>JARGXW010000053.1:0-450980 GCA_029204085.1 Mycena sp. CBHHK59/15
TGTATCTAATTGTGTCATAGAATGTTAACAGTACATGGATTATCCCTAGTTGCGTAGCTGGCGCAACATGTAACGGAGTGTGTCAATTCCTGTTCTTTTGGTACATGATGTTGAATCTCTCCGGTATTTTCCAGCCTGCAAAAGTCATGGATTCAATCTGCAATCAAACCCAAATTTGCCCTCACTCCAAGAATCAAGCAAATCTTTCAACCGCTGTTGGGTTATGTACTTCCACGCCCCCGGGGAATGTTCCATAACACAGAGTCAGCTGGCCCGACTGCATATCCTGTAGAAGGCATCTCATCACAGTTTTCAGAGGATTATGTCCGTTTTTACTCTGATGTCCTGCAGACCATCAATTCCTCTCTTGTAACACCGTGTGTTTAGTGGTCACCACCACTGTCATCTACCTATTTTTCATTTTGCCAGATCCCAGGATGGTCTGATCAGAATCAGGAACTCAATCACCAATTCCACGGGTGTAAGATTCATCAGTTCTACCACATCCTATGTCTGACCGACTCCACAGATATGTAAATCAACATGTAATAATGTATCGCTGTCATATCAGGAGTTCAACAGCTGGTTGCATTCTGGATGGCTAGTGGGGTCCAGTTTTTAACCACTCATTGTTGTTCTCACGATCTTCTGCAGCCAAGTTCCATTCAATCTACTGGGAGTTCGAGTTTGATGGCTTTCAAGATATCCATTGCACCGCACTCCAGTAATCTATAGATGTCAGTAGCATAAAGCCCACTAGCTCTGTTCATATCTCACCCACACGGTCCGCCAATTCTTCTGGCCATATCATGACCTCTACGCGGTCGACTGGGGGTGCCTCGAGTTCAAAGGCTTCGAAAACATCTGTTGGCCGGCACTCCAGTAAATTTATGCATGTCAGTAGCAAGGCCAGCGGCTCGGTTCATATCTCAGCCATGCAGTCCACTAATTCTTCTGGCCAAATGACACCGCTATGACCTCCGTCCATTTTAGTGAGTACCAAATTTAATGTCCTGTTGGTCATGGCTAAACCTTCATATTTCCATTCAGACACCAATCCTGTGGCACCAATTGGGGCTAGTGTGGAGACTCTCGTTGGGCCAGGCACAACGAAAGTGATTTCTATACCATCTGCCACGACGGTGATCCTGCTGGGCTCCCCAGTTCCTTCCACCACAATTAGTCGTTCTACTAATGTCCTCAGCGGTTCACGTACCGTGATCCATACGGTCTCATCAACAACCACACATGTAGTAGGAGTCACCCTTGGACCAGGAGGTGAAGTTGTTGGGTCCGTCCCTGCCTCTGTTTCTCAGCCAGGATTCGTGCCGCCAGTATTTAGTGTGTTCTACCCCGCAAAGGCGATTCATTCATCTGACTTCCACCTCCAGATAGTAATCCAGTGCCGCTGCCAGGAGCCACACAACTGTGTGGTTTTTGTTCCCACCACCGTTAACAATATTAATTACACGCCTAGGACATTTACTGGGACAGCAGGATACTCCACGACGGTCCCTGTCCTACATCCTCCTCTTCCACAATTCTCATTGGTGCGATTTTTGGTGGCGGCTCAATTGTTCTTGGAGCGGGTGGGACGATCATAGGCACCCTGCCAGCCGGAATAGGTGAAGTTGGGGGTGTATATCCAGTTCTCATTCCGCCTCCTCAAGATGATCCTCCACATCAACCTACATTGTCCACATCAACGCCCTCCCGTACGTCTTCTAGCTCATCAGCCTCGGCCTCATCGTCAAAATGCCCTCGACCTACTGTCATAACTTGTGGCTCTGTATGCGACTCTGACAACCCCGACCAATATTTTTACGCCAGTGACGCTGATGAGGATGACGAGGCACCGGCTCGTCGTTGGACCAGTTTAGTCCGTAAGAGTTTGGAAAGAAGAACATCTTCCCGTAGTTCGTGCGAACAGTCTTTTATCCATTTCAGGTCTGATGTTGTGGTCTTAGAAATAGCAGGATGCATAGATAACTCTAAGCTGGGTCTCACTTATCCGAAACTAGGATCCTCAGCAGACGGTACCTTCTTCTTTTTCTGGTTGGACAATAAGAACAAGGTTCTGACTTTGAATAGGTGCTGACCAGTTCGAAAAGTCGGGAGGTCACCAGCGATTTGATTTCACATCGTACACAGGGAACAGTTTTGATGTCACGCAATCAGTGGTCGCCGGGAAGAAACCTCGAAATATGGGCTACATAAGTAAGCTTTCCAAGTATATCCCTGTCTACCATGAGGCTTAATTTTGAGTACCCGTAGCTGAACACCTCTTTGAATTTCAAATATTTAGCCGATTCTTGGCCAAATTCTTGGCTGGAAACCCCGGTTTGAGTTGTGGGGGACAATGGTGAAGACACTCGTAATCTCGCCATTCAGTACTGACCTTGTGCATGGCAAACAAAATGTAGGTTTGCTGATTTCTACGACCCCGCCATTACTCCAGAAGCCCAAGCAATCGTTGACCGCATCGATTCCATCCCAAATCTGGGTAATCGTTTTATCATGGTGAAGGGATATCACCTCAGTTGAAATCAACAGTGTACACAAATGAATGGATAAATACCGCGAAGAAACTCATGTAGGGATTTTACCTTCACAGCTGTCTCAATTTAAACATGCTTGCAGTGTAGCAGATGCCCAGACGGTGGGAGATGACTCCATACGTACTCAGTAAGTATCACGAAATATTCGATGCTGCAGTTCTGTAAGTGCTAAATCGGATATCTATGCTAGATGGGGTGACTCTGCGGCACGCGCCAAACTCGAATTTACCATGCGAGGCTTCGGTGCGGTGCCACAGTGTATGTCCGCTTCATCAGGATTCCCTTGTGCACTTACATCGTTCATGACTCAGACTTGAACATGAATGCCAATGCATTCAGGAATACAGCACAGGATATCATGGTGCTCCTGCAGACATATGAACGCCGGACGGGACAGCATTCAATCCCCCTATGGCAGTCCAATTCTACGACTTCTATGTTTCCGAGATGAGTGACTACACGGGTCGGGGAAAACACCTGGGCACATATTTGGCCGAAAGGTATAATGCAAAAATGAGCACAGCGCCGGGAAGATGTGTCTGGATTAATATGCCTGCGGTTGGTTTTTCTTGGCTGCGTTTCCTTTGGGTGTCCCGTTCGTTCAATGTTTACATAAATCAGATGCTAGTCTCAATGCGTACAAACTACCCGATGAGGGCAGCCACGTCTCTCATTCCCCCGCGGCCACTGTGTTTTCCAGACAGGTCTGCCGGAAAGGTGGTTTTCCGACCGCCAAACACCCCGAATCATCCTGGTATGGAGTTAAACAGTGGGATGACGATCACGGATGCCACGGCGAGTGGTACCAACGTTCAAGTGAACCTCCACGTCCAGGCGCCGAATTCACAAGGTTGGAATTACACGCCGACGGAACTGACGGATACTTCGTGCCAGGGAGTCTACGTAAGTTTTATTTATTGTGTGGTTCAGCGACGTTGCTGACCGGCGACCAAATTTCCAGCTCATGGAGGCAGAAGCGCCGGTTTCGGGCAGCCCTCTGTGGGATTTCGACTGCATGACACGCCAACTGTCCGTCTCCGGGAAAACCCTCAGTTTCTGCGGGGTCACGCCGCCTCCAAATCCCCCGACCTCTCCATTTAGAATTGAGTATTACTGTGCCACATCTTTGGGTCAGCTCCAAGCGTGCATGGTTCAGAAAGGATTGGGGGGATCATGCTGGAGGCTCAGACTAGCTGGAAGCCGAAGGCCGCGTAGCACGGTATGCATTAAACCTATTCTTGTGCCCATCATGTGTGCAATCCGCCGATGTGAACACTGTTCTTTGTCTTTCAAGACTCCCAAGAAATATAGCCAATTCACTGGTCATGCAAACCCAGTCGGAATTGAACGTTGATTGAACCATGGAAAATCGCACTATCAAACGCCATGTGATGGGACCTTGAAAGGAACAGGCGGAATTCATTTAATGTCCTGGACGCGTGGATCAACTGAAGCTCGGAACATGAATATTGTCGCAGTTTTCAGTGGTGGCCCCTTCAGCGTTCCAAATCTAGATTGATTCCGTGACGGCAGCATAAAAATAAAATAAAACAAATATCGTCCAAACCTGAATCCTCACTCTCACTGGTTGAACATTTCAAGTTTTGCGCTGAAAATTTTGGTGAAAAATGTTTTGAATTTTACAGTAATTTTTCGCCAAAAAAGTAGGTGAAAAACTTGAAACATTTTGGTGACCTTTTTGAACCTTGTGAAAAATTTCTGAAAGAGTGCTGAAAAAGTTTTGAAGTTCAAAAAATTCACACAGGGGGCATACCCCGTGGCATATGAATCCATATGCCACGGTGGCTTATGCGCGGCTTATGCGCGGCTGTTGGTGGGCTTATGAAACTAACTTAGGGAGGGTTCGAATCCCGATCTGGGCAATCTTTTTAAAATACATTTAAATAGTATATTTATCAGTCCATGTCAACAATGTCCACAGCAATTTTGCTGGCACAATCAGTCAATTACTAAAGCATTATACTGTGTACATTTTATTAGAGCTGTTTGTAGTGTGTGACATGGGTACGGGTAAACCCGCGGTGTTACGGGTACGGGTGGTACGGGTCCCGATCCGGCAGGTACCGCGCATACCGCCACCCAGAGCGGTTTTACCTGCGGCAACCGCACGTGACCTTGCCACGTCGCTCATCACCAGGACCCATGATTATGGCTTTGGAGGTTAGATCCCAAAATTAGCCACGTTGAAAATTTTGTCCGGACTTTTGGCCACCCAGGGTTCAAAAATTTTGTCCGGATACTGTATCTAAGCTGCTCTCGGCCAAAATTTTGTCCGGACTTCGGATCTGACTTCAAATTTGACAAAAAAAGGGCCAGAAGTCTTTAAAAATCACAAAAAAAACTCTATCTGCATTAAATAAATTGGTATTTACCTTGCCTTTAAATTTTTTGGGCTCTGGCTCAGCTGGTGGCAAGCCCTGTCTCAGCCATAAGCACCCCCAGGTCTTTTAAAAGGACATGTTACATATAAAGGGTCATTGTTTCACAGACAATGTATCTTTTGTCCAAAATAGTAGGACAAAGTGTGGCTCATGGCACCTCATGGTGTCTCGAATCAGTGCAGAGGCCAGTGCCACCCTGATTGGCCATTGTCTGGACTTTGATCTGACCTTCCAGAAATAAATCCCCTTGTCCGGACTTAAGATCCAAGCTGTCGCCACTGTCACCTTGATTTGTCCGGACAAAGATCTGAGTTATGCAGGCCAAATCTGAAAATTTGTCCGGACTTTGGATTCAACCTCCAAAACCATAATCATGGGTCCTTCATCACCGTACACACCCTAACAATGTGGCTTGCCGCAGTTCAGCGCTCATGATGGGCCATCTCCCCGACGTGCACGCCCACCCATGCCCCATCTCGCCCCGTCTGCGCAGCACCATGCTCACGGCTCACGCCCACGCCCATGCCCGTCTGTGCAGTGCCACGCCCACGCCTCACACCCGATGCCCCTGCCACATCTCCCCCCGTCTGCGCAGTGCCACGCCCACCCGACACCCATGCCCAGCACCCATGCCCGTCTGCACAGCACCCATGCCCCGTCTGCGCAGTGCCCACTCCCCGTCTGCGTAGCGCCCCTCCCACGCCCGACGCCCACACCCGTCTGTGCAGTGCCCACTCCATGTCTGCGTAGCGCCCCACCCACGCCCTGACACCTCGCCTGCGCAGTGCCACACCCAGGCCCCGGCAGCTCGCCTGCGCAGCGTCACACCCAGGCCCAGGCCCCAACACCCTGCAGATGCCTCGCCCACGCCTCATGCCCACGCCCGACGCCTATGCCCCGTCTGCGCAGCGCCCACACCCCATCTGCGCAGCGCCCACTCCCCGTCTGCGCAGTGCCCCGCCCACGCCCGATGCCCACGCCCGTCTGTGCAGCGCCCACTCCCCGTCTGCATAGCGCCCTGCCACGCCCCAACGACTCGCCTGCGCAGCGACATGCCCAGGCCCAGGCCCCGACGTCCCGTAGACACCTCACCCACGCCTCACGTCCTGAAGCACACGCCCGCCCACGCCCCGTCTCGTCCCGTCTTCGTGATCAAGCGCTGTGCGAGGCTCAAACTGCAGACCGAGAACGCTCCCTAGCCGCGACATCTGTCGCCCACGCCCTGACACCCCGCCTGCGCAGCGCCCTGCTAACAACTTATGTCCCAACATCCACGCCCACCCAGATGCCCCGCAGCCACACATGCATGCACAGACGAAATACACACTCGTAGTATCACATTATGGTACTTGTGTTGTGCTTATAATATATTAATAACAATCTATGAATTATGAGAATTACTGGTTCACCCACTTGAAAGACCTGAGGTTGCAAAGCCATGATTTTTCCTTCTAATACTGCGGTATAAAGCCATGGTTACAATACCCTAGGGGTTTTCCGGATACCGCAGCAAAAAAACAATCTGCCAAACCTGTACCCGTTTGCATTTGGGCACAGTATTGCCGGGTGCAGGTATGGTCCGGGCCGGAGTCACCCGCGGTGTCACCCGTGTCACACACTATTCACATATGGTGTTCTTTCACTCATAAATATGCCCTGCACCTGTTCAAACTTGTGAGGTGCCATTCAAATATATGATGTGTCTTACAGTCAAGATTTCGTGCTAGGTGTGGGAGACATATATGCTATTGAATTAATTTACAAAACGAACAGCATACATATATGCCATTGATTTATTTTACAAAATGAACAGCATAGATAACTCCTGAACCCAACTTTGAGCCTGAGAGGGACTCATGGAATCTCTGACTTTGGAACTATCAGGAGACTCCAAATTTAGTGAAATAGTTACCACGTGAATATTTGATTAAAATATATACCAGGGCAGAACCAGAGCTACAAACAGCTCTATTAAAACATACACAGTATAATACTTTAGTAGTTGACTGATTGTGCCAGCAAAATTGCTGACATTGTTGACATGGACTGATAAATATACTATTTAAATGTATTTTAAAAAGATTGCCCAAGCGGGGATTCGAACCCTCCCTAGGTTGGTTTCATAAGCCCACCAACAGCCGCGCATATGCCGCGCATAAGCCACCGTGGCATATGGATTCATATGCCACGGGGTATGCCCCCTGTGTCATGAAGAAGTTACAAGTTTTTCACTTGGTTTTTCACTGAAAAATTGCTGTAAAATTCCAAACATTTTTCACTAGTTTTTTCACCAAAAAACTTGAAATGTTCAACCAGTGTCTTCCAGATCTAATGTATCCACAACCTTCCCAACATGCCCCACCGACAAACTGTTCAGCGCGTCCTCCTGTGCGTTCAGCCTGCGCACCGACAACCAGAACGCACACCCGCCCGCGCCCGCGAGCGCCGCCATTACAGTGTAGTTCCACACCAGCATCGGGTCGACGGACAGCCCTAGACCACGCCAGCAATGAGTCAGTCAAGCGGTGGAAGACGAGCAATGTAATGACGCACAGAGGAAGCCCTCCCCGAGCACGGCGCTGATTGCAGACGTGAACATGAAGAGCGACATGACGAGCGAGCGCATGTTCGCGGGCGCCCTCGCGAGGATCTCGGAGAACGCGACGAGGACGTACGCAGGGGCCTGGATCCACACGTTGAGCGGCACCTGACAACCATTAACTAGTCTCAACTCCTGCTTACCTCGTGTAGACAACCAATCTCCTTCAAAACCTGCACAAATACCTTGCCTATGTTTTCGCGTGAGTGACTACCTTCGATGCGGCGAAAAGCTACAAACTGTGTCTTGAGCACCAGATGCCCGTTTACATCCTTGGTCACGTAATGCGCTGTAATTGCCAAGTGCGAGTCGAGATTCAACCGCGTCCACACGTCGTCGGTGAAAGAAACTCGACCCAAGGCATTCTGAAATTAGTTAAGCACTCAGCGAGATTGTATACAAGTTTACGAACCTGAATCTCCCGAATCATTTTGTTGTACTCAACCTGAAATCGCTCCGCAATTAGCTTAGAAAGCATCGTCCGATGCGGGATGTCCTCGTCCTCCAGTTGTGCGCCAACAAAGAGGAGGAGGTTGCGCAGCTCTGGGCAGTCCACAACATCGATAGACTGGCAAATCATATCAGAAATTATTGAGGAATTGATAGGTTAGAAAATACCTGATCATCGACAGCAATCCATTTGACGAGCCTCTCGTAAAAACCCGGCAGAGAGAATTCCTCACGCTCACCACACGGAGAATCTTTATTCGAAGTCCCGAGGGTCTCCCAACCTTTGAGCTGCTTCAGAAGGACGAGATCGCGCCAAAGTTTGTTCTGTGCCGGGGATCTGAGGTGCTTGCGAATGGCGGTTGTCTGGCCTTCGACATTTTTCCATGTCGTCCACTCGTCAAGACTAGTACATAAAAAATTCATTTGAAAACTCCGGCGTGAAGGAGATAAAACTCACGAGCAAAGTCGGCATGCCAAATGGGCGAACTTCTTATCGGGCAGTTTTGTGGAAAGCACCTCGCGTTCGGGTAATGATACCGGTGCAACGTCCGGATGAACACCGCGGACAAAGTACCAGACATAAGAAGCTGAGGGGCGCTTGAAGCCGCCCTTTTATTAAGAATAAAGCCACGATTAATGCCGGGGATGTTAATGAGAGCGGGGTGGAAAACAGAGTCCGAGGCAGCGGCAGCGGCGGCCTACGATGCAGCAGATGGACCAACGCCAAAGACTGCTGGCGCATCGGGTGCCCCCACAGTGTCCGTCTGCGCGTGCGTGCGGGGTCATTTTCGGCCTCGGAACGGTTCCGTCTCCGTTTCTGCTGTCTTTGCGCAGGAGCTGAATTAACGAGATTTGTAGTGTAGCCCAAGGCCATTCGATGGGCGGGAGAGGGTGTAGTAACGCTTCCCGGGCTCGCAAAAGATGCCTGAAAGCTGTTCTGGAACGCAATAGCCTGCGGATACGATGGGCCTGCATTGAAAGGCGACAGTGCCAGCAGCTGGTGGGCCCATGGGTTCTGAGGGCCTGGAGATTGGAACGGCGCGTAGTAATGGTCATTTCGAAGCGGAGTGGCAAAGCAGGTGCAAGCCTGAGGGTGACCGCACCGACAGACGGGAGAGGCCATATTTTGGCTCAATGTGTGAGAGGGGGGTGAGGGAACAAAACATCGCATTTTCCAGGGTATATAAGACATTTCACGAGCCGTATTTTCAAATTATGAGCACCGCACCTTATTGCCGTCGCGCTATCTCGTCGCCCGCCTCCGCTGCGCCCTGAGGCGTTGCTAAGATGGCGCCCTCCGCCAACATCACATGGCCGCGTCATCAGGCCAGACCCTGAGCTAGCCGAGATAGGAAACAAGAAAAAGCGGCCAGGGAGCGTTGAAGACGGTGAAGGAGGGGCACTGAGCGCGACCCGACCCGACGATGCCAACTAAATCCGTGTAGGGAAAGATCCCGTGGCCAGCTCGAATCAGCTCAAGGCCGGCTCAGCTCGGATCACCTCGAAGTACCTGATATAGTAATGGCTCCGAGCCGAGCTGGTAATCACCTCCACCTCGCGGCATCACTACTTTCACCGCTACCACCACCCCGCTCCGCTGCCCTCCGACTATGGCTTAAAGCTTGACGCCACATCAGGTCTCAAGAGGACCCCTGACATTCCCTTTGTAGGCTAGCCCCCGAAATCTCGGAAATCTTGGATTTTTGTCCGGACAGATTTCCTCAAGATCGCGTCGTTTTTGTCCGGACAGGACATAGCCCAGGCTTCCAAAAAGGGTAATTTTCCGCTCTCTTCTATGTGGAATACACACGAGTTGAACTTCAATTTGAGGTGAAGAAATCGTTTCCAGCCGAATTTGGTGAAAATTTTCGCCCGGACATCGACCCAAACGTCGACGAGACCCCACGTTTTTGTCCGGACAGGACCTTAGGTTGTCCGGCCTCAAACCCCAGTTTTTGTCCGGTCAGAACCTAGGTTTTCGAGCCAAAATGTCAAATTTTTGTCCGGCGCGGGCCCTAGGGTCCAAAGGTATTGTCAGGGGTCCTGTCTCAAGACTGAACGGAACCGATCTGACAGTGGCCGTTCTCAAACGAATCGACCCCGCGCAGCGCCGGACCATGTCGTCGCCCCGCCATCAAGGACAAAGGTGTACCTTACTTGTGCACATTCAAGCTAACACGTATCCGCAGCGCGCGCAGCCACTCACGAGAAGGCCCTGGCGCAGACACGGGCAATCACAGGTGACTCTTGGTCCTCACCCTCCCTCGCGAGATCCCGCTGGTCCCATCCGCCCGTCAACTCTACACGTCTGTCTCTGCCCCCGCTCGGCTTCGACTTCATGCCTGCCGTCGATGGAACTCCATCTGACGCAACTTGGCGCCGCACCCGTTTGGGGCAACCCCGAGCTCGCGACGCACAGTGCGTACTCTCAACGACCTCGCCACAGGTACCAGCACCTCGCACACAAATGGGCGACCTGGCGGCTCCCCCTTCCTAGCCTTGCAAAAAGCTGGAGGAGATGGCCGCAGCGAGCGCGAGTTGAGGTAACGGCCATACGCCGGGTCGTCCCGCAGCTACCGACCCCAGGCTACCTATGCATGCCTCCCGATTGCACCGTCACGGGAAATGGCCGCGAGCGAGCGCTTCGGGAGGCACATCAGAGGTTACAGAGGTTACAGTGTTTTACTGATTCCTTATTATGGTTGGAATTAAATGTCAAACTCTATACCTCGATATAACTTCTGTTTACAACGTCTCTGATGTGGTGCTTCGAAGTGTGCTCTGCACCTTCACATATGCACGACTTCAACAAGTCTGTTGTCCAAGTCTTGCGACCTGAGTCGTAGTATTAAGTGATAGAAGCTTCAGGTTTGGCCTCAGCGCTTAGGCGTTATAAAGCCGCTAACGCCAAAGCCTGGGTTCGGAGTGTTCACAGCGGCTAGAACAACCAAGTCGTTCTTGTCTCTGAGATCACCGACCATCCTTAGTAAGTCGCATACTATTGGTCGCATGCTGGGCGTGGCGTTTCAGAGTCAAGTTGCACGGATCTTTGTGATGGCCAGCGCTAATATGCTCGCGATCTCTCATGATTCTCCCCCCTTTGGCAGCCGTTCGACCGATGGCCAATTCTGTCATCGATCTCTCGAGAACTGTGTCCGAATTATGCGCATGCCATTATGTGACTTGTCGATCTAATGCTTCGGATCCGCCCCACTTTCAATGGGATCCTGCATGCATTCTGACATTACGAACTGCCCTTTAGCTTCATAATAGTGTCATGACGCCTGTCATCTTGGCCAGAGTGGTATTAGGTCAAAAATCACAGATGTGCTAGTCACGATTGTCAGATGTAAATATACTAACAGACGCCTGGAAAGCAGACATCAGACGGGGCCCGGGAGGAAGTATTCGTGCCAAGTGCATTCTCTATCGTGTCCATCCTTTCGGTCCACTCACGGCATGATTAATGCTGCACATATGCCCAGTCACTGGTATTGCGACAGTTGTTGAATGTCAAGCATGTTTAAGGTGCCGAGCGCCCATAAGCCTCGGTCATCAGGCGCCGGTGGACATTTTCTCAAGGAATTCTGGTGCCCTATGCCGCACGCATAGCAGCGTGCCACAATATTATTGCCTGCGGACCGACTTCCACAGATGCAAACTAGACCCCCATCTCATATGGAAAGATACAATTTTCTCCGGCTTGGATGTGCAAGCGCTTGAGCGTTATCGCACCCCCTTGGCAGGCACCCAATAACTCGGGATATTTACAGGCCCGTTCGACAGCAACAGAGTTACTTGCGGTCGCTCGGCGCCTCCACAACTTTGCGCCAGAAGACGGCGAAGAGGTTTCTTTTTTAAGTTCACTTGAACGCCAAACTTCAGTATCTGACATCGTGCATGGCACGGTACTGACAACTTGGAAGGAGGGTGTCCCGAATCATACACATGAACAAATTCCTTACTGACAATCACCAGACCCCTGTGTAGGATGCATCTTCTATTCTTCGATGGGACAACATACACATCCTAGGTGAATTATTAAGATTAGAAACTGCAGTAGAGAAAATGGCTCTACTTTGCCTCAGACCAGTTTAAACTTGAACTGAGGCTGCCAGCGACAGGGAGTGGAAGATCGAGGCCGATATAGCGACAAGCGCCGGCTCACCTGATACTTATTTGACGACTCGACATCCAAATATAATGCAGCTGTCGATTCGGAGACAGAATGAATTCAAGAACGAGTGAGTACTCAGTTTCTGGAAGTCCATTCAGTGTGTCGAAACCGTCCCAACGCGTCCTAGTCTGATATGAAACGGAGTGCAACCTTCTTCGTCGCAATAATTTATGCGCCGGTACCCACGATCCGGTGCTCTAAATGTGTATAAAAAGGCTGCTGAGTTCACCGATATCCCAGCACTACCAATACCCACCATGGCCTTGGCTGCTCTCACCATTAGCTCCGTCTTCACTAAGAAACAGGTTATCGCTGATATTGTCAAGAACTTTGACTTTTCAAAGGTTAACTCTGTATGCTGTCCTGCGTAACATACGGTCCTGACGATTGTCTGTAGGTTGATGTCAAAGATTCTACACGCAATGACTACCTCCATGAGGGTCTCGCGCCGTCTTTCGGAGGGCTCAACTCCGAGAGCATCAAGCTAATGGACGACAAACTCAAGATCATGATCGCTGGAACTATGCGCGTGTTGTCCAAGATTCCTCCTCCGCAGCGCAGCTGGGACAAGGTCATCGAAACCATGATGCAGAACACATTGCTCGAGCCCGTCGGTTCCGACAATATCAACCGTGTCGACAAGTTTATCAAGGAGGGCACGAACGTCTTCAAGTTCGATGGTTCGCCAGATACCACGATCATGAGAGAAGTATGCTCCCTCGTTTTCTGTCCGTATATGACCCCGATGACTGTATTCTAGGTCGAAACATGGTTCACGAATCTCATCAATGACGAGGATGTTCTTAAGAGCACCAAGATTGACATCAATGTCGTGGGGGCCATCGTTGCTCAGACTGGCGCGACTATTGACGCCATCGAGACGCTCATCTACAAGAGCGAGTCACACGAGAAGACCTTGGTTGATATTGGTGTCCTTCGCTTCCCTGATATCGATAACCCTTACTTCAAGGTAATGGTTCTCGTTTGTCGACCTCATCCATTATGCTTACGAACCAACGGTAGGTTTACCACATCAAGCTTGTCGCCTGGTCTCAATCACAGCGCATCTTGATGGTGCAAAACGATACAAACGGAATCACTGGTGGTAAGCCTGACACTTGTTATAGCGAATTGTGCGCCGAAACTGTCCATTCTAGTATACAACTGCCGCAAGTTCAAGCCCCGTGCGTCCGTCATCAATGGGATGAAGAAGGAGGTCAAACAAAAGGCTATCTCTGAGGCGGAGCACATTTTCGATTGAAGAACCTGGTACAACAATGTAATTTTCAAAACGAAGATATTTGTAGAATATAAGATGATTGAAATACATACTGATCTGCTCAACATGCATGGGACTCTCAAACTAAGGCATAGAATAAACATGGCGATACATTTACAAGGAGAAATCGGCGCTGATTTTGGGGCATGGGAGCACTACTTACAAGTCCTCGACCTGATAGGTGGATCTCGTGCCTTCTTGGCTCATCTCTCGGCTCGCTATATCTGTAACCAAGTAGTGAACAGTTGTCTTGGAGAAAGGAAAGGCTGTGATAGTTGCTCGATGCATAAAAATAAAAGATGATACACAGATAGTATCAAACTCACGGATACTGACTTGGAGGGTGGAGCGGCCGATTTCGAAGGCGCTGCTTTGCTCGTTGTGATCGTCGGGCGGTTGCTAGCAGCCCTGGCCTCGGGTTGATAGTCTCCACGGGCAGCGATCCCGTGGTCCCTGTCTGCCCCGAGGGGCACTGCGAGCACATTCTATATGGCCAGAATCCATGCGAGGGCGACGAACGGCGCGGAAATACGCATTTTATTGATTCAATAAGAGAGTTTGAGGTATGGGGTTGCACGAGAACCAGCTCGAGAAATGCTGCAAGGACGTGGTCAGTACAAGTTTGAGCTGAGGAAGAGGGTAGTACGAACTATGGGAGTGATGCACCAGGCAATATCGAACAACCCTCAGCGAGTCCAGCTTTATATACTTTGTGCGGAATAGACAGATGGCTTTGACACAGGGAGACACTACGCTGGCGAAACATACCATATGCTATTCGTCTACGCGTTCCCAACCTACCCGAGGTTCGTTGTTTGGATTGGAGTCATAATTGCGCGGGTCTATGATGAGCGCCTGGATTTCCGTCTGAGCCACACGATCCCGCATAAGAACCAAGAGTGTCCAAGGTCGATACGGAAAAGGTGAGGTGGTGTAACCAGGAGCAAGAAACGCACGTATCTGGAGCCGTAAATTTGAATGACAAGCATACTGGTGCCTCTGTCAAATTTCAAGCCAGTTGCCGAAAAGAGTGGATATCCGAGTTGCGCAGACAGTCACACAAATAGAATTAGAATGGGACATCGCCAGGGGCAAGATATTTCGGCGCGGCACTGGCGCAACGTGGCGCGGCATCAGTCCGAACCATAAAACCCTACAAAGCTTGTTTAAACAATTTGCGTCTCAACGTAAAACCCTGTTTAAGCAATGATTTATTTAATGGTGTTCATCACCGAGGAGAACATTAGGATGAGGGGTTTAAACCTTGGGATTGAAAAACGGGGTTTAATCAGTGTTTGGATCAAAATGGGATCAAAGAGGATTTAAAGAATGTTCAAACACTGATTAAATACTGTTCAATGGGACAAATGGAAGAATTTGAGGCACCCAGGGGAGTTGAACTTCGGACCTCCCGGTTTCTCCGCAAATGGAAGGGAGATATCAATAACCAGTACACCATGCAACCAATGTAAAGGGGTGGAGTATTACAGCCTTACTCATGTCTGATTTGAAAACAAGAATGGCTGTTTTAAATCTCAACAAGTGTCGTTGTATTGCTTCCGAACTGTGGACTGAATTCTTTTCAATACCATGTAACCATAGTATGTATCGAAAGAGAGCATGGCAAAGTACTTCCAATACTTCAGTGCCTTTCTGTATGCAACCCCCGTAACAGACAAGGAAATTCAACGACTTGATGCTCGAGTTACTGACTACAGATGAAAGACAAACTGATGTCCCCTTGCAATTTTGGATGCTTTGAATGAATTGAAGGGAATTAGCATGTGAGAGCTTCTGAAGTGACCTTGAACTGCTTAAATATCACGGCTGCTCAAGGTGCGATGGACTTGTACTTTGAAAGAGTAACCTTTGCCTGTTTTATGTTCTTCAATGCATTTGTGCACCCATTTTGTAATGGTCCCGTAGCTCAGTTGGATCTTACTTCACTGCTTATGAATTGTGTACTCAATTGGTGTGTGTTCGAATCCCACCATGGGTGTTCCTTTTGCTTCATGTTTTCAACCCGGTTTGAACCAGGATTAAGTAAATCATTGCTTGAACAGGGTTTTACGTTGAGACGCCGATTGTTTAAACAAACTTTGTAGGGTTACTGCCGAACCTTGCCCAATTCCCGTACAACTACAGGAGGACCTGGAAACTTGACAGAGTGAGTCGGGACGTTGATATGGGCACTTGGATTTTTTGCAACCCGTTGAGGCAAAGTGTCGATGTCACTGTTGATCAGCGCTCAGCGCCCGCATTGTTTTCCGGGTGCGTGGGGCCCACGCATACGAGTAGAGGTGGGGACGAGTAATTGTTGGTGAGGCTATTTGTGATGCCTTGCCCGAGTCAGAGCACTCACAGCGTATCCGGTGACGGCCGTCGATTCTGTACGACAAGATTGGATCCAAAAGGGTGGTCGAAGTGCGAAGTCGGTTGCAAGGAGCATCACGGCGAGCAGGTCCGAGGACGAAGTGAGCACCGCGGCGGAGCGAGAGAAAGTGCGGATAGAGGGTGCCAGCGAGATGGAGCCGGAATAATAGAGCATTTAGAGCACTTGTTCCGCGGATTTCATAGCCTGGCTCCCAAGGCGAGTGCACGGGCTGCCGGGATTGGCGAGGGCGTAGTGAAGGACGGGGAGAGAGACTGGGAATGATGTACGACGGTGGTAGGATGGTTGGTTAGGGTTGCTCGTCCTACCACACTGTGACGAGTTTATTGGAGCTGAAGCGCTGAAGGCCGACTTGAGCGTTTTGTTGGGTAATGGATGGGGAGGCGGACAACAAGCTTGCGTAAAAGCTATTGAAGGAAACAGCGGTCGCATTAATCGGACAACAGCTGGGCAACACGGATAACATGCAGCCGGCTTGGCAACAGCCTGTCAGCGGGACAACACCGACAAACGGCCGGACAACAATTGTACTCATGGAAGTGGGCCAACAGCGCTTTGGCGGGACAACAATTGCCGCGGGTTGTCGGAAACAGGCGGGACGGCCGGACAACAGGAAGATAACACAGGCCAGCTGTTGGCTGCGATGGGCCCAACATCGAGCTTTTGCGGGCATCTCGGGCAAGTGCGCCATAGGTCTATTTGTATTTGAAAGACCTGCTGCCCGCAAGATCTGTTACGCTCCGATCCTGTGGGAATTTCCTCGGGAGTTTGGCCCACGGGGGTATACGCAAACGACTCAAGTCAGGGTATCGATCACACGGATTTTTGCCGCGTAGACAGCGTTAAAATAAGTAATGACGTTCCTGTGCCACTCGACTCCGAAGCTGATTGCCCTCTGGCGCGCAATACGTCGTCCGGTACGCTCGTCAGGCGACTCTGCATGTCTGTCTCGCGTGACCGACGCGGACACCCGCTTCCCCTCGCGCTGCCCCGCCTGCGACCTCCGCGCGGGCGGGAAGTCCTGCTGCGAGCGCTTCGGGTGCTGATGCCAGTCTCTGGGTAGAGCAGCACGGAACGGATTCGACTCACCTGCAGGAATGCGAGCGCGGCGTACCGTCCTCTCCACCGACTTGCCGCGTTTTGGGTGTATGCAGGCGCACTCGGGCCTCAAGATCCCCGAGGGCTCGGTGCTCATCTCTCGTGGTGCATTCACGCTTCCTACTTCCCCTCCCCGCTGCCTATCTCCTCCCGCCTCCGACTCCCCTCCCCATCTCCTCTAGTGATGGGAAAGTTCGGTTCAAGCTTTCGGTTCGAACCTGAACCGAACTGAACTGAACATACAGTCTCAATGTTTCTATCAATTCCATTTATTAGACTGGGAATTGATGCCAGAAACGTTCAAGAGCATACCGTTGATGAAGGCTCTCAGGTATGGCATATTCTCCATATCCTCGTGTGTCGGTTGCCTTGAACTTCCGATCTCGCTGAGGATTTCTTCCGGAAGTCGTTTAGTGATATCAGGGTGCTCCGCAAGCAGTTATATTCATATTGCAAAAGCAGAAGTGGCCAATCACTTACAGCACGAGGGAATCGGGAGTCTAATTGCGTATATAGGCTTAGGGAGTGAGGGGTCTGGAAGAGTCCAGCGCCAATGACTCGGCCATTGCGTTAGTCCAGGACCGTGACAATATGGACAAAAGTTGGGATTCAGGGCGGAAACTCCGGTGCTGGAACCAGCCGTTTCGTCATCTCAGTCCTCCTTAGTTGAATTGGGCGAGAATGAAGGCAAGGCGAGGTTGAAGTAGTCGTATTTTTCTGTGAATTGTTGAGTAGCTGTTGAACAATTAATTGTCTCTGCCCTGCGTATAGATTGTGCTGAGGGCGACAGAAGATTCGAGTTTGCATGCTCACTGGAAACGAAATTAAAAAGGCATTTCTCAAAATGAACAATTGGTACATCGATCCAACATCTGAGTATGGGGAGCAAACCTGTTTCTCTGTTAGCGTCTAGGTGGTTTTATCTTGTCACAGCAATAAAAGTGACGATAGAAAGCACACCTGATTATCAAGCCGCTACAACCAATGAAATTTAATTGCCCTTGCTGTTCCGGTTGCAGAATTCGAATGGGATCCCGTGAAAGGTTAGGAAAGAGGCAGATAAAATTATAACGCGAACCAAGATACATTAATCAAACCCGGCCATACCCTCCCTCCTGCAAAAACCCCTTCATTCGCTGTACGATCGCATCCAGTCCAACAAGCCATCGCTTCAGCTCCGCATCAAACTTCTCCACGTCCCCGCCCTGCGCGATCTGCGCGTAGAACTGGTCACGCCGCGGTACGGCGCGGATCGCGAGCTAGCGCGTGCATCTTCAGCTAGAATCAAGTGCACGAAAGTAGAGAGTGCGTACCGTGACGACAGAGCGCACGACGAAGGTGTGGTGGTGCCGGAGCACGACGTCGTATGCGCGGCGAAAGCACACGTGCAGTGCGCATGTGGGGTCACTCTGCGTCGTCTGGAGCGCGAGGCAGGTAAATGCGAGACCACTACGTAGCCTAAGATTTAGTGACGGCCGAGACAAGAGTAAATAAATAATGCGCACCGAATGAGGCGGACAAGACACTGAGTTCCGTGTTTTGCGCCCGCCGCGTGTTCATTCCGCACGAGTTCTTCGAGCGTGGCGGATTCGGCGCATCTCTCCCTCACGCCCTGCAATAGAGGACCACGCAGTTGGCAAATGGAATTTAGAGGAATTGAATTTATGTACGCACCGCGAGATTGCTCCGTATATCTGCCTGCACGAAGGCGAAGACGCCCGCGCCCAAGAGATCTGGGTGGCACTCAGCAACGTCCCCACGCATTGACCGGAGGCGCACTGAATATGGACACCAGTCCGTCGGATGCTAGGAGAAACGGTTCGACTTCTACCCCATCCTCCGTGACTGGAACGTCCGCGAACGACTGTTGTGCAATGAGCTTCAAGTTGATCGAATTCAGGAGGTACCCGGACCTTGACGGTTTCGAAGTAGGGTGGCATTGGGGATGGTAGATGGAAGAAAATACAGAGTTGAGTCTGAATCGAGCACAAGTCGGTTCTCTACCGGGCACGGTGTAGCTAGGGCATGCATTGTCGCTGAGGCGAGCCATATGTTCTGCACGTGATCCTTGGGAAAATATCGTGATCGGAGCTTGCCGCCGGCATCACCATCCATCGATGCAGCAATTTAAATGCGGGTCCCTGAAGAGGAGGATCTCCTGGATCCGGAACATCCAAGATCTGTCATGCTCGGATCCTGTGGGAGTTTCCTCGCGAGTTTGGCCCCGCAAACGACTCAAATCAGATTTTTTCCGCGTCGTGGGCCTAGAAATTAAGCAACGCACATCATTTATTATATATGCCATTCTACCGATCTATTCACCTTCCTGTGCCTCTCGACTCCGAAGCAGATCGCTGTCTGGCGCGCAATACGTCATCTGGTACGCTCGGGTTTGCAGCGCCCGCGAGCGCATGCGATTCTGCGTGGCCGACGCGGACGCCCGCTCCCCCTCGCACTGCCCCACCTGCGACCTCCGCCGACTGGCTGCGCAAGTCGCATGCTCTCTCGCGAGCGCTGCCTGTTGAGTACGAGCGTCTCGCACGCTGCGGCGCTCCCGCACATCCTGTCGAGTCCACGTCGTCGTGCGCTCGGCTGCTGCACAGGCGGCGACTGGACTCGCGCCGTACGGGCGACTTGGCGAGTACTCCCGCGGTGGCTTTGCCTCGCCCTAGTAGGACGACGTCAAATTGGGTGCGAAGGAGGGCAGAGTGGGCTCGAGCGTTCGGGCGCTCCCGTTCCTGCGACTGCGCGCAGACGCAACCTCCTCGCCGGCTTACGCAGCACAGCGGCCGTGGAAGCCACGCGCTGGCGTTCGAGCGAGGTCCTGCGAGCGCTTCGAGGGCCTATGTCAGTCTCAGTGCAGAGCGGCACGGAGCGACTCACCTGCAGGAATGCGAGCGCGGCGTCCCGTCCTCACCGCCGATTTGGCGCGTTTCGGGTGTATGCGCCAGGTCATCTCGCGCGGACTCGCACATCCGACGCGCTCCCTCGACGCCTGTGATCTGCCGTGCCCGTGAGTGCTGGAGACGTCCGGACGTGGCCAGCACGCACGCCCTGCCTGCCGACATGCGCTCGTCCGCGCGGCCGAACCGACTCCTGAGCAAAGGCGACTCGGGCGCTGCGGCTCTCCCTCGCACCTTGCGCTCGGGCCATCGGGACCATGTCGTCCTGTGCTCGCATCCGCGTCGTCGCACGCTCGTGGGAGTGTTGGCTTAGGTCCGCGTCGGCGAGCGCACTCGGGCTCCGCTTCCCGCAGGCGCTGTGTCGACGCTTCGCGAGTACGGCAAACTTCGCCGTAGGACAACGTCAGACTCGGTGTGAAGGAGGGCGCATTGCATGCACCCAGGTTCCTCCTACATGCAGAGCACATGCCGCTCGCCTGCTCGGGCGACTGGAGACGTGGTGGCGGGGAGCATTCGCGGGGAAGTCGCTGCTCGTGGTGCAGTGCGAGTAGGCGTTGTCTCGCGGTGGCATCCGAGCGTCTTGCGGGGCGAGTGCAGGACATGGCAGGCGGGATGCGAGGGGCAGGCTTCATACCTGAGGCCTGAAGTTTTAGACGTGTACAGATCCCGCTTGCATGGAAGTTTGGACGAAGGAACTTTAAAACTCCGACATCAAACACAACCACAATAGTATTCTTGATCTTCAACCATCGTGCCACAGTGCTCTCAGCGACTCGGACACGGTGGATTATGCACTACAAATATCATGAGCCAGAGCGACAAGTATCTATTCCAGGTGCATCCTGCCTGAATGCACGACACATGTCCAAACTTGAAGGAACTGCACTCCGAGCACTCGTAATGGGTGCTGCCCAAGGAATCGACCGCGCAATCGCGCTCCGCCTCGCAGTAAACAGTTTGAAGTTGCGATCAACAGCACTGTGCCCACTGGCGAGGACACGCGACTCGGTGCGGTGCAGGCGGACTGCACATTGATATATGATTAGTACTAGACAACACCACGACTACTCCGTCTCAAAGCGTGCTGTGTGGGGCTTAACAAAGGCATCAGGCACGCCGTATATTCACACCTTCGCTTCTTTCGCATCAGCTTCCAATCTTGGAAAGAACGGAATCATTCTGAACGTGTCCTATGTACGGTGTGTCCTGTCCATTGAGAACCGCTATGACCACATCGAGGTGCGATCGAGACACCGATGGGTACTTTCCTTCCTACTGGGTCTGTTCGTTAACCACAACATTGTGTTTAGCTGCGCAATTTACCGTCCTCGGGGGGATAGATCCCGAGGTGTTCTTCGCTTCGATGAGCAGCGCCCACTATCCCACTATGCTCTGTCTCAGTCCGAAACACTGGCGACAGCAAGGCCAAACTGCCGCGAAGTTGAGCTTCATCGCAGGTACGTTGAGGTATCTTGAACGAAACTTCTACCAACTGGGGATGGCCCATGCAGGACAATCAGTAAGCAGATATTGAGTGTTCTACAGCTCCATTCTGACAGCATTTTCAGGCTCAATGTGGACGGCGGGTTGTTTTAGATTGATTTTCATTGTCGCGAGTGTAGTTCAATATCTGTCGGATGTGATCTTCATTCTCAAATCCTGTGCCAGCCAGACAAAATTGATTTCTCGCAGCATAAATACGATCATCTACCTAAGCCCATCCTGACTTAGTATGCTGCCTAACCAGACGGATGTTTATTCCTGTGTCGCCCTGAGTTTATGATACAATTCTCCAACTGCAGCCTCCGGGAATTGTGTAAATACATCGGAGTGTATCATTTACCAGGACATGGTGGATTCAACAGTTTAATAAATTACAACGATTTCACTGCTTGTAATAACAGTCCGTCCACTCCGTACCATGGACAAAGTCATCATATATGATGCAGGTTTGTTGCTTACCGATGACTAGTGTGTTGTGTGGCGACCACAAGCCAATCCTATGGGGTGCCGGAAGCCAAAAGAGCAGTTCTGATGGGCGGCAGGAGACCCAGCCTTGGTGGATCTTCCAATGAAGTTGAATGGGAGGAGATTTATTGCGGAGGGTCTGAAGAAGGACAAGTGAACAACCAAGAATTATGGGAGAAATATAGGAAGTAAATTCCTACATTGAGCAAAATAAGGCGGCTTTGATCCCTATCGCCCTGAAACGGTGCCGCGAGAGCCTCCCCACTCTCTGCATCCCACACACGCACGGTTCGGTCACGGGAGCTGGAAACGATGTGTTTTCCATCGGGCGAGAATGCAACCGAGGTGACTGCATGGATGTGGCCTTCGAATGGCGCCCCGAGGGCCTCCCCACTCTCTGCATCCCACACACGCACGGTTCGGTCGTGGGAGCCAGAGACGATATGCTTGCCGTCGGGTGAGAACACGACTGAGGTGACCCCGTGGGTGTAGCCTTCGAACGGCGCCCCAAGGGCCTCCCCACTCTCTGCATCCCACACACGGACGGTTAGGTCGTTGGAGCCAGAGACAATGTGTTTGCCATCGGGCGAGAATGCAACCGAGGTGACCCAGTCGGTGTGGCCTTCGAACGGCGCCCCGAGGGCCTCCCCACTCTCTGCACCCCACACACGCACGGTTCGGTCGTGGGAGCCAGAGACAATGTGCTTGCCATCGGGCGAGAATGCAACCGAGGTGACCCAGTCGGTGTGGCCTTCGAACGGTGCTCCGAGAGCCTCCCCGCTCTCTGCATCCCACACACGCACGGTTTGGTCGTAGGAGCCAGAGATGATGTGCTTGCCATCGGGCGAGAATGCGGCCGAGGTGACCCAGTCGGTGTGGCCTTCGAACGGTGCCCCGAGAGCCTCCCCACTCTCTGCATCCCACACACGCACGGTTCGGTCGTGGGAGCCAGAGACAATGTGCTTGCCATCGGGTGAGAATGCGACCGAGGTGACACTGTTGGTGTGGCCTTCGAACGGCGCCCCGAGGGCCTCCCCACTCTCTGCATCCCACACACAGACGGTTAGGTTGTTGGAGCCAGAGACAATGTGCTTGCCATCGGGCGAGAATGCGACCGAGGTGACCTGGTTGGTGTGGCCTTCAAACAGTGCCCTGAGAGCCTCCCCGCTCTCTGCATCCCACACACGCACGGTTTGGTCGTAGGAGCCAGAGACGATGTGTTTGCCATCGGGCGAGAATGCAACCGAGGTGACTGCATGGGTGTGGCCTTTGAACGGTGCCCCGAGAGCCTCCCCACTCTCTGCATCCCACACATGCACGGTTTGGTCGTGGGAGCCAGAGACAATGTACTTGCCATCGGGCGAGAATGCGACCGAGGTGACCCGGTCAGTGTGGCCTTCGAACGGCGCCCCGAGGGCCTCCCCGCTTTCTGCATCCCACACACGCACGGTTCGGTCGTCGGAGCCAGAGACAATGTGTTTGCCATCGGGCGAGAATGCAACCGAGGTGACCCAGTCGGTGTGGCCTTCGAACGGTGCCCTGAGAGCCTCCCCGCTCTCTGCATCCCACACACGCACGGTTTGGTCGTAGGAACCAGAGACGATGTGTTTGCCATCGGGCGAGAATGCAACCGAGGTGACTGCATGGGTGTGGCCTTTGAACAGTGCCCCGAGAGCCTCCCCACTCTCTGCATCCCACACACGCACGGTTTGGTTGTAGGATCCAGAGATGATGTGCTTGCCATCGGGCGAGAATGCGACCGAGGTGACCCAGTCAGTGTGGCCTTCGAACGGTGCCCCGAGGGCCTCCCCACTCTCTGCATCCCACACACGCACAGTTTGGTCGCCGGAGCCAGAGACGATGTGCTTGCCATCGGGAGAGAATGCGACCGAGGTGACCAAGCTGGTGTGGCCTTCGAATGGCGCCCTGAGAGCCTCCCCACTCTCTGCATCCCACACACACACGGTTCGGTCGTGGGAGCCAGAGACAATGTGCTTTCCGTTGGGTGAGAATGCAACCGAGGTGACACTGTCGGTGTGGCCTTCGAACAGCACCATGAGGGCCTCCCCACTCTCTGCATCCCACACACGCACAGTTCGGTCACCGGAGCCAGAGACAATGTGCTTGCCATCGTGCGAGAATGCGACCGAGGTGACCTGGCTGGTGTGGCCTTCGAGCACTGCCATTGTGGCTGGCCAGTTTGCCATTCGCCCCCCTTTAACTGAAAGTAACCGAGGAAATTGAGTGCGAAACCTTTTCGTGATTTCCGACTGCGTTGGAGCCAGTGCCAAGGCAGATAAATAAATGTGGGGAGCACTTGTAATAATTGCATCAGCAAAGAAGCTGATGAATCTTTTCGCATCAGTTGCAAACTGAATAATTTGTGATTCCTAGAGATTGTGTTTCATGTTAAATGTGAAGGCAAGAACAGCAAAAGTCCTCACCTTTTCAGTCCACACAATCAATTTTGACAGTGCCCGTGGTGCATAACCCACTATCCCCAGCAAGCTCAGGACCTCTAGCCAGAACAGGAAATGGTCAAAAAGGAATCTTTTGGCTGCTTGGGCACCATCGTGGCAGTAGCCAGTCGCAGCAAGATGATCCACCCAAAAACAACATGCATACCTGAGATGTCCTGGAATACATGTGTCTATCTGCTGTTGGAAATTAGGCATGTCGACATTCCGTAAGTATGAGGTTGGTAAATCACAAATGTTGAACCTGAGTTCCCTCCCAAAAACTCGGAGTAGGTCAGATGAAATAGAACGTTGTTGGTCTTCTGTGCCACACAGGAGGTCAGATCGGGTTTCTTGAACATGGCCTGTCATGAATTCTCGGAATGATAGATGTATGATTTGTATTGTGCCCCCAGCGGTGTCAGGAACACGGATAACCGCACTCAGAGGGAGTAGTAGCCCCCTGAGGTCTTCAATATCTATGTCAAGCAATGCTGCCATAGACTGGGGCCCTAGAGGTTCAACAAGGTGCAAAATTGTACCGAGAATTCTCATGGCACAGTCATGAGAATCTCGAGCACGATTGTCTCCAGGCTTGGGCAGTGCAATAGCCTCGTCCACAATACGGTGGTATAGATCATGTAGATGTGTGAGTGGGGCACCCCTCAAAAGGTAGTCAACAGATCTTCGGGGGGGACCTGTGGTAATCCTGCACGGACATAGCGAACAGCAGTAGCAGCAAAAATGAAGAGCTGTCCAGCACGCTTGGTTATCTCATCTACATCATTGGCCTCGGCCTTCCAACGATTTCGTGGAGTCCAAATAGTACCATCCAGTGATCGCTCAACATAAAGGTGTATGTCACGTTCAACTGTACTGCGGTCAATCTGGTCGAGAATGATTTCATGCATTAGGGAATGCAGAATATCCAACTTGAGGTAGGATGGAACATCCGGGCGCCCGGTCAGAAAGAATCGAACATGTGTTGGCATGTGAGTGATGCTGTCTGACAGCCAGCGGAGGAAAACCTGTCCACGGTCCTTTCCGCATTCGTCCAACGCATCCAGACAGATTATCCACGGTGTAGGACTCGGCGGCATCTGCACAAGGAGTTCCACAACCAGTTGCTGAAACTGCAGGCGTGGCTCTGCAGAGAGAATCCCAGTGCAGTCACTGTCCAAGAATTTGACAAGAAGATGCCGGAAGTCCGCATTATAATCGGCCAGTTGGCGGGCAATTGTGCTGGGGAGGAGCTTGATCTCCTTGCGATCTGCGTAGTCACGCGAAAAGAAAAAAGAGGCTGCCAGAATGTGTTTCTCCTCTGCCAGGATAGATGCGACACTCTTTGCAATGGTTGATTTACCTGATCCTGCGGATCCGCTGAGCATGACCAACCGGCGAGATAAATCGGGAGGGCCGGTCAACTGCGTGACGATGTCGTTGATTATATCGACCCGGGTACCAACCATGCATTTCTCGGGTGTGTTTTCTGCATTGTAGCGTGCGGGGACACATGTCACCCTCGCAAGGATTTTCTTGGCAAGAACATTGTCAATTTTCTCGTCAACAATGTTGACTAGTAAGATATAAATGTTGATGTCGTCAGTTGAAGGTAGCAGATATCCGCACCTTTCGACACCATATCTCCGACCAATTTTTCAATGGAAATATTGCCGTAGAACTACAGAGAGATTTAGGGGGAGCTAGAGAGAGGCAGCAGTGGAATATTGCGCACAGTGAATTCTTGAACATGAGACACGACCGAATTGCGGATACTCAAGATCTTTCCCTCGTACTTTCTACTCTTGAAGAAATGCTTCACTCCATTCTTCTCTTCAAGTGATTTGCACTCGACAGCGATTTCTGTTGACTTTCTGAATGTTGCAATCAAGTTATCAAAAACAGGTGCTAGTATTGCGCATGAACGACCCACGATTGCAATGTCGCTAATCGGCGCTTCAAATCGTCACTGGCACCTGACGCATCGATGGCAATCAAGGCTTTCAGAGATGTTTCCAGCTTGGAAAGGTCTTCCTTGTTAGCTTTCATGGTCTGCTTGGTGCGATTAAAAGTGGGTCTCGTCATGGAATGCAGACGACGCACTGCTATCATTCTCGCAAGCTCCAGAACACCATTGATGACAGGCTCGACTCCGGGAATACCGATCCCTGTGACACTTGCTTTGGCAAGACTGAGTGCTGGAAGAATGGCTTCGAGGATGCGGGTGCTCGCTCCAGATGCTGGGGATGGAGGTGTGTTCATTGGAGGTACTCGAGAAAGCTGTGGACGCCACGTGCATCCCACGGTGGATACAGCAGGTGCGCGGCTGTGCTTGGGGAAAAGAACTGGCTCGCTTGGTCCGGACTCTGGAGACAGCCTTCCACCGTGACGGCCGCTTCCTTGCCACCCCAACTAGCAAAGTGTCACTTTGGCGCCTCACCTCTTCAGCTAATCCGTCAGCGACACGTTCGATATACTCCGCGCTGTCTCACAGTCCGCAACTGCCTTGTCGTCCTCCTCTACGAAGTTACCATCGGGATCCCCAACCACCAGTCCTGGATCTACTGGCTCTGCCTCAGGTGCGTGCCTTCGAAACCGTTTCTCCCGTCAACGCACACAGCCTTGCATGTCTGACATGTACAGGTGATGATCAATCAACGTCAGATTCGTCACCTCGACAGACCTGCAGGCATTCACCGCCGCGATCGATGAGCACACGCGCGCCATTTTCGTCAAGAGCATCTCGAACTACAAGCTCTGGCACATCCTCGAAGTGCACGAGTCATGATGACCACGATGACGCTGATTACAGTTGGATTGCTCATAATGCATAGCATCGGTGGACACCCAAACCCGATGCATTATGAGCAATATGCATTATGAACACACCTCTACAGTGAGAAAAGGGTATTCAGTGGAACCAAATCCTCCAAAATTTTATGCGTTATGAGCCATTATGCATTATGACCTTATGCATTATGACAGATCCAACTGTAGGTCGCGCACGCGCACGGCATTCAGCTGATCGTGGACAACACGTTCGGCATGGGAGGTGCGTTTTAATCTATCTCGTTTTGGCTACATGCGGTACCGGCACGGAGGCCACAGCTATTTAAAAAACCTTTTCAAATGGAATGATACGAGGGGACGGAAAGGTGGGGAACGGAGCCACACGGATAAATGGCTTGGTGGTTGCGATCTCCGTTCTCTCTTTTTGTTCGAATCCGGAGGTGTACCATTTAATTTCCTCGAACTTTCCATGACGTCATATTTTTCTTTTGTCGGCGTTACAGTTGCGGACAATCAAAACCCGCCTATTTTGGAACCGTGGGAAAATAGGATACCATGGTCGGCAGATGGCTCCCAGCGTTACGGCAACCATTTAGGGAGTGAATTTACACGTAAATCAAGAGATTGGCACGAGCACAATGTCCAAATTCTCAAAAAATTGATGATCGGAGCGCAAAATAATGAGAAATGTCCAAATAAATAGCTAAAAATATGAAAAAATCGGCAATCGACGACTTTTCATGAGCTAGTGATGATTCCGACAAAATCTCGGAAATTTATCGACAAATTCACGTGTGAAAAATGATTTGATCTGGCACCTATTTCCGTCCGAATGACTCCAGCGAGTTGAAATCTTGCTGTTAATAAATCCGCAGAAGCCGTGTAGCTTGTGCAGACCTCTTTTAATTTTGTTTGGATGATATTCTAAACATATCCCAGCCCCAGACCCCTCAGAGAGGTACACACAATTTTGTTCGAGAGCCCCAAAATATTGAGAAAAACAACGGCTCGTGGGAAAAACTTCGGAGGACCATTTTTGGGCTCCTTTTGAGGCCCCGGATCTGAATCCGAGCTCAGAGTTATCCGAAAAAGGCTCATTCCCGCGCTATGTAATAAGCGGGCTTTGACTGTCCGCAACTGTACCTGAAACCAGAATCCGCCCTTTCCGTTGGCGTCACTGCTGGCGTTAGTTTTGGAGTTCCTGCTGCCGGAGATGTGAGCGCTGAATTAACCGTCGACGCCGAGTTTACGAACGCCGTCAGGAAGAGCTTCTTTCTATGCATTTACTGAGTGCAGCCTCACTGCTTGCCAAAGTTTTATTTCGCTCATTGCTCGAGGTGTGCCATCAACCCTCTACCACGCGCTTCGCATCCATGACGTCCGGATGGGCGCGGTTCTACTACCATTGTAGCACCAATGGGCATTATATTGGTAAGTTCCGTCGTTCGCCTCGACTCTACAGGGTGTGGGTATAGTACGTCCTCAACGCATCCGAGCGAAGCTCCTACTTGGAATATTCGGGGGCCATTGATGCCAATTCCAAAAGCCAGTTCAGAAGCACATGCAGCGTGAATTGAAGGCTGACTCGCCCCGATTGTTCGCAACGATCTATTGCATACGCTTCGAATACGGCCTCCTTGATAAACAAATTCGTTTGAGAAGTTTACAGCGCATGATCGAACGTAGCCTGATGCGAGATTTTGAATCCAGGCGTCGAATTCAGATTCCAGACGTGAGGAGAAGCAAGAAAGAAAGCGACACGGACGACTTGTAACACAGATGGCCAACTTGTCACAGCGTAGGAACCTAAATGAAAGTTGGGCCAATCTCTGCGAGTCTCTGAAGATCGTTGCATCGGGGAAGCGTAAACCGAGTGCCGATCTTCGAAGATTTTGAGGGAGTCATAACAACAGAGCATTCAGTTGTGTCCCGGGAGATACGTTGTCTGAAATCCGTTCCCCGAAATTTCACAGATGAATTGACAGACAATGGAACAGAACAAGACGAGCAGCAGACAGTACAGATCGAAATGCGCAGACCATCCTCTGTAGAAACATTCGGGTACGTCGAGCTTTCAGGGAGCTCAAGGGCCGTATTTCGTGCCCTGAGCCCGCGGAGTCGCGCAGAATCGAGATTTCCAGTGGGAAGGAGGCAGAGAGGCAGACGGGCATATAATTATTTCCGGTTCAAGCGCATGCACATTGCACCATCCGGAGAGATGTACGTGCTGAATCTTGTGGCTGATTTGGCAATGGACGGAGAGCACCAGTGGGAGCGCCAACTTAAGCGTCGAGGTGCCAGCCGGCAGATAGAGAAGAGGCGAAGGCGAATGTAGCAGTTGCAAGCAGAAAAACACTTATTAGAGTAGATTCTTCATCGTTCCGGTGCGCGAACGGACGCGTCGTTGGTCAAGGGACGAAAAGACAATTGGTTGGCTGTGTTTGGCAATCACGTCTTCGGCGCCAGGTCGTCCCGAATTCACTCACGCTTATGGCAACGTTCAGATCTCAGGTGCACTGTCGTTTGCCTAGTTCATCTCACATGTCACCCTGAGAATTTCAGTCCAGCCATTAGCCAGGTCGCGGGACAGGCGCTCCTACTTAATTTTGAGCGGAGGCGCCAGTGTCCGAGGAACACGGAGGCTGGCGCGGAATTAGGTAAGCACAGACCCCGTCGACAAAGTCCAGCCCAATTCGCCGGCGCTCGGGTGCACGTCGGCCGCCCACAAGGCAAGACTGGCGCGAGTCTGCTCCCGGACGCATCGGCCAGCAAGTTCGCGCAGGCATGGCCGAGTCTGATCCAGTCCCCAGTCGAATCGAGCGCTCGGCACGGGTCGACTCAGCACAGGCGCGCATCGAGGCGACAGCGCTCGAGTGAGTCGTCCAGCTCGCTTTGCACCGAGTGTGCCTGATGCGTGGTTAGACATCCCTCGGCGCCTCTGGAGAGCCTGAGCTCACGACGACGCGGACTCGCCGCCACGTGCGGGAGTGCTGCAGCGCGTGATACCGCACCCGAGTCGCTGGCGCTCGGGGGTCCATTCAGCCATGCGGACGAACGGAAGTGCAGCAGGAGGAGCGTGCGCCTCGGGCGTCCAGTCCACGCAAGTCGCGCGTGTCGTAGCGCGAGGAGGAGAGGGCGTGCGCGGCGGCCGAGCGCGGGGATAGCCTGAGCACTCGCGCACGGGCAGACCCGAGGTGTCTCGTCCGAAGCTGCACGATATGAAGAGGGAACGCGTACGGCGGTCGGCAATGCGCGGGGCAAGTCGGTCAGAGAGCCCGCACGCTCACTGGCAGCGAGACGCGCCGAGTCGGCGGCGATCACGGGAGCGCCCCATCGTAGACGGGGCTGCGAGTCGGTGTGGCTCGTCGGAGAGCTCGAGCACCCCGCACGGAGCCATTCGCGTAGCACGCCTGTGGCAAGTCGGCATTACAAGTCGGTAACCCGCAATGTAATGTATACCTCAATAAATTACTTGGACGTCTGCGCGAGTGTAATGAATCACGGGAATGAAACACGCGGGAGTCCGTGCCTTGCAGGAAACGACCAAAAAAGATCTAACTTGATAAGTAGAAGGAATGAAAGGCAATGATACGCCATGCCAACTTACCTTCTGAATACCTACCTCGACATAGTTTCGGTGTTGAACATTCGGGAGGCCGGACTTGAATGGCAACAGGTTTCAACTAAAGTTTAGGGATCAGCATTTTACCAAGGTGAGTTGAGATTGACTGAGATGTTCACATGCATTGAACACATTCACTATGAAGCTGGCACAGGATGATTTTCAACAAGCCATAGGTTGAAAAATGTCTTTCAACCTACCATCGGCTGACTGTAGGTTGATTTTTTTGAACCTATACTCTAGGATGAATATTATTCTTTAGTTTTCGACCTATCGCAAGATGATATTTATTAGGGCTGTCCTGGAGCTCAAATCAACCTATGGTAGGTTGAAGAGAATGCCGCCAGGCTAAATACGTAAAATTGAATTTGAATCTAACAGCAGGTAATAATATACTGCTTGAATGATGTGTATCTCGTCGCTCAGGTATGGTGTGAGCCCGGGAGCAAAGTTGACTGAGCGTGTTGATTCCCAATAACGCCAAATCATTGTGAGGTGCCGGCCCTACTGTGCACGTGAACCGAAAGTGGTTCGAGTGACAAATGTCGACGACTTTTCTTGCCTTCCCCCACTTCGTCGTCCCTCGACATACGGCCCATCAATCCATTCCAGCCTGTCAGTTATCTATAAAACTGCCCCAAGTCTCCTCCGGGGTCTCACAAACCCTTTACTGGCCTCCCTTTTGAGTTGACTAAGCCCACGTTGTGTGCACCCGCCTCTGGCTAATGTATTTCTCCAGGATCTACCTGTAGTCCTTGTTGGACCACTCCTTCCGCATATCAACTCAGCCCGTTCGCTTTTTTTGTTGTCTTCTCATGCACTACTGTAACCTAACGGCACTATCTATCCCCAGGTCCACACAGCCGCACATCTATGAGGTAGCTGCACAAAGATAGCTGCGAGTGGAGTGTGCGGCATACAGTGTCTTTGGAGTTTGGCCGTGTCGAGTCAGGAAGTCAGGTACTGGACAGACGGGAGTGCCGAGTCGGGTCAACGTGGACATGCACCCTTACTGTACTTTCCCCCCGAATTTCTCTCTCTGCTGTCCGCGTGCTAACACCTCCTCACTGCTCTGACAAAGCCAGCGTATGTGCATCCATGCCAGTAGCACAAATATGCAACACAGTTGCATATGCGGGCATGCTTCCCACAGTCTGCCCTGGAGTACTACGCGAGTCGTCATTCATTTCTTCATCTACAAATGTTTATTGGCTAAAGCTGTCCAATGTGTTCTCCCGGGTTCTAATGTGAGGTGCAAACTTACTTGTCTGTGTTATAAAAAACAGGGCACGCATAATAACGAGGTGGTGCCTGCGCACCCTGGGTGTGCCTCCCGAATGTGGTATCCAATGTTCTAACCGGAACTTCAGGCTTGCCAATGCAGGGAACACGCAAATGTCCACAGGCTTGATTTGGTGAGCCCTCCCCTGCATTATCCTTGAAGTACCCTGAAATCTGATTCACAGTGTCTTATCTACTCACCTCCACTGTTCTTCGTCACCTCGTCTGCAAGGGCGCTCTCTATTGTATGTACGCCCTGATACCCGCTGTGTACTATCTGAATTGACCAATGACTGCTGTCGGGGCATTTCACCGATAGTGAATGGGTGCACGTCGGAGGAAGGCAATGGCAAGCAGGTCAGCCTGTGTGAGGATCAGGGGTGTACAAGACGCAGCTGACTGGAGTGCAGGAGGGATCGGTAGGCGGACGAGGTCCTGGACACCGAGAGCATGGGTCGGGTCGTATACCAGATGTTTTACGTAGAAAATCAATGTATTTTATGCTACAATTCAACCAGTACAAGGATGGCAATCAATACTCTATAGGTTGGGAATAGGTTACTGAAAGTATGCTATTATAGGATGAAATTCGTCGGGATGCCCCATGGGAGCGTAGGATGAAACAGACGGTAAATAGGATACCATTCAACCTAAATGGAGTAACCTATTACTGTGTACTTTTCATTATAAGGCCGGTGAAAATCAACCTAATAGGATGAAATTGGTCTTGATACAGGTTGAAATCTAGGCTGAACTTCATTCTGCGTGGCCCTCTCAGAGAAATATTGCACGATGGTTCGACTTCTCCCCCCACCACTCTCTACTTCCAACTCCCTCAGAGTATTACGTACGGACCGGCTTTGCCGGTCCGCGCCACCGGCTGTCAGCGAATTTCGCGGACCGCACCACTGCCCTCCCCTGATGTCCGTTGGACGGCTGAATGTGTTCACTGATATCCGCTGAACAGTCCAACCCATAGACTGGCATCCACCGAATGTACCAGTTAACAGTGGACATTGTAAGATAACTTACACTTGACAAGAGCTAGCTGCACATCCAACGGAGTCCAGTGGACTTCACTGCAGCCTCTCTTGCTCTGTTACCCACCAGAAATAACTGCGGTAGTCACCGAAATCCGCTGGATATGCCCTAAATGTACAATGTCTTCCATTGAATTCAGCAGTATTTCCACTGGAAATCACTGTATATTACCGTCAGATACACTGGATTCCAGTGGAGCTTCATAAATCTACATTGGAATCAACTGAAAATCCACTGGACATCCTGTCCATGTACACTGAAATCCACCGGAAGACTCACAAATGTCGGTGAAATCCACTGGATATCAACTGTATTCCACCTGAAAACTCACAAATGTCGTTGAAATCCACCGGATTCCATTGCAAAACTCAGTGAAATTCACCCAAGTTCACCGTATTTCTCGGGCCGTACAGTGAATGCCGGTGGAATCCACTGTAATATTCAGTTGAATAAAATGAAATAACATTTCAATCCGTACTATCAACCATCTCCCAGAACTCTTCTGTCACACTTTGCTCCTTCTTTGCTATCCTTTTATCAACTAGCTCTTTGTAGATCAGCATCAAGACATGCACTGAAAAATCATAATTAATATCCGACATCTGTCAGAGTTGAGCCTCATAACCATCGAGCCAAGCATTGAGCTGCTCTGCGGTTTCTGTGTTAAATGCTCGGGTTGTGTGTGTCTGACCGTTATTGTTGACACTAACAGAAATTAGGTTCGGAGCAGGCCACGCGCTCCGGCCCGGCACGCCGGCCCTTCGCTGAAGGGGCTTGCTTCAAAGTCCGCCAAACAGAGGGGTTGCCCAAACCTTTCGTGCGGCTTCAATTCTTCGTCTTTTGCCTAGGTCTCTTTTCCAATGCATAGACAGTATGTATAGCTGTGTCTGAGATTTTTTCTCGCCCACCAAACCTTCCCCAATTGTTTCTGTTTACGCGCCAGTCGGGCCTTCATCACTTTTCGGAAAATACCTTCTGGAGGTCTAGAAGCTAAGTTTTTCGACACAGCCGCGCGGAGGAATTTGCTCCTACATATCCCCGAGTATGTAAAAATTTAATTGGATTTATCAGACGCCTCCCAGTGAAATAGAGAGCGGTCGACGGTGGGGAAGTCTCAATGTCACGATGAGTGACACAACGTTACTCGCTCGTCGCGCCAATTAGCCATGGCCGCGACACCAGCCCTGGCGACTCTCACCGCGGAACCCGACTGGAATCTTGTCCTGGCGCCGCTCTTCACCCCCAGGGACCTCGAGACACCTCAAATCCAGTGCCAGCTCGTGTTTTCTCTGCTCACTTTCCTCACTCTCTCCATCCGGGACTTCCTCTTTTTCCTCTTCGAATCTCCTATCCCAATGGTCAAACAACGAGTCGGAATCTTTATGGGCAACCACCCGACCATGGGCTTCGCTCCTGGACGCCTATTCAGAGCCTGGCACGACCGCTTTCCCAAAAGCATCCCCCAACTGCACTCCACAATCATCAAGCCGTGTATGGAGGAAATTGCACTCCAGGAGAGCGACAAGGTCATCAACGACGCTCGTCTCAAGGTGAAGTTGAAGAGCTGCACCCTGGACTACATTCGGACCGTCCTCAATCCCGGCATACTGCCTGGGATATATCTTGAGGACACGCCATACACATGGGACTATCTGTCAGTTTTTACCACTTCCTAAACGAGTACCTGCCAAACGCGTTAAAATTGTAAGCCGAAACCGTTGGACAATACCATACCTGATCCCTCTCTAGAGCTTTCAGCGGATAGATCACAATGACAATTTTCGATTTATTAAGAGCGGCGAGAGCTTCAAATATTATGCTCTTTCCGTAGCCCGTTCCTGCGATCATTAGGGAGTCGTATCCCTGGCGCAGGCGGCGGATAAGTTCTCCCTGCCAGTCATCTATATCGAAGTTAAGTTTGAGGCGTTCGCGCGTCTTATTTTTTATTTCTTGCAGAGTCTCCTTGAGCGGCTTGACACCGAGCAAGCGGTCCGGGGCTGGGGTTTTGTGCTTCCTAGGAGTTGCAGGGACACGGTGCCGAGTTCCATTGGGAACTACAGGCAGAGTACGGAGGACGGTGCGCGGGGGAGAGCTCATAGCGCAATTTTTTGCTAATTAGTCACGCCGCGACACGGTTGTCACATTGCGTTACATGCCCATCACACGAGCGCGTTTCGGGCTTGCCTACGGTCTTGTGCTCGAACACGCCATAATGTTCCAAAAGTTTGACGTGTCATCGGAAGATACATACTGATAGTTGCTTCAATTGAAATCTCTCCGGAATCCAACAAAAAATAAATATTTTTGAGGCCTCTCAAAAAACGCGTGTTTTCGGCCCCCTGGCGCGTCTGAGAACTCGATGAGTTTTGTGTCTATCGGTCAGGTTTATAGAGGAATATTGTAGCCACACTGATGAACTAAAAGTTTCATCGAATGACCCCAAAGCTCCGAGGGCGCGCTGCGTCGCTATACGCGATCTCCCAACCCCCCCGATTTCCGGACTCTGCAGCAAGCCCCTTCTGACGAAGGCGTGTTTGGTCTGTTTGTTCGCTGATTGGCTTTCTTTGTTCTGCTCCGGCATCGCACGGCATCGTCAGAATGGGGCTTGTGCCGAACCTAAACAGAAATGAGGTCTGGTTGAGATCCATTTGTGGGGGCAGGATTGCACCAGATTCGGCATAAAACATCTGTTGTGCGATGTCCAATGTAATGCCATGCATTGACAATAAACTTGGTTGATTTTATCCAGGAGCTGTTCGGATTTTGGGTAACGATATGGTGGAGAGGATTGCACGCATCATCATATGCCAAGAAACTGGGTCTGGAATCGGGATGGGATTCCCATATGTTGTCGATGATTTTGAGGACTTGTGGTGAACTCTCCGAGCTGTAACATTTGCCCCATCCTATGGGACATCCACAAGACCACTGGACTGTCTGCAAGCAGTACATTGACCTTGCACGGAACGTATGAACCGCATTGTCCCCAGCTGTACTGTTGAGTTCCAGAAGTTCAGAGTGGAGAGAAGGACCAGTCTGGGTTGCATTTCCCTCATTTTGACCAGCCATATGACACGTTGCACACCAGGAAAAGAGAGCCGCGAGAATCGGTTCAAATACTTTTGGTGCCAGTCCTTGTGGGATTCATTATTGCAAGTAACAGCCCTGTCAGAATGCACGGGCTGGCCGCATGGAATTATTCCGCAAACAGATCCCATCTCAAGGTGATCCTTGCAGAAACATCTGTTCTTGTAGTTGACTAAAGGCTGCTTGCAGATACTGACAGCACATATCTGGTAAAGGAATTGAATAAGTATGCGAGATTATTGAATGTAACAGATACACAAACCTGATGTGTAATAGTCTTCCCATCCATTACTGCTAGACATGCATATCCATGCCCAGAGCCCGGCACTCTTTCCTGTTGGGTTGGATGAGCAGCAAGCTCGGGTAGAATGTCTCCCCCTGGTACATCAGGACCGCCTGTATTTTGCTGAGATGCATGTGAGCAGAGAGAAATGACAAGAAAGACGAACTTACATTCACATGCGTAGGCCCCGGGGCATCAACAACCCCATTCTCATTCTCATCTAAAACTGCACCCTCTGCAAGTAAATCGGCAGTATATCTCTTGAGATGAGTGCAGTTGGTGCATCCATGGCCCATGGCACCAGCTACAACCCGGCACTTGAATGGGCAGGAACTGTGAATGTATCCTCGAGACCATGCGATGTGATCAGTCTCCAAGTGAAGTGCTCAAAATTAAGACATTGAGATTGTCGGGGGGTAATTCGAGGGCTGGCATCCATAGTATCGCTAAGCCACTCAGCGAAGTTAGACATCCTGAATGAGATCGGAGAATAGCATTCTCCTGTGACAGGGCGACTCTGCGGTCCATCCAGATGCCGATATTAGAGACACGAAGATAGGCCGCATTATACTCCAATCTCTGTATGCAGCCAGGTGAAGTACCATCTTGATGATAAGTGGCTCTGTCTGGGTAGCACTCCGTGTCACATTTGCTGCAATACACCACAAACAGCTCTGCTTTTACCCACCGAAATCGGCTGTCAAGTAAGCAGACCTGCTGGGATTTGCGGTGACAACGAAGGGTAGGAGGATGGACATCGTTGGGGCAGAGCATGCAGTGAAGACATGCGGTACAGAGAATGGTGTGTGGCTCTGGGAAGCGTTGGGTAGATGTGTCATCAATTCCCAAGATGTGATAGAGTTGCTCCAGATCCTGGCAGACCCGCTGGCTTAAATGGGTTCCAAGGTCGTCGGCTTCGGGCATAAAGTACAGATGTTCATGCTTGCTGTTAAATGTGCGAGCAAGAATTGCTACAATACTATGTAACCAAGCTGTTTCCTGTGGCTGACAAGGTTCTCGACACTGATTCAAGTGCAGCCTGAACAGAGCATATGTCGCCACCAAGACCGTGAGAATATAAAATGCCCTTTGCAAAGAGAATTCATGAAAAAATAGAGCTGAAGCACAACTATGAAGTTGCCAAGAGTTGGTATCATGTCGGAGTAGAGATCAAGCACAATATTTCCTTTTCCAGATCTCGACGTCAAGTTGAACAACTCAGTTTCAATTTGTAATGTACACCGAGAGGAGTTTGTGGCAGCAGAACATCAGGAAAATCCCCCATTGACAATTCTTCGAAAGGATTTACCAATTGTTAACAATCCTGGAATGGCAGCAATTCAACAGCAATTGGCAACAAATGCTGAGCCTTTTGGCGACAAATGTTTGACAAATGTTGCCAATGATCCGAATCAGTGGCTGTACACATCAGATGGTCATACTCTCGGGGGAAACTGTTTCGACTTTCTGTTCACGCTTGCCCTAATTGGACCCTGATTGTTGTTGACCACAACATGCTGATCAAAGGTGGACCAGACCGCTTTTGATGGGAGTGGTGTGCAAGAGGCCACGGACCAACTCCTCCTAGCATTAGGGGCAGTCAGAGTAGAGATTCTGGGGTGATTCTGGCCAGTGATTGTGCAAACGATTCTGGAATTATTTAAGCGTGGGAGAATCACTGAAAACCAGAATCACCTCAAATTGCAGAATCTCCTCTGCAGGAGATTCTACATCAATTCTGATTCGGATTCTACTTCATCACAAACTCTTATTTCATCACAAAATTACTTACCTTCTAAGCTTCATCCACTGTTCATTGTGGTTCTCCCCTAGTTGTTGTTAATTCTTCCTGTATTTTTGGAGTTTCTCATCTGGAGTGTTCACTAGCTGTCACGTACCGTGACATCGGACTCCCTCGGCCCCCGAGAATCGCCGAATCGTAACGTCCCCATTCTTATTGGCTACTTCATTCACCATATGCTCAAGACTCACTATGATTCACTATGACTTTCTTTGTCGGCGTCCTCGGTCTTCCGACGTCCGCCGACACAGCATTGACTTACATTGACTCCTACATACTCATTCCCATCGCGGAGCCTATCGGCCTCCGATGATTAATTACACTACGATATCATTTAAATAGCTCGATGTACTCTCGCTTCTAGTCAGTTTGAATATCGACTAAGTTTCCCTCTTCTCAGTCTGCATCCTTTCGGTCTTCCGTTCTCCTCCGAAATTGGACACTGGGTGTAGAGAAGGGCGCAGCGCACGAGCTGAAGCCAAGTCCACTCCCCTCCGTCGGTCCCCGAGTCGGACCTCCGTCCGGCATCCGATAGGACTTCACACTTTTCCACGAAGTCCCCTTTTTGTGACGTTCCTCCCTTATCGTTCACATAAGATATTGTCTTGACAGGACTCTTCGGACCCCGATGGGCCCCGACGGAATTCTGGTACTTGACAGTATATTCAAACTCACTCTTCTTACGCCCACCCGTTTATGGCTTTGGACCTCAACACACAAATCCAACGAAGAAACGAACGTGCCTTTCAGCGACTTGCACGACTCTCGGTTACTCCTCCAGAAATCGCCGAGCAACGCCGACAACAGGATCAGGCTATTCGGGACTCTCGCATTAACTACAGCGCGGGCCTCCGAAACATAGCCAGTCAAAATATTCAATCATCTTTTGTTACTCGGCAAAGCGCTCACATTGCTGGCAGTATGACTTCCACACAAACACTTCCTTCCCAAACCCGCAATCCCACTTCACCTAATCCCTTCGATTCAATCTCGCAAACCGGTGGACCCCGATCAGGCAGGAATAGCCTGGTACAGATAGATGAAGAATCGGACGAGGAAGACCACCCTCGGAACCCGATCTCCTCTGGGGAGAACCGTCGGCCTCCGACTCCCCCTCGGGAGCCGGAAGAACGCGAACGTCCGCGAAGATCGTCAACCAACCCTTTCCATGATATTATTGGTGGAGTTAGCGGAGGCGGTGGAGGTGACGGAGGAGGTGATGGTCCAGGGGACAACGGGGGCCGACGCAGTCGATCCTCAACCCCCGACCAGAACCCGTTCAACAACCCCAACTTGTTTTTTACGTCCCTCACCCAAGCCATGTCTCAGGGTATTGGCAACGCGCTTAATCAACGCGATACTTCCAACGACAAGTCTCGGTCCCGAGTTCGGGATCCCGAGACATTCGATGGGAAGGACCCCGAGAAACTCCGAACCTTCCTTTTCCAGGGCATTCTGAACTTCCGCGATCGCCCGTCGGCATTCGTCCGCGATCAGCAGAAGGTCAACTACATGATCTCCTACCTTACAGGAGATGCCCTCGGATGGTTCGAACCGTCCTACGTCAATCCGGACCCGAACAACACTCCGAAATGGCTTAACGATTACAATGCCTTTGTTTCGGAACTCCAGCTCAATTTCGGCACCTACGATCCCCGACAGGACGCCGAGAACGAGATAGTTGCTCTACGTATGGGCGACAGACAACAGATCCAGAAGTATCTGGTCCGCTTCAACAAGCTTTCACAGCTTACAGGCTGGAACTCCATCGCTCTCCGAAAGGTCTTTTATGATGGACTTCCCGAGCGTATTCAGCTCAAACTCCATGATCTTCCCGGCGGCAAACCCGATTCCCTTGATGTCCTCAAGATCTCTGCTCAATCTATTGACACCTCCCATTGGGAATGGCAGAAAGAGCAGCGATTTCGGCATTCTCGGGCCCCGCCGGCAAAATCTGGAACCTCCGACAATTCAAAGCCGGCCCACTCAAGCAACTCTGGCAATCATCCCACTCCCAACAACGCCAATAACGACTCCAAGAAAAAGAAGCAGAAGGGAGGCGGGGGGAACGGAGGGAACTCCGGCGGATCCCCCGCTCAAACTTCGACTTCTACATCTTCGGAGAAGCCTTGGGCAAAGATGCTGGGATCCGACGGCAAACTCCTTCCTGCCAAGAAAGCCCGTCGGCTCGCCGAGAACCTGTGCCTGCTTTGCGGAGGAAAAGGCCACCGCAGTGACACCTGTCCCAAGAAAAAGGTGTTCGGACGTGCTGCTTCCACTTCGGGAACCGCGACTACTGCATCCCAGTCGGGAAACTAAGTAGCGACTCTCGGAAGTCCGTGCGGCCTGAGGGTCGCGAAGACATCCCCGATCGCACCCCCGACTCTTTTTTACGACTTAATGCTTCTGCCCTCACGGACCCAAATTCCTTATGCCCATTCCTGCAGTCTCCGCAGATTCCGTCGGACTTCCGAGCCCTTATAGACTCCGGTTCGTCCGATTGTTTTGCAGACCCTGTATTTTGTACGACCAATAATCTCACACGCGTTGCTATTCCTCCGATCGGCCTCCGTCTGTTTGATGGGTCCTCCGGGACCATCATTTCTGAAATCGTTCGTCTCGACGTTCGGTTCCCTTCGGGTGACACAACCCCGGTTGAATTTTATGTCACCACCTTGGATTCTGCTTGCTCTGTCGTCCTGGGACACAACTGGCTCACCCGCTACAATCCGTTGATTGACTGGGTTTCGGGCCAAATATCTTTCCGCTCTCCTGGCTCTGCAATTCCACCTTCGGCTCCGTCCGAAGGCTTTCCGTCGGCCTCCGCCGGCTCCATCCCTCCCGTAGGGAGCCCTCTGTCGCTCCTTCGGCTGACGCTAAACCTCCGTCGGTCTCCTTGATAGGAGCAGCTGCCTTTGCCAGTATTCTACGCAGCGAAGGTAGTCAAGTATTCCGTCTAGGCCTCTCAGAGGTCCTAGGACGTTCATCTGATACTTCCTCGGCTCCGGACTTGTCCGGACTTCCGTCGGAGTATCATGAGTTTGCTGATGTCTTTTCGGCTTCCGAGTCGGAAAAATTAGCACCTCATCGGCCATACGATCTCAAGATCGAACTAGAGGATGGGGCATCACCTCCACCCGGTCCTATATACTCCCTTTCTCAGCTAGAATTGGCGGCCCTCCGAGATTTCCTTGACAAGAATATTACTAATGGCTTCATTCGACAATCGACTTCCCCGCACGGCGCTCCGATCCTCTTCGTTAAGAAGAAGTCTGGCGAGCTTCGGCTCTGTGTAGACTTCCGAGCACTTAATCGGATCACTCGGAAGGATCAGTACCTGCTACCGCTCATCTCGGACCTCCTTGACGCCGGGCGTAGCGCTAAGGTCTTCACTAAAATTGACCTTAAACATGCGTATCATCTCGTCCGGATCACCGACGGCGATGAATGGAAAACAACATTCCGGACTCGCTATGGTTCCTTTGAGTGGCTGGTGATGCCTGAAGGCCTGACCAATGCTCCTGCGGCTTTTCAACGATTCATGAATGACCTCTTTTCGGATCTCCTCGACATCACCGTCGTGGTATACCTCGACAACATCCTCATCTATTCGGAGGACCCATCGGAACACCGACAGCACGTTCGGGAAGTACTTCGGCGCCTTCGGAAAGCCGGTCTATTTGCTTCCCTCAAAAAGTGCGTTTTCAACGTGGAAACTGTTGAATTCCTCGGATACATCCTATCACCGGAAGGACTTACGATGGACAACTCCAAAATCGAGGTCATTCGGGAATGGCCGGAGCCCCGAAAAGTCAAGGATGTGCAATCATTCCTTGGCTTCGCCAATTTCTATCGTCGCTTTATTGCGAACTATTCGGACATCGTCGTGCCGCTGACACGGCTTACTCGGAAGTCCGAACCCTGGCTTTGGTCCCCGATATGCCAGGAAGCCTTTGATACCCTTAAGCATGCTTTCACCACTGCTCCAATTCTTACGCATTGGGTTCCAGGCGCACAACTTACGCTGGAAACCGACGCATCCGACTACGCCATTGCGGCGATTCTCTCAATAACATCGGCGGACGGAGAAATCCGCCCAGTCGCATTTCATTCTCGGACCCTCTCGGCCCCCGAACTCAATTACGACACTCATGACAAGGAACTTCTAGCCGTTTTCGAGGCCTTCCGAGTCTGGCGCCGATATCTGGAGGGAGCAGTCCCACCAATTGACGTGGTCACTGACCATAAGAACCTGGAGTATTTTGCGACTACAAAACTCTTGACCCGCCGGCAAGCTCGGTGGTCCGAGTATCTGTCGCCTTTTAATTTCGTCCTTCGGTTCCGACCGGGACGCCTCGGAGGCAAGCCCGACACTCTCACTAGACGATGGGACGTCTACCCTAAAGAGGGGATAGTGGCTACGCCAATGCAAATCCGCATAATTTCCGACCAGTATTCACTCAGCATCAGATTGGTGTGTCCCTTCGCGCATCTGCGCTTTGGACCCCGGCGCTCCGAGCTGGTCACATTATGGACATTGATCAACTTCACGCGGACATCCGAGATGCCCTACCTTCTGATCCTTCTGCCTCACGACATCTTAATGACGCCTCGGACCCCCGATGGGTAACCCGAGATGGACTTCTCTATCACGATGGACGCATCTACGTCCCGGACGCCGCGGAACTCCGACTTCGGGTTCTGCTCGACAAACACGATCATCTACTTGCTGGTCATTGGGGACAAAACAAGACCCTTGCCTTGGTCCGACAGGAATATGTGTGGCCCGGACTCCGAGACTTTGTTAAAAGTTACGTCCGATCTTGTGTTTCTTGCAAACGCGGCAAATACACTCACCATAGACCCTACGGACTCCTTCGGCAACTCCCGGTCCCCGAGCAGCCTTGGGACTCGATCTCTATGGACTTCATTGAACAGCTCCCTATGTCTGACGGCTATACCAGCATCCTCATCATTGTCGACCGCCTGTCCAAGATGGGACTCTTTATTCCCTGTCACGGCAAAATCTCGGCGTCCGAGTTAGCCCATTTATTCGTTCTTCACGTCTTCTCCAAGCACGGAGTCCCGAGCCATGTCACCTCCGACCGGGGCACCGAGTTTGTTAACCATTTCTTCCGTTCCTTGGGAGAAGCGCTCAATATGCGTCTACACTTCACTGCCGGATACCATCCTTCCGCCGACGGACAGACCGAGCGCGTCAACCAGACCTTGGAACAATACATCCGGATGTACTGCAATTACCAGCAGAACAACTGGGCTGCACTTCTCCCTCTAGGCGAGTTCTCCTACAACAACACTCCTAATGAAACTACCGGAGTGTCTCCTTTCTTCGCCAACAAGGGCTATCACCCGTCGGTTACCGTGCACCTCGAGAGGGATATTACCTCCGCTCGGGCCCGAGACTTCATCACGGACTTGGATGCTCTACATCAAGAGCTTTGCACTCAGATGGCCGCTGCACAGAAGCGCTATCAGGGACCCGCAGACAAGCGGAAAACCGTGGACCCAAAGATCTCTATCGGAGACGAGGTATACATCAATGCCTTCGGCTTCCGAACGGCGCGACCAACTAGGAAATTCTCGGAACTCTACTATGGTCCATTTGAAGTTATTGCCCAGCCCGGACCCGCTTCCTTCACCGTTAAACTTCCCCGAGACATGTGTCAAATTCATCCCGTCTTCCATGTCTCTCAACTCGAGCCCTCACATCCAAATACTATACCAGGTCGAGAACGGCCTCCGCCGGCCCCGATCGAGATAGAAGGAGACCTCGAGTATGAAATCGCAGAGATATTGGACAGCAAAATCGATCGGCGCCGTCGGCCTCCGCTAGTCTACCTTGTTCGCTGGGACGGTTATGCCGGAACAGCAGAGGAGACATCTTGGCTACGAGCCGATGAACTTGCCCATGCAGCAGATCTTGTTGAAGAATTTCACGCCAAACATCCTAACCGTCCTGGTCCGTTGTAACATCGGACGCCGACGGTCACCGATGCGACTCGTTTACGATGTCTCGCACAGGTTTTTTACGCAATGAAGGTCTTCTGAGCGTTTTCCTTTTAAAAACCTTTTTTTTTTCTTCCTTATGTTACTTATCACACATTTCACTACTCAAAAAGGGAAAAAAATCAAATTCTATAATACAAGACAACTTTTAGGCGGACCCGCTCGGCCCCGCCTCGTCGGGTCCTGGTCCTTTCGACCCCCCGCTCGGCCCCGACCCGGACTCCCCTTCCTTCCCTTTCACGGGCATCTTGACGAAGTTCCCGTTTTCGTCACGCTCGGGCTCCGGTGTCAACATCAACGGGGCAGCGACTGCCCACACCTCTGGATGCATGACCTGCATCCAGGCGCTGCCCAACGTGACAATATTGCGGAGGGCCCGAGAGGTCACCTCCGCGGCATCCGAGCTGTCAACGACAGCCCCCGTGATGCCAAGGAGGCTGCTCTCGGCCCTCCGGTGGAACTTGATGTTTTCATCACCCTCCTTCTTCTCCTGCGCCGCTCATCCCCGTTGATCTCTCTCGGCCCCCTCGGCCCCCGACGCCAGGAGTTCCACCAGGGCCTCCAACGCGGCCCCGACGGACTCCGGCGCCGCCTCTGCCACACCAGAGGTGAAGCTGCACTTCACCTTGCTGGCATGGCAGCGGCTACAGGCGCGACCCTTGGCGCGACGTAGGCACTGCGCGCCAACTTGGCGGCAGTGCGAGCACTAAAGCTGAAGTCAGTTTCCGACGGCCACCGGGAGCGGACGACTTACCTTGGTGGGGAACTCTTCCCCCGTTTTCTGCTTCTTGGCCGTCGGTCGGGGCCCTCCTCCTCCTCGACGGACCTGGCCCGACTCTTTCCTTTCAGCTTGGCGGCCTTCTCGGCCTCCGCTGCCTCAGCCCTCCTGACTTCCGCCCTCTTCCGCTTCCTCTCGGCCTTTTTGGCCGCCCGGTTCTCCACCTCCACCCGTTCATTCTCGGCCTTCTCGGCCGCCCGTTTCTCTGCCTCCACGCGCTCCGCCTCCACCCTCTCGGCCTCCGCGGCTGCCCGACGGGCCGCCTCCGCCTCCTCCTCCTTTCTGCGCCTCCTTGTCGCCGCGTGCAGACGGTGGCGGAGGGCGGCCTCTCCCTCGTCCGACCACTCCTCAGCCTCGGACTCCCGTGCGTTTTCGAGGCGGGCGTGGTACTCGTCCGTTCTTTCGTTGGCGTTGCGGGGCATTACGGGTAGTAGGGTGGTTGGGGTACGTGGGTGATGGTTGTTGACAAGTTGTGGAAAAAAAAAATCGGTTTCACATCACGTGCTACTGTACAGTTGCTGCGGAAAGTGTTCGGGCCGATCGGAATCGGCCCCGAACTCCGTTCCACTGATGCAGATTTCCCAGCACCTCAAGGGTTCGGTGCTAAGTGGGGGATACTGTCACGTACCGTGACATCGGACTCCCTCGGCCCCCGAGAATCGCCGAATCGTAACGTCCCCATTCTTATTGGCTACTTCATTCACCATATGCTCAAGACTCACTATGATTCACTATGACTTTCGCTTCTAGTCAGTTTGAATATCGACTAAGTTTCCCTCTTCTCAGTCTGCATCCTTTCGGTCTTCCGTTCTCCTCCGAAATTGGACACTGGGTGTAGAGAAGGGCGCAGCGCACGAGCTGAAGCCAAGTCCACTCCCTCCGTCGGTCCCTGAGTCGGACCTCTGTCCGGCCTCCGATAAAGACTTCACACTTATATACGAAGTCCCCTTTTGTGACGTTCCTCCCTTATCGTTCACATAAGACATTGTCTTGACAGGACTCTTCGGACCCCGACGGGCCCCGACGGAATTCTGGTACTTGACAGTATATTCAAACTCACTCTTCTTACGCCCAACCGTTTATGGCTTTGGACCTCAAGACACAAATCCAACGAAGAAACGAACGTGCCTTTCAGCGACTTGCACGACTCTCGGTTACTCAGCCAAGTCCACTCCCCTCCGTCTGTCCCCGAGTCGGACCTCCGTCCGGCATCCGATAGGACTTCACACTTTTCCACGAAGTCCCCTTTTTGTGATGTTCCTCCCTTATCGTTCACATAAGATATTGTCTTGACAGGACTCTTCGGACCCCGACGGGCCCCGACGGAATTCTGGTACTTGACACTAGCATATGATAAGTAGCTTTCTCACCCAAGAATTATTTTATATTCCGCTTAAATGAGTTATTTGACTGTTGGTGGTAGAATCCTCACTGTCAGAATCACAAAAGAATCGAAATTTCCCATGATTCTGACCCAAATCAATTCCGAGAATCACCTCAGAATCATTTGCAGAATCATCGCAGAATCACCCCAGAATCAGCTACTCTGACTGCCCTTATTGATTCATCCCCAGATGCCTGCAGTCTATGTCTGCAGTGATGATTCAAGCTACTCCACATAGTGATGGGAAAGTTTGATTTGGTTCAGGTTCAGGGCACTTTTCCCCGAATGCTGAACCTGAACCTGAATGCCAGGTTCAGGTTCAGTTCAGCGTTCAAACCCAAACTGAACCTAAAAAGTATCTCCCACTGCAAGACACCAATTTCTGACTGTTAGAATGTGCAACATACCATTTAAACCTATAAGTGTCATTTTCCACATAAAATTCCATGGAACAGATGCATGTGGATTTGTTTTCTGCTAGGCCAGCATTTGTGACATGTGTGACTTGACTGTGACTCACCTCCATTTGGTGCCAAAAAAATTGAAAAATGCATCCATACTCTCTCACCAATGGTCACAACTGTCATAATTTTATGAATTTCTGCCAAAAAAAAAGCTCAAAACATGGGTGTTTTGACAAATTTTGTGTTCGGTGTTCGAATGTGATCAGGAAAAATGTAAGAGGCCTGAATGCCAAACCTGAGCCTCAGGTTTGTTTCAGCAAATCACTGAACCTTGAACCTGAAGTCGGTGTTCAGTTCGCTTTGGTTCAGGTTCGAACCGAAAGCCTGAACTGGACTTCCCCATCACTAACTCCACATATTTCTAGTATCCCCCATCCCTTCCTCATCACTGTCCGCTTCCTCATACACCATCCACCTTTTATGTGGTTCTTTGTTGGGTCCCCCATACTTGACAACTGTGGACATTTTGCATTCTTCCATCTGACATGTGATTCTTGCATTCCAGTGAATGGTTAGTGGGTTGCACTAATTATGGTTCCTTTGGATTAAAATAATTAAGTACGAGTTTCTTGCCAGGCCACACCATGGCCCACACCCCCAAGTCATTTGGATCATTTAGCATCATTTGTACCGCGCACCAGTTTGCCAAATTCGCACAATTCTGCCAGATTCAGAAAGGAGGTTTTTCCTGATGCACCTGGTACGTACGTTCATAAGAATGAATCTGAGCAATCACAGTAATGCTCAAACTCACAGATACTGACTTGGAGGGTGGAGCGGCCGATTTTGAAGGCCATGCTTTCCTCATTGGGATCATTGGGCGGCTGCTAGTGGTCCTGGCCTCGGGTTGATAGTTTCCATGGGATGTGATCCTGTGGTCCCTGTCTTCCCCAAGGGGCACTGCGAGCACATTTGATGTGGCCAGAATCCATGCGAGGGCGATGGACGGCGCAGAAATACACATTTTATTGATTCAATAAGAGAGTTTAAGGTATGGGGTTGCACGAGAACCAGCTCGAGAAATGCTGCAAGGATGTGGTCAGTACAAGTTTGAGCTGAGGAAGAGGGTAGTATGAACTATGGGAGTGATGCACCAGGCAATATCGAACAACCCTCAGCAAGTCCAGCTTTATACTTTGTGTGGAATAGACAGATGGCTTTAACACAGGGAGACACTACACTGGCGAAACATACTATATGCTATTTGTCTACGTGTTTAACCTACCCAAGGTTCGTTGTTTGGATTGGAGTCATAATTGCACGGGTCTATGATGAGTGCCTTGATTTCCATCTGAGCCACGTGATCCCACCTAAGAACCAAGAGTGTCCAAGGTTGAGACAGAAAAGGCGAGGTGTTGTAACCAGGAGCAAGAAACACACCTATCTGGAGCCGTAAATTTGAATGACAAGTGCACTGGTGCCTCTGTCAAATTTCACGCCAGTTGCCAAAAAGAGTGGATATCTGAGTTGCGCAGACAGTCACACATATAGAATTAAAATGGGACATCGCCAGGGGCAAGATATTTCGGCGTGGCACTGGCACAACGTGGTGTGGCATCAGTCCAAACCTTCCCCATATTCCTGTACAACTCCAGAACCTGGAAACTTGACAGAGTGAGTCGAGATGTTGATATGGGTACTTGGATTTTTTGCAACCCATTGAGGCAAAGTGTCAATATCACTGTTGATCAGCGCCTGCATTGTTTTCTGGGTGCGTGAGGCGCATGCATACGAGTAGAGGTGGGGACGAGTAATTGTTGGTGGAGGCTATTTGCGACTCGGATGGGTGCTGGGTGATAGATGGATGGGGATGCAGTGTTGGTGGGCCAGTAGAAGCTGATGCCAGAGGGATGGGATTAGGGAAGGAAGGGAAATGCAGGCAGAGGATGAGCATGATCACAATGTGAGGCACAAGTGAAGCGAGCAACCAGATTCGTGCCCAGAAGGGCCAGCCAAACACAATCACTCTTTTCACTTCTTCCTTTCACCCACTTCCATTGGGACTTCAGTCCAGTGATGCTTAGCACGAATCCCCACAAAAAGTCCTTCAGGCAGAGGACGAGAAATACCAGCTCACGCGTGGCAGCCTGGCCATGATCCGCACTTATGTAAGCACATTTGTCATGCCGCACAACAATTAGACTCATGGAAGTGCGCCACGACAGAACAGAGCTTGCTTAGTGGCATTGTGCTAAGTCCCTCATCACGTTTGGGGCAGGGACTCAAGAGGACGTTGTGGTGGAGTTGGATGGCTGGGATGTGGAAACCTTTCCACATCCTCCATTTGCTCTTACACTAGTCATGCCCCTAATCAAGGGGTACACAGGATTGAAATTTGCCACATGAGGTCGGAAAACTGGATTAGGGCCCTCCAGACCCTACCTACTCTATCTTACATAATCAAATAGTCATGTGCAGGATCCAAAGACTGTGCATTGTGCCCCATTTTCGCTCAATTTCATCAGTGTACTGCTCACACAAGTTCCAAAGGAGAATATAGACTTCAATTACATACAATACACCACTTTCATATCCAGTACAGCAATGGACAAAAAAAATCTGTTATTTGGCTGCAGTCAATGGCATCATGATCTGCTACACATCAATGACGTAGCACCTGCTACCTTGCCGGCCGTAAGGCATATTGACCCAATGTTGAACCTTCAACATCCTCCGCTGCAAGGGTTTGGTAGGAGATTTATCCCAAAAAAACCCCATTTTTCCTTCCCTATCTAAAAGGTTTCTGAACATTTGTCCAAAAAGTGGAATAAGGTTTCTGGGACCCACCCTACCCTATGACATCGTGTCTCGGCATCTTCCAGTGAGTACCACTTGCCCCTAATTTACATTACATCATTTGTTTAGTTAGTTAATACAGACCCACGACACAAATGATCATTACCTTGCTTCGTACCACCTCGTTTGTGACCAGTGTAGGGAAAGTGCCTGAGAGGACTCAACGGAGACGTCACCCATCACTTCATAAATTGTCTAGTGATATTCTGGCTTGGCTTGGCTTGGAAACCCTGGCTTTGCCAGGCTTTGGCTTCAAAAATCTGAAGCCAAAGCCAAAGCCCTGAGGTCGGGCTTGGCTTGGCCTGGCTTCCGATACAAAATCTTGCAATTTTGTGTCAGCGTGAATTTAATGTCGTTATTGCCAATCAGTGGAACTTATGAGCCATGCATATACAGGAATTGAAAAATAAAGAACTAGAATTAAAGATCGATCCATGTCGTACTGTGGGCCATAATTGTCAGGTCGCAACTAAGGCCCGATGGGCTGCATCTGGTGCTTCACCATTCTCGGTGTCAGCGAGCCTGCTGGATGGAATCAGAGCACGATTGCCTAGCAGAGCAAGGGAAGGATCCAGATTTCTGATTATCGCGTGTACGAGACATGGGTGGGAGAAGGAAGAACTGGACGAGTCCAGACATAGCCTCACATTTTATACCTGTTGAAATGTTAGTCATTCAAAAACATGGATGCGACCAAGATGCAACACGAAAATCATGAGGGAATCTGCAGAGCTTGCAGAAACTGAATTTAGTTAGATACCGTCCAGTTTGATCTTCCCCACCGCTTACTGCGCCAAGGGTGAAAGCCAGGGCCAAAAGCCCTGGCTTTGGCTTCACAGATCTCAAGCCAAAGCCAAAGCCCTGGTGAAGCCATGGATCTGGCTTGGCTTGGCTTTGTAAAGCCAGGGCTTTGGCTTCAGGGCTTTCTGGCTTGAAGCTAAGTGTTATATACCGAGCCGAAGGAAGAACAAGATGAACGAGTCCAGAACCGGAACCAGGAACCGGAGGATCAGAACTTCCGGAAAGTATATGGAAGGATAACGCAAGCACCACAGGACAGTAGGATGTGCGCACTACTGTGGCCGGTGAAGGAAAGAGGACCGGAGGAGTTAACCAGAGGTCGACTCAGTGCAGAGCCTAGAGCAAAGCAACGTTAATTATCAAACTGAAGTACATGGCATATATTACGGGTTTATATAGCTAAGTCCTAATTGTATTCCTGAAAAGGTGCGAGTCAGGTGACCTGTCGGACATAACAATAATACGAGTCCCAAAGAGGATGAAGAAGTGATGTCGGAGAAATGAACAATAAGGAGAAGGATTATAAAGACAGATAAACGGGAAACGCTCAGTAATCCTTCATTGCGTAAAAACCCGGTGATCCGTGATGAGTCCGAGAATATTCCGTCCAGTTCCGGGATCCGGTTCTGGACATGACCGGAAAGTCAAGGACCGAGAATGCATGGATATAACAGTATCCCCCTCTTGCGTTCCTTGCCCTCAAGGAACAGAGATGTAATTGCAGTGTCCATCGAATAATAGTTCTGGATATGGCCGGAAGAAGTTGTCCAAAACCGGAAAGCTTCTAGAAGGTCACGTGCTGTTGATATAAACCATCCGCAGTAGTGGCGTGACTTAAAACTTCTTTCCTCTGCACCACCACCACCACATATCCAATATGCCCCCTACGCTCCCGGATTCAACCCAAGCAACAGTGGCGACGAACACGAAAACTCCGGCGGCAACCGGAAAGGCAAAAGGAGAGCGACGTCCGGGGAGCTCGAGGACGACCGGCGCGAGCAGATGCGCCAGCGGAAGGAGCAGCGAACCCAGGAGCGCCTCGAACGCCTCTGGGTCGAGTTGGAGGAGGCCGCGACGGCCCGGGTGGATATGGAGATGAGAGAGGCTCGGATCCGGCAAGAGTTGGCCGGGATGGACCGGGAGGACAAGGAGGAGGAGGACGAGGAGACCGGAGAGGCATCGGTTGGGGATGGGGGCCCCAATGACGAGACAGACAGTGACCGGGAGAGAGACCCGGGACAAGGTGCGCTGCAGTGACCGGAAAGTAACCGGATACTAACTTCCTTTCCAGAATGCGACCAATGCAAGAGGGTCGCGGAAGTATGCGTTGTCGAGGGTGGATCCCGCGCCACCTCCTTGGCCTGCACCCGTTGCAAGGCCAAGAAAATCAAGTGCACTCTCGTCGGACCCTCCAAGCGGGTCAATCAGCGCGAGCAGGCGAAGACGCAGGGGAGAAAAACGACCGGAAAGGGTTCCGGAAAAGCCACCACCCGCCGCCCCCGCCCCGCTATGTTGAGTCATCGCCGGAACCGGACGTCGGTCCCGGAACGACCGGGGAGATTGGCCCCCAGACCCGCATTGACGACATGCGGGTTCGCATGGACGATCTCGAGCGTTGTCAAGATGCGGTCGAGGTGTCCCGCAGGAAAGACCGAGGCCGCCATCAACGGGTAAATCTGGTTTTAACCGGATTGGTGAAATGGCTGTCAAGGGATTATTTCCCGGATGGCGTCCCTGGATGGATGGTTGACATCATCCAGGGGTTGGAGGAGGACGGGCAATCGGTGGGGCCCGAAGGAGAGGAGGATGATGAAGAGCTACCGGAGCCGGAACCGGAAGCGAAGGAGGAAGAAGAGGAGGTGAGGATCCGGGTCAGTCCGGAGTGGCCGGAAGGGTTCCGGAGCGACGAGGAAGAAGGAATGGGAGTAGAAGAAGAGGAGGGAAATGAGTCCTTGCCACCGATCCAGGTGGAGGAACAGCCAGAGGAGTCGGGGAATGAATAGACATTTGTATAATATAGTTTCTTCTGAATATTTTTTCTTTCTTGATTTTTCTTGAAATGATAAGTGAATCCGGAGTCGACCGGAATAACCGGAAATACCGGGAGAGTAAGAAAAGAAAGATTTTAAGGGTTTGGTCCAGGCTTGTTGGGATAACGATGTGTCAATATGTTCATCGGCATCAACGTCATCCGCACTAGCCCAGCTAAACTGTTCATCGGTGTTCTCGTAGCCCTGCCATTCGACCAAGTACCGGAGCTGGGTCCGGGGCAACCGGAAACGGCGATCGATCTTTGAGTCAACGATTTGTTTGATCTCATAGTGTTCTTCACCGTCAATGATTTCTACTGGAGCCGGAGGTGGTTCCTCACGACCGGGGAATGGATTCGGAAAATGAGGCTCGAGTTCAGAGATATGAAAGACCGGATGAACTTGTGAAAGGTTTTTTGGGAGATGGATGGTATAGGAAGCCGCACTGGGTTTACCAATGACTTCGTAAGGCCCAAGGTGAGTTTCCGAGAATTTCGGAGTAGGCTGTTTCGTCCGGATATACTTTGTCGTGATAAATGCTTGGTTGCCAATCTGTAACCGGGGATCCGGAATACGCTTCCGGTCAGCAGTTTCTTTATATCGCTGCTGAGCGAAAGTGATCTGCTCCCGGAGGAACTGATGAAGGTCTTGGAGATCGACAACGTAGTCTTTAGCATACATGTTCGCGACGTCGCGTTCCGGGTGGATGTTAATAGCCGGATTATAGCCTTTATTCGCAAAGAATGGAGATATTCCGGTAGAAGCATTCGGAGAATTGTTCAAAGCGAATTCAGCTAGGGGAAGTAGTTCGTGCCAGTCATCCTGCTGATATGAGGTATACATCCGGATATATTGTTCCACAGTCTGGTTCATGCGTTCCGTCTGTCCGTCCGCTTCCGGATGATAACTGGAAGTATAGTGCAGCTCCATAGAAAGGAGTTCGCCCAAGGACCGGAAGAAAGATGAAACAAATTCGGAGCCCCGGTCGCAAGTGACATGGGAAGGGACACCGTGCTTCGAGAAAACGTGGATAAGGAAAAGCCGGGCAAGTTCCGGAGAGTCAATATGAGTGTCACATGCCACAAGAATAACCTGCTTAGAGGCATGGTCAACTATGACAAGAATTGTGTCGTACTCGCCGGAAACCGGCAATTGATCGATGAAGTCGATAGAAATGGAATCTCATGGCCGGATGGGAACCGGAAGAGGCTTAGCAATCCGTAAGGTCGGTGCCTAGGCTTTTTGTTGCGCTGGCAAATAATGCAAGATCAACAATAATCCCGGACGAAGTTACGGCATTCCGGCCAGGTATATTCTCGGCGGATGAGGGCTAGAGTGCGATTCTGACCAAAGTGACCAGAGAGAACATGGTCATGCAAGTACTGTAGAACACGTAGTCGCAACTCCGGAGAGGTTCCGGAGACCAGGGGCACATAAATGCGCTCATCGAGCCGGAGAAGACCGGAAGGATCGAGAGTCCAGCGGGAAGGGTTACCGGAGTTCGCGGCGTTGATACCGGAAACAGCGGCAGGATCATCGTTGAGATGGTTGCGGATATCTGAGTAAAGTTTCTTAAGATCCATAACAACGATAGCTTGAAGAACGATTTCCTCGAGAAAGGTAGCATGGAGAGATGCAGAGAGTTGATCTTGGGTGAAAATTGGGCGAAGGTTTTGCGGATTGAGTTGGCCATAAGCCCTATCCCCCTCTTTAGGGTAGACGTCCCATCGTCTAGTCAATGCATCGGGTTTACCTCCGAGCTTTCCGGGCCGGAACCGGATTACCATGTTGAAATGGCAAAGGTACTCGGACCACCGGACTTGGCGACGAGTAAGAACTTTCGTCGTCGCAAAGTACTCCAAGTTCTTGTGGTCCGTGACAACGTCGACCGGAAAGGTAGTTCCCTCGAGATAATGTCGCCAAACGGTGAAGGCATCAAAAATAGCGAGGAGTTCCTTGTCGTGCGTGTCGTAGTTGAGTTCCGCCGGACCAAGAGTCCGGGACCGGAACGCAACCGGGTAAATGTCACCATCGTCTCCTTGAATTGAGAGAATGGCTGCAATCACATAATCGGAGGCATCAGATTCAACGGTTACTTGACGTCCCGGAATCCAATGGTGTAAGACCGGAGCCTCCGTATAGGCGTGTTTTAGTGTGTCGAAAGATAATTGACAATCTTCTGACCAATTCCATCGGACGTTCGACCGGGTGAGCCAGGTGAGCGGAATCATGATGGAAGAATAATTCCATATAAAACGCCGATAGAAATTGCAGAAACCAAGGAACGATTGAATATCCTTGACTTTGCGGGGAGTAGGCCAGTCCATGATAGCTGAGACTTTCTCCGGAGACATCCGGAACCCTTCCGGAGACAGAATGAATCCGAGATGCTCGCAAGTGGTTACACTGAACTCGCATTTTGGAAGTTTGCAATAGAGTCCTGCATTCCGGAGACGTCGTACAGTCCATTACCGGTCAATGACACAAACAAATAGAATTTGAATTCTCTGAACCAATCCTCAAAGTGAGAAAATTCTGAGTTGACCAATTCATGTATAAATATGATATCTTGTAGTATGCAAAGGGTCAGAATTTCACTATAGTCCCTTGGAGAGCCACTCTGCAAAGGATTCCAAAGTCACGATTTTCGGGTCAATGACACAGTCACAAATCCCTCGGCCCGATCAGCCTTCGTTACATCACGCGTCACAAACCGTGTCGCGTCCTCGTCGCGTCCTCCAAGCATAGCTCTCAATTGATGTTCCTCGCACGTCAAAAGCTGCCAACCGTGCCCATGAAAATGAGGATCCTCTCTTTTATGAGACCATGCAACATCTCCAGCCATTCCCCTTGCATGCACTCCGCAAGCGTGCGCGGGAAGATGAGCTTGACAGTCAGTACCTAAGAGGAATGGAATCGCACCTGGCTGCGTCAAAGATGAGGAGACCACTCAAGCTGTCTCTTATGAGTCCTTCTCTTTGCCTGAGAGACTCATTGGGCCCGACGAGGAGTGCGGTGAGGTCGATGGGATCACCGGAGCTTAGTCGGATCTAAATACAGTGCTATCTACATACAGACAACATATCAATCAAGCTGTCTAGCTTTCTCCGTTGGTATCAGAAGAAGAAGACTTGCCTGAGTCAGAGGATTCAGACCCTGAGTCGTCTTCCTTGTCATCGTCCTCCACTGCTTTCTCCCAAGCCTCCATGGCGTACCCAGGCTTTGGAAGGGCTGAGAATAGTAGCCCTTTCAATACCGGCTTCTTCCAGCCAGGACGACGCCGCTCCTGCTTCGCCAGATCTCGTTCTGCTTCCCAATCTTTGACTCTCTCTGCCCAGTCACTGCGAATCTCCTTGTTCTGCTCCTTCCGCTGATCATCAAGAGCCTTCCACTTCTTCAGTGCCTCTGCCTTCTCCAACCGAGTTGCCTTCCGCTGCTCTAATGCGGTCTCCTTTGCTTTAGCGCTCTCCTCAAACTCGATAACTCTCTGGACAAACTTCCGCGATGTCAGCAAGCGTGGGAGCCCATCACCAACAAGACGCCCTTTCTTTTTCCGATTTTTCTTCTTCTCCTGGGCAGCAAGTTGCCCGCGAACAAGATCGCAATAGGCGCCGTTGAGGACCAGCGCTGACTGCATAGCAACCATCTGTCGTTTCTGGATCTTGTTTTTCTCATTGGCCAGTCTGAGCGCTTCCATCAGTTCACGCTCCAGTGCCGTTGTCGGCTCAGCTACAAGAAGAGCTGTGTGCTGTGCCTTCTCTGGTGATATCACTGTCGGTGGAATCCGCGGCGGCTCAGACGATGCCTGGACAGGAGAGGAAGTGACAAGAAATGCTGAAGACATTGTGCGCAGACTGGTGATAGCATTCTGGACTGGTGTAGCAAATGGATCGGGTAGACGGCGACGACGAGGAGGTGATGGATTATCTCCCTGCGGTGTTGGGGAGTCGGGTACGTCATCACTATCTGTGTCAACGTCCGAGTCTGAATCACCTCGAAGCTTCGCTTTTTTAGCACGTTCGCAGGCTCGGTACAACATATCGGTCATTACACGGACCGGAGTGGTCGGTGCAACTGGCAAATGCCCCCGAACAGACGTCTCGAGGCTGGGGGCCATCATCTCCTTCGTGACGACCTGACGATTGAATGGCCATACTCCGGTTTTCCGGAAGGCAGCTTTGATGGTTGATTTGGTGAGCGCGCGGATGTGGGCAGCTCCGTAGATAGCCAAGAAATTCTCCTTCGAAACAGGCTCCCGCTTCTCCCTCTCCCATTTCTCTTTCTCCTGCGTCCAGTACAGCTTCAGCGTCGCAAAAACAGCCACATCGAGCCTTGGTAAACATGTGTTCCGTGTGCCGGATAGCAGATGATGTGAATGCGATGCTTCCTGGCAAAAACCAGAAATGCCCGAGTGTAATGTGAGTTGTGGCCATCGACCGCAAGCGCACGAGTCCTGCCGTTGGCCTTGTGCTTCGTCTGCTCATGAAAATTCTTTATGTACTCAACGCCAATCTCGCCATCTGTCCAACCTTTTTTCGAATAACCAAGACTAGATGAAGGGGGTAAGGAATTTGTACAGTCAGAAAAGACAATGGTCACTCACGATGCGTTCGTAGGATTTTCTTGATCCCATTTAACGTTGAACGCTTTCCCTTTGAATATAACAGCAGGCGCTAGACTGGTCCCATCTGCACAAATGGTAACAATCACCGTCGTGTTTTCCCGACCTCCGTCAGCCTGTTGATGCTGGGTCTTTTTCCCCTTTCCACCAATGACTCGTTCCCTCGTTGACGATGATGCAGGAAAGCCACTTTCATCCGTGCCATAAATGTTCTCAGGCCGGATGGGATCAAACTCGGAGTCTGGGTCTTCATCATTGGAACCATCCGAATCCACCTCGTCATCAAATTCATGATCGCACCGCCCTGAAAGCACATCCTCGAGGAGGTCAAACCAGGCTGCATTTGTTGCTGGATTGACAGCACGACCACGTTTGTTGTCTAGTGGATGCGACCAGTACATTGACAGGCGATCATCGTACTTCTCTAGGAACCGACTGGTCCAAGATTTGCCGACACCGCCAAGAGGAAAAGAGTCGCCGAGACGCGCCCTGCAGATCTCATCGACGTGCTCCTTGAGTCGTTTATGGGTCAGGGGGAAGCCACGGTTCGCTACCTCCGTCGCAAACTGAATCACAGTGTTGACTTCCTCCAGCAGCAACCAGCCCTTCGCCTCATTTGTTATGCTCTTGGAAGTTCCCCCCTTAACCAGCCGGCCCAGAGTGGATGCATCGATGTTGACCACCTCCCCGGTCTCCAGTTTATAGACTGCCTTTATTTTCTTGCACACCTCTCGAAGGCTCAATCTCTTTTCCCCCTTTCCCAGGTCCTTCCTCTTTTCGTAATGGTACAGTGCCACAGCACGGGCCATGAGCCCGTCCTTGACCTCCCGAGTGATTTGCAGAACCTTGGTCTTCGATTTCGCGCGTGCCATAGTAGATCCAGCCGAGAGAGAGAGGAGGTATGGTGTCGAGGTAAGATTTTCGTGCTTTGTCGTGCTTTATTTAGAAAGATTCCGTTTTGGGAGTGTGACAAGTGATCGCACATCAAACATCGCAGTTTCACGCTATTGACGACCCACACACCTTACACTCAGCCATGTACCCAGAAGAAGTCACTATAGTATTTATTGATGGAATTGGAAACATATGTACAGCAAGGATAAGACTTAAGATGAATGGCAACATTATTGAGCTCGGAACAATATTGCTGCTTTGCCCCGCCTCTTAGAGAAAATATTCGGGAGAGTGGTCAAAGTGTTCCCTTCACCCAAGAACTGAATAGCAGATCAATGTAGTAGTGTTGAACGTGCTCCTAAAAAATCTAAGGATTATCTTCACTAATCAGCCTACGCAAGTCGTTTGTGTCATTGACCGCTATGTGTCATTGACCGGTAATGGACTGTAAGACTTCCCGGACGTGACTAGTATGTTGGGAAGGATCGTCGGATTAGATGAGGATATCATCCAAATAGACGACGACGTAAATGTCCAGCAAATCGGCGAAAATAGTGTTCAAAAATCGCTGAAAAGCCGCCGGAGCATTTGTAAGTCCTTCCGGAACGACCCGGAAGTCATACGAGCCATAGCGAGTACGGAAAGCTGTTTTGGGCTCATCGCCCGGAGCAATCCGGAGAAGATGATAGGTGTGCCGGAGATCGAGTTTGGTGTAAATTCGTGCTTTTCCGGGAGCATCAAGGAGGTCGGTGATAAGTGGAAGTGGATAGGTATCCTTCTTTGTGATCTGATTTAGACCTCGGTAATCGACGCAGAGCCGGAGAGAACCGTCCTTCTTTTTAGTGAAGAGGATTGGAGCCCCATGACTAGACCGAGACGGATATATGAATCCGGCTTTCAGATTGTTGTCAATGAACTCCCGGAGAGCAACTAACTCGTTCTGAGAAAGTGAGTAGACGTGGCCGACCGGAGGAACTTCACCTTCCTGGGTTTCGATTTTAAGGTCATATTCTCGATGAGGAGGAAGATTGTACGGTTCCTTCTCCGAGAATACGTCGGCGAAGTCGTGATATTCCGGAGGAAGATCGGAAAGGTCCGGAACGTCGGCTGAAGCAGAACGAGCCTGGGCATCCTCTGAAGGACAAGCACGCAAGGTATACTGGACAGTATCCTTGTCTTGAATAATAGCACTATAAGCTGCAGCAGATACCAGTGACACAAGGGGAACAGAAGTGAATGGACGAGGCTTAGGAGCCTCCGGAAGAGGCGGAGATGCCTCGGGAGTGTCCATAGAAGGACCGGAATCTGGCGAAGACGTTGGAGTCGGTGTAGGTTTCTCGTCCGGGAAAACTGGAATCGGAGATTCCTTGTCCGTAATCGGAACTACCGTAGCTGGAACAGACTTAGTTGTCTGCGGTGTCGACGATGAATCACCGGATTGACCGGAACGGAATGATATAGTGGTGTCAGACCAGTTAATCAACGGATTAAAGCAGTTGAGCCAATTGTATCCCAGAACCAAGTCGCAAGGCGAATCAAGACGGGTAACGAAAAATTCCATAGGATGGACATCACCAGATGGGAATCGGATTAGCAGCCGGAGCTGCCGATTAATGATTGTTGAAGAGCCGTCGAGATACCGGAGTCTAACCGGAGCAACCGGATACGGTGAAAACCCATTTTTTTCACATTCTTTCAACGATATAAAACAATGAGAAGAACCAGAATCAATAAGAGTTCGCAAGTGGATTTTGAATCCCGACGCAATTCGTGATAGTAAGGAAGGAGATATGGTTTCATATTCTTCCGGACCGGAAAGGGTATAGTCCGACCGGAAAGTAGAGACGTGAAGATCGACGTAAAGGGCATTAGGTGAAAGAGTGGAAGCGTTGAGGCAGACCTCAGGAAGCACCCTGGAGTCAACGCAACTCGGACCGGATGCTGAGGTATCCGAGCTACTGATTATTTTTTTGACTTGGCGGTTTCGGCGGGTGCAGCAGGCTTTTCAGCCGTCGCAGACGCCACCTTTGCCTGAGCGTAATCCGGACGCTTCCGGCACTCCGAAGCTGAATGACCGGTACCTCCGCAGAACATGCAGAGATTTAGTCGAGATCGGTGTTCCCTTTCGTCCTTGGTGAGTCTCCCGTGCTTATCGAGTTTGTCGGCATACGGTTTTGGAGTCCGACCAGAAGACTGCTGAGCCAGTCTATCGGAAGTGGCCTTCGTCGTGGATGATGATGAAGTAGGGTTGCCGGACTGTTTTCCGAAAGGTCTCCGACCGGAAATGGGATTAGACGATTTAGGCGACGAGTTGGCGCCCTTGTGATCCTTTGACTGCTGACCGGAATTTCCGGAGTTTCCGGAATTACCGGAACCAGTACCACCACTGCTAATCTTCTCATGCTCCCGCTCTCGCTGTTTCTCCAATTCGCGTTTCCAATAGCGAGCATCAATCTGGCAGGCAATATCTTTAACCCAAAGCAAGGTGTTGATATAGTTGTGATGAACCATTTCATCCTTGAGCCGGCGAGGAAGTCCCTCGTAGAATTGATGTCGCAGGGCATTGTCGCCCCATTGGGTAAGGACAGCGAGACAATCGAAACCGATGATATAAGTGGCAATCCGGTCTCCGGATTTCATCCGGCAAGACCGGATGAGATCTTCCGCATCTCCTACCGGATCTTGCGGACCAAAATTCTCCTGGAGTTCCTGAATAAAGCGCGGAAAATTTCCGTCCCAAGCCGGAACGGAACCGGTGTCGTAAAGATTTGGTTCGAACCACTGCTGAGCAGTGCCCCGGAGATATGACATGATATAGAAAATCTTGTCATCATCCGAGATAAAATCCTGGTGACGTTCCGCAAAATGCAGGTAACATTGGGTGAGAAAAGACTGGAGTTTCGCGGAGTCGGAGCCATCAAAAGTGTCTGGGTTGCGGAGATTCGAGCGAGTAGAACGAGGTGGAGTCGAGGAATGAGTGACATAAGACTGAATTGCATCCCGGAACGTTCGGATAGTGCTGATAAGCAACTGTTCCGCAGTTTCGGGATCTGGGGGAGGAGGTCCAGCCGGACCGGGTCCAGGTCTGGGTCCGGGTCCGGGAGGAGGACCAGGACCACCAGGACCACCAGGACCACCACCACCTCCACCACCTCCGCCTGGATGACCACCGCCTCCGCCACCTCCGCCACCTCCGGGAAGATCACCTCCATCATCGTCGGGATCAGGAGGGTCTCCGTGTTCCGAACCGGAGTGTGTATGATCGCTACTGCCATCGCCAGGTTCCTCGGCTTGAGGAACCAGAGGTTGTCCGGTAGAACCGGATTCCTCCACATCCTCAACAATAGGAGGATAAGGGATCGGTGAAGTGCTCAGCTGAACGACTCGAGCACGATCCGGATATGGAGATCGAGGAAAAACAGTAGGATTCTCTGGAGTGCGAGGACTTTGAACAAGTCCCGGAACATTAACCGGAAAGGTTGTCGGAGCGGAGAGAGTGACCGAGCTGTTGTTGCAGCTGTCCGGCGTGTGCGAATAGTGACATTAGGAGGAAGAGCAATTTGTCCAGAGGGAATAGTCGACATGGAATGAGAGGGTGAAGACAAAGGAACAATCTGTGAGTAGAAACGAGATTTGCGATGTTCGTCAGAGATATCGAGTGTTGCAGGATTAGAGGGAAGGTGTGACATAACCAGCCAGGATAGGTGAGTTTGATAATACTGTTATATACCGAGCCGAAGGAAGAACGAGATGAACGAGTCCAGAACCGGAACCGGAACCGGAGGATCGGAACTTCCGGAAAGTATATGGAGGATAACGCAAGCACCACAGGACAGTAGGATGTGCGCACTACCGTGGCCGGTGAAGGAAAGAGGACCAGAGGAGTTAACCGGAGGTCGACTCAGTGCAGAGCGTAGAGCAAAGCAACATTAATTATCAAACTGAAGTACATGGCATATGTTACGGGTTTATATAGCTAAGTCCTAATTGTATTCCTGAAAAGGTGCGAGTCAGGTGACCTGTCGGACATAACAATAATACAAGTCCCAAAGAGGATGAAGAAGTGATGTCGGAGAAATGAACAATAAGGAGAAGGTTATAAAGACGGATAAACAGGAAACGCTCAGTAATCCTTCATTGCATAAAGACCCGGTGATCCGTGATGAGTCCGAGAATATTCCGTCCGGTTCCGGGATCTGGTTCCGGACATGACCGGAAAGTCAAGGACCGAGAATGCATGGATATAACACTAAGCATCAGTATTGGTGTCACTCGAGTCTTTGCTAACTCGAACATCTCAGGACCTTCAACACAGCTGGAAAGCATTATAGATTAGGGAAACAAGTCTTCTGTCCAGTAGTGACTCTCTTGCTGCAATTGAATTTGAAGTGTACCTGTATGTGTTGTCCACAGGAATTGTGATCAGTGTTATTCAACGACCCGCAAGGCTGAGCAATCTCTGCATTGTCCCTTATCTCAGAGTGGGTACCATGGTGCATGTTTTCTGCAGGTTGCCCAATGTATTTAAGGGCTTTCTATCCAGAACTTGATGGCTTATCTTGGCACTGAGTGAAGTTTGTTCCTGCTCTAAGCACCACAGTGCATGTCTGCAGAGTCCAGACAGTTGCCCTCTGTGTTGGAATAGATTTTAGAAACGGCATGAAGTGGAATAGATAGATAGCCAACCAAGAACCCGACCATCCTCACATGTGAGATAGTCTCTCGTAGACAGATGCTTCAATGATGAAACTCATACCTCATACATGTGAGAATCTCTTGAAGGTTGACACAATGACAGACAAATGGGCCTGGTAAATTCAGTGTGACAGGTGTACTGTGATGTAAGGCATGGCACAAGTGCGGGTAACTCGGAGGTCATTATGAGTTGATCCGTGGGAAAACCCACGAGTTTACCTACTCGGGGTTTGGGTACCTGTTCTCACGGGTCATCAAGGATCCGGGTTTGGTTTTTGGTAATCTTTTCACAATCGCGGGTACTTGACTCCATCTGTGCATATGATTTTATTTTTTGGGAGGTTGGGAAAATAGCACATAGGATTGTGCAGGTTGTGAGATTGTGGTATTTGTGCCCATTTGTCCGCATTTTTTGGCATCGTTTGGCATTGAACAATGTCACAATCAAAATGTTAAAAGTCTGATGTATGTCCATGAATTACGCTATAAATATGTAGAACCTGAGGGACTTATGGTGAAATTATACTGGTTTTCAACCCATTCTTTTTTAAATCATTTGGGGAGTGAAAATGAATAATTTAAACTCTCTGTTGCTGGGTCAATGCCATGTCATGTGCATGTTAATGTGTGTCACTGCCGTGTCACACCATGTTAATGTGTGCCACCACTATTTACCTTACACAGCGAGTTGGTATTATCAATTTATAAGGATGTTAGGTTCCATATCTTTTCTTTATACTCAATTGTTTCTAATGTAATTTCACCTTATGTGCTCGAGCTTAGGGCTGCCACCTGTGCATGGCATGGGCACACCCGTGGATTTAACAGGCCTCACACAGGAATGGCCACGCTCCTGACAGCCTGTAAGGTGGTGCTCTGAATTCATGACAGCACGGCATGGTCAATGGCACAGCCATCACCGTTGCGCAGCTACCACATGGTAAGTATTTCATTCATTCTTACCTTTTGGTGAGAAGAATTTCCAGGATACTGTGCTTCAGGTGGGCTTGGAATCTGTAAAACTGTGGTTCAAGCCTACTTCAAGGTCGGATGAGGCAAGAAAACAAACAAACTGGGAGTGCAAAAAAAATCCAGGTTGTGAGATGATTTTAATGACCAGATATTGAGCTTCTTTTGATGATTATTCTCTGCAAGAATGTCAGTATCAGTGAAGCAAATTAATTCCAAGCTTGGGGGTGAGTTCCCAAAGCGGATATGTGGGTTTGGCTTTTCCCAGCCTGTACGTTCCTTGACATGTCTAACAACAGTTTGTCTTCAACAGGTCTAGACGATGGGGAAAAAGGCAATACACACTTTCTCGACACATCAAACCAAATTTTGGCCAGTGATGAGCTCTGCTCGGTTCTGAGCGTGGAAGCATCCAACCCCAAGTCCGATTGGCAAGTTCATCGGAAGTCCGATCAGAAAGCTCATCGGAAATTTGATATGAAACTCTAGGAGATTTCATTAAGCAATCCACGTCTTGATGCAAATCCGGGCTTAATCTCTGTTCAGCTTAAGCAACACTTAGTGCTGCTATGGTGCCATGAAGTGGATGGCCAACCTTTCCAGAGATTATCATGGTTTAAGCATGCCAATGCGATGATCAGGAGTTGTCATTGAACAGAGACTATGATCGACTTGAACCGAGATAATCCGACCGGCTTAAACCAAGATAATCAGACCAGCTTAAACCAAGATAATCTGAGCACTTAAGCCAGGATTAAACGGTATGAAATAGGACCAAAAATGGCACAGGTCGGGAGTCGAACCAAAGACCTGCACAGATTCTCAGAGCAACCAGCAACAACATACTTACCGGTCGGCCATAAGACTGTGTTATCATGCTGTTGCATTTCATTATTGTCATGGTGTCCGTCTCGAGCTATTGACTCCTTGAGGGCCAATACCCAACCATAGCACACCAGACACATGGGCCACTGGTACCACATTGCAGTGTCATTACAACCTCCTTGTTTGTCAGAAATTGAGGCGATGTCCTGTGATTTCCACTCGACACCTGCAGAAATGCTATAAAATCTGCTGTGACCGACTGGAATATACTGCATGTGTGACATTGCATCATTACATTACTTAAAACCCTACACTCATCTACACTTCCTTGGAGACATAATTAAGGAGGCAGAAATCAAATTTTGATCCGCTGAGTGCCGCTTCTTCCTAGGTATTCCATCACTGTTCTCCTTTGAACCAGTGTTTTGAGGCTGATGTGCCAGTGGCAAGACCTTCGAGAGCTTGTTGTCAACCAAGGTCAGTATGTTACTTGGCAGACCCTGTTTTGCGCTACCCTGATACTTCAACTTCACTGTCTGTGCTGCAATTACACGGTGATGTTGGTAGAACTCTGAGGCACAAGGATCACCTTTGCAATACATGATTCTGAAAACACACAGCAAGCAGATGGAAAGACATTGAAACATAAATTTTACATGTCAGAACCTTGCCCTTTTATGCGCCAGGCAATTCCACAGTAGTCCAGGGGTCCAACAGTATGACCAATAGAACTAGGGTCATTTACTGTGTCAAAGACGAAATTTTGAGTGGAACATGTGTCTTTGTATTTTCTCCGCCAATCCATCGCTGAGGATTGAACATGCAGTGTCCACGGCCACTCCAAGCATAACAAGATCAACTTCGGTGGAATTCGGACCGATCTAGAGCTCAACTACTGCCTTCCATGGTCTAAGTTTGCAGAGGGTGTTATTCCTCGTATGTTGTGTTCAACTTTACTTGCTGCTACTGCCAAATGCTAACCTGCATCATTGTAATTTGAAGGTCCTGCCAATAATAATTCGCTGCAGATTCCTCGCAACGTGGATGGAGTCACTGTCTTTCCATCCATTGACATGCATCAGCCATTTGACAAATAACTTGTGGCTTGTTTGGCCTTGTGAGCTTGTCGACAAGCTCACAAGGTCTCACAAGGTCAAAAAGTTGAGAAAGTCAAAAAATACCCCTACTGAAATGGGGGATAAAGCCCAATGCACTCCCCCAAAAAAAAAAATTGGCCAAAAATTTTGACCTTGTCAAAATCGGGACATGGTTTGTGACCTTGCGAGCTTGCGACCTTTTTGGGCCTTTTTTGGCCTTGTTTGACCTTGTACAAGGTCACAAGCTGATGTGTCAAAAGTCTGATGTGGACACAGTGGCACTAGGTGATATCTGACTCGTGCTCACCGAGTATTTTGCGCAATGCTGGGGTAAGCACTTCTATTGCATGGGTTAGACAATAACTGAGCATCGCTCCGTTACCAGCAGATCAACACCCCATTGGGGTTTCGGCGACTTCGATTCCTTGGCCAGAGATTGTCCTGAAGCCTGGCTCATTTTACAATACACAGCAGTTCAGATTCCCCATTCCGCTGACTTGTCCACGCACTTTGAGTGTGATGCACGTCACAAGCTTAACTGAGTATCTGAGGTCAACCTCGTCAAATGACCACCCTGTCCCATTCTGTTTCCTTCCTACTTCCAAAAGCGTTGATTTGCCAGCATCACCAACAGCAGCAGATAACGAACCCCACTCTACCGACGATGTCGCCCCAAGTCACGGGAAGTCAAACTTGAAATTCCAATCGCACCTCTGCCTTCGCCACCACTGCCCCCACCCCATGACATGGAGGGATCCCAGGCTGTGCGGAAAACAAAAAGAGCAAGGTGATAATATTTATTCTTTCAGTGGTTTCAATCGTAAGGCTGAAATGACCTTGTTTGATAGGGGTGACGATACAGACCAGAGTCTCAAGAAATCTGCCAAGAAATTGAAGTATGTATTTCATGTGTTGAGCTAACATGATTATACTAAAATGTTTGGCACAGGACCAGCAATATTCATCCGAACACAGTTCCAGTTGAGCCGCACAGGTCATCACGTTCCTGAATTCCCACCAAGGAACCCCTTCCCATGTCAGTGAAACCGACCACCACAAAGCCGCATAAAAAGCAAAAATGGCTGTGAGTCCAGTCTTACAACATTTCTGTGCATATGGAAATCTTACAATTGCGACAGTGGTTGGGAGCCTGTCGACAACTCTGACGGGGTAGACAGAGACAGTGTCAAAGATGATTAAAAGTATATTTTTGGTTTCATTCATTTATCGTTTGAAAATAGCAGTTCTTAAACTTAAGAGTTAAGGGTGACTTAATGAATCCTTAAGCATGGTTTAATCCAGTGTTGAATCAAGCCTTGAGCATGGCCGAACCAACTAATCAAGGACTCTGTTAATCATTCATACTTAAGCAAGACCTATGTGTGGCTTAATGAATCCTTAAGCATGGTTTAATCGAGCCATAAGCATGGTTTAATCATGCATTGAATTGAGTCTTAAGCCAGATTGTTTAAATCAAGCCATAAGTGCGCATTGAATCAAGTCTTAAGCAAGGTCGAACTTCAGATGCATCAAGGACTTAATTACCCGGTCTCATCAAGTGGCTGTTCTACCCACCCCAAGGGAAAAATGCCCAACAACTACTGTAAGTTCATTAGAATATATTTGGTCTGCTCTTAGGTTTGTATTGTAATTCACTGTTTCGAGATTCCACAACAGTCACAGCAGGGGATGGCAAGCTAAGGACAATTGATTGCACCGAAATGAGCCAAAAGTAAATACAACTCTTCCCCCCACTAACTTAAGGTACACTACAAGTGATTTTCATGTGGTATGGGCTGTCTCAGCATGGTGATTTATGAGTTTGCTAGTTGGTCGTTCGTTCCTCTGTGCATTGCAGGAGGTGGTGAATACATGGGATGACCATTTACCGTCACTTGGTTTCAACAGCCTTATGGCTCAGTGGTTGTTGACACTTGAATCTATGAATAAGCTATATGTTGGGCCCAGGGTCGGTGGTTTGAATCAGCCTCGTGCACTTTTTGGCAGGATTACAGCTGTTTCCGAAATCCTTGAGACGAATCAAAACTTTTTTGCACCTGACTTTTGATGGAGTGATAAGGACTACCCATTTTGGTTAGCCGAGCTCTGCCGAACGCGCCAAGCCGAGAAGACGGCAAGCAATTTCTAGTTGATGGAATTGTCAGAGCCTATTTCCACACAGAATAGTTTCTCAAATTAGATGATGGACATTTCGTTCGGGCATTTGCTGTTCCGCAAAGAGGTCCGAAATGTAAGTAGAAAGTCTGCTCGCGGATCCATGGGAAAGGCCGAGCCTAGCTGAGGGTAGCCGAGCTAAAACCGGTAATCGCTATCATTTCATCAAAAGTTGAGTGAGAGCAAAAAATTTGACATTGTCTCAAGGATTTCGGAAACAGCTGTAATCCTGCCGGTCAACCTGCTTAAACACCGCTCTGCTTAAGCCGGTCGTTCTGCTTAAACCAGAATGCCGGTCAACAGTCTTAGAAGTCGGCTCACCCCTCATTGGCTTGATTTAAACTGAACAGAGATTAAGCAGTGATTTGCATTGAGACATCTAATGCTTAAGGAAAATTGCTAGGGTTACTGATTTGATCGGAAGTACTAAAAATAGAAGCTCCGCATCGCTGGTGCGACTTTCGACAATTTTCGCATTCTGCATGACTTCCACAACTCCCAAGGCTCCGCAAATATGATATTCGGATTCTGCATGGCTTATTGCATGGGATACATCAACTCCGCGTCCATTCAACACCCGTTATTGGACTTTCCGCGACTTTTCCGATGGTTTTCAACACTTTCCGCGACTTCTGGAATCCAAGATGGCCCACAGAACAGGCACAGCACCCGTTTAAACCATGCCATGGTCATGGGTGGCAGCCCTACTCGAGTTGTGAACCGCAGCATCGCTTATGATCGACACGGCGAGCAGTATGATGCCTCTAAATACTGCCACAAACCCCAGAAAACTTGAATTTAACTGACAGAGTCTATGAATTCATATGAGGCATGCCTTAGTGATGAAAAACCTAAAACAAGTTTTTTTTAGGTATATGGCCTAGGCATTGTGTCATTGTCCATTAGAACCTCTATATCTTGAGTTCCACATAACTGGATGCCTATCAGTTTATCGACCACTGCTGTGGTGTCTGTCACGTACCGTGACATCGGACTCCCTCAGCCTCCGAGGATTGCCGAATCGAAACATCCCCATTCTTATTGGCTACTTCATTCACCATATGCTCAAGACTCCCTATGATTCACTATGACTTTCTTCGTCGGCGACCTCGGCCTTCCGACGTCCGCCGACACAGCATTGACTTACATTGACTCCTACATACTCATTCCCATCGCGGAGCCTATCGGCCTCCGATGATTAATTATACTACGATATCATTTAAATAGCTCGATGTACTCTCGCTTCTAGTCAGTTTGAATATCGACTAAGTTTCCCTCTTCTCAGTTCTCTTCCTCTCGGTCTTCCGCCCTCTTCCGAAATTGGACATCGGGCGTAGAGAAGGGCGCAGCGCACGAGCTGAAGCCAAGTCCACTCCCTCCATCGGTCCCCGAGTCGGACCTCCGTCCGGCATCCGATAGGACTTCACACTTCTCACACGAAGTCCCCCTTTTGTGACGTTCCTCCCTTATCGTTCACATAAGCTATTGTCTTGACAGGACCCATCGGACCCCGACGGGCCCCGACGGAATCTGGTACTTGACAGTGTCTCAGACATCCACCGCCAATCCCTTCAAGGCCAGAGGTACTAACACACCAGATAAAGCAAAATATTGACCTAGGTCAATATGTAAGCTTAGAGTAGATAATTCAGTAGAAGAATTAATTTTTGTAGATAGTTGATGAATTGATTCGGTGCAAAACCGCTACGGAAGTAGCCGCAATCAGTGGCTCTTTCGAAAATGGAGAGTTGTTCACTCTCAGTGAGCTGTGAAAAGACTCCTGAAAGTGTGTCTTTCAGCAGCCATTTCCAGAAAGAAGAAAGACTTTATTTTCATGCAGTCAAAAGGTGCATCGGAGTGTCTTTGTTTCCTTTTTTTAGGAGATATTTCCATATAAGGGGCGAAAGTTTCCGAAAAACATGAAACAAAGAACTTCAATGCACCTTTCAACTGCGCAAAAATGATGTCTTTCTTCTTTCTGTAAATGGGTGCTGAAAGATGAACTTTCAGGACTCCTTTCACAACTCACTGAGAGTGAACAACTCTCCGTTTTCGAAAGAGCCGCTGATTGCGGCTACTTCCGTAGCGGTTTCGCACCAAATCAATTCATCAACTATCTACAAAATTTAATTCTTCTACTGAATTATCTACTCTAAGCTTACGTATTGACCTAGGTCAATATTTTGCTTTATCCGGTGTGTAAGCACATTTCAGCCATTTTTCTTAACTTGCTTCCCCGGCTTTTTTGTAGACATCTTAAGGGGTTCGAATATGATAAAGATAATGGTTTTAACATTGTTTGATATCCATAGATGGTTACTAACTACATACAATCTGAAGTAAGTATATCTACTGACTTCAACCAGTAAGAGTATTTCTTTAACTTCCCAGACCTGTGCCATCCCTAGCGAAGCAGGAGCCAGTCAGCGCACACAAAAGGAGATGTGGGGGCAAGAGAATGAAGTAGATACGCACGAATTTCCCTCTCCCTGGCATTCTAAACAAGGACACACTCAGCACCGTGATGCCGATGGGTGTCCTACCAGTTCCTCTGCCGCGTTGTCGCATATGAAGTCATTGCTGCAGATGATGAGCTGGTTGAGCAACATGGTGGTGACAGATCAAAAGCTGCAGCACTGGGGCATTAGTGCTGAAAGTCCTGCAGCACAGGGTAAACCCACGAAAACAGTCTAAAATTTCACCTGAATGCAGCCATAGACTTAATTAGTTTGGCCTGAGATACAGACAGATTGATTGTTCAGTGGAAGTTGGCTGCCGGTCAACTGCAGAAGTCTTAATGCACGCGGTCAAAGCGAAGGTTTGTGACGGGTGACAACCGTTTTTTGCCACGCGGGGGGGGGGGGGGGGGGGTTAAATAGAAAATGTACTCAATAACCCCGGTTGTTGTGAACAAGGGGGGTTGTTAAATAGATTTATCCCAGATACTACCTGACAGCCCGAACGACTCTGCACTGTCGTAAGATGTGGAATTTCTTTGGGTAGATCACGAATGGCAGGCTATTACCGAAACTGGCACCGCATGTGATGCTTCCAGACCGTCAAGCAGCCGATGGGGCAGGTAACCATGGTTATTTGCTCCGCTGATGAAGTGTCCATGGCACAGTGGCACGCACCGCATGCTCGGCATATGGGAAATCAGTATCAGTTGTGGGTCCATGACATGACACATGCCGCACGCTCGGTGGGAAATTAGTATCAGTTGTGGGTCCATGACATGACACGCACTGCATGCTCGGCATAAGTAGCTAGGTAACATCTGGTCTTCGGAATTACCGAAAATTGTTCACAGTCCAGATCCAGGGGGCCACTTGTAGATCCAAAACGAGCAGGGGTACGTACTGTTGGGATCCGGGAAATCTATCAACTTGCGGTTTCGAGCCAACGGAGGCATCGAATTCATGACCTTGACATGCGAGAACAACAGGTGCTGTGGTATAGTCATCTGCGCGATCGGCGGAGAGAATATCCAAATAGCAAGCCCGATGACTGCCGATGATTTATTTCCCTCCGTGAGTTCGACCTCTCGATTTGTGGGATATTCTTATCCGGAGCCCAAGATGAACGCCGTCACGCATCTGCATGTGCTATCGTAGGTCCATGGAATGTTCCTCCAACCTCGGCTTTTCCAGGGAAATCTTCACCTTTATGGAATAGAGCTTCTAAGTTCTGGCAATGTCAGCGACAAGCTGTGAGGTTGAGGCCCCCGGACACTCTACCGCCCCATCCTCGTGGTGTTTTTCCTACAGAGAGTTCCCAGTTGTGATGAACACCCACCATCCCTGATCATCTGCGACGCAATCTATTACGAGACTGCCAGCAAGATTCTAGGGGCAGCGGCTTTCTCACTCCGAAATATCCCTGTTTGACGTTGGAATTTTTACAGGAATCGCCGATAGGAGATGACCTGTGAAGCTGTTCCGCCATCCCTTTGACGTGGGCACATTTAGCTCCGACCCTCCTAGCTCGTCGGAGGCATTAGGCATATAAGCCTCCGTCAAGTCTCAGCGAAGACCATCCCATGTCTCAAACGGACTACAAATTCCGCGTGGCCATTGTGTAAGTTTCTTGACGCACCGCACTTGAACATTCTTCATTTATCTCGTGTAGTGGTTGCGGAATCGGTGGCCTCGCGCTGGCGGCTTTCATTGGCAGATTTGCAAAAGAGAACCCAAAAGGCCGTATCGCTGTCGATATCTATGAGGCCAAACCTGAGGTATCCACCATTGGCAATGGGGTGGCAATCTGGAAACGCTCTTGGCAAGCCCTCCAAGACCTTGGCTTTGAAGAAGACATCGTTAAGAAAGGGTTCAAGGTTCCAAAAGATGGCGAATGTGAGTCTCGCCGACCTCACTTATCACATCCTCACTCCTTTGAGCAGCTCGCGGTCCTATTTTTCGCAACTCCGGCCAACCAACAGAAGGGTATGATTTCCATGATCATATGATGCCATGTACGTGCGCATTATCTCGAAATGATTCAGGACTGACACACCTGATAGATGGTCCAAGGGGGCTGCATCGACCAACGCTTCTCGACATCCTCCAATCAAAGTTGTCCGCCGATTGCAAGATACACACCTCGAAACGACTCGGGAGATACGACGTGGCTGAGGGCGGTTCCATCAATTTATCATTCTCAGACGGTTCCGTCGCGACGGCCGACATCCTTGTTGGTGCCGATGGTGTCCATTCAGCGACGCGAGAATCCATGTTTAAATCTTTCGGTGACGGATACGAACAGTACATCCGGCCCGCTTTCAGTGGTAGAATTGCGTACCGTGGCGTGATCCCTAAATTCAAGCTCGCGGAGGCCTTTCCTGATCACCCGGCATTGGATCACCCTAAAGTTGTGAGGCTTTCTAGTCCACTGATCGATGTTCTATCGCTGAAATTTACTGGGAAAGTGGTGTGGAAAGAATATGGTAAGCCTCAATGTACATACTACGTAGTACGTCCACTGACATTGTTTAGCATGTGGTCTCGCATCCTATTGGACCTAACGTCGGCATGAACTGCTTCTATTCCCAGCCTGATATGGAAGGCAAACCGTACGTAGGGCCTTTGGTCACCGATGTCGCCACCGAGGATGTTTCCCGTCTATTCGTAGACTGGGAACCATATGTGCTGCAATTGATTCAAGTAAGGTACCGCAGACAGAGCATGATGTGTCATCTTATAAAAGAAATTCAGTACGTCGAATCATACACGGCATGGGCAATTCACGTTGTCAATCCTCTCCCATGTTATGTGTCTGGTTCTGTGGTCCTGATAGGAGATGCGGTCAGTTTATGGGACATATTGAGACGCGTAAAATCAACTCATCACATTCGCCAGGCCCATGCGATGACACCCCACCAAGGGGTCGGAGGCGGCCAGGCTATCGAGGCGAGTCTCTGCCACATTGGACTGATATCTAAATTGAAATCATTGAAGGATGCTCATATTCTTGGCCGTCTCCTCGCTCACCCGTTGGTTGTAAAGCCGAAAATCCCAGCTACACTGAAGCTTCACGAGAAGTTGCGACTCTCCCGGACGCAGGATGCTGGAGAGAAGTCTCGTATCAACGGAATGATGTACGAGTTCAACCATCCCAACTTCCTGTTCAACGATCCTACCCATCCCGATGGGCCGTCTCGCGAGGAACTGGAAGCACTAGGAAATGCTGTCGGACTCTCTTTTGCTTGGTTAGCCGATGGTAATGTTGAAGAGGACTGGGCGGAAGCAGAAGCACAGTTGAAGGCAATTGCCGAGAAGCCCGAGTAGCCCGGTTTCGCGATTGGACCGCAATGTGTCCTTGTGGGTGTTTTAGATCAGTGTGTGGATTTTTTCATGCATGAGGAAAATCATGTTCTCGTAGTGGGTGCCAATAGCACGAGCCCAAAAGGATTTGAACGAAAGGGTTGTAAATTTGTGGTATTATGTAGTTACATGTGCAAACACCTGTAATCAGCTCAATAAATGCGATACGCCGGACGGAGCTCTTCCATGAAGTAGTCCACGCTGCCGGTGGCCAGTAGAGTGCCGTCTGAGTGAGCTCGATAGAGGTTACTGGTGGAAGGATGGGTGTTAGTGCACGGGAAATAGCCGACCGTGGTTACTTTACAAGAGTTTGTGCGCCCCTAACATGCTCTGGAATTACTTCTTAGCGATGTCCCAGATCGTCCGCGCAGCGTTTTTCAGCTTTCATGTGGCTAGTTTCACAGGTAAAAAACAAAAAGAATCCGGTTCAGACGGAATGACTTTAGGCCTGAATAAAATGTACCCGAATTGTCAGCTCGTCATCCGCCCCCGTGACCAAAAACTTCCCGTCCGGGCTGAACCGGAAGCTTCGAGTAAACAAATTCCTGAAGCTGCTGGCCATGTTGTGGGCCAGAAGCCTATGATGTGTCGTTAGTCGCTGATTAAGTTCCCCGATAGTTGAGACGAAGACGCACCAACCCTCGACGCCTGTCTGGGCGCTGTAGGTATACACAGTGTTCTTGAACACTGTCGCAAGGTACTTGCCCTCCCCGGAGAATGGACACAACACTAGGGTTGATATTTATTGGGCCAAAAGGAAGCGAGCGAAATAAATAAATACAGCGCATGGATACAGGATGCGTGGTGTGTAGGGTATGAAAAATAGAATAGGCAGTAGAAAAAAAAAGGCACCTCAAATGCATGAACATTATGTTCAGACCATATGCATGAGCGTGAAGTTTCCCAGTGCGTGCGGGTTGATGTGCACATTATACTCGAATGAACCAGTTCTGAAACAGAAAAAAATGATCTCAAAAATTCTGTGCTGTGTAATGGGAGCAACGAAACAAGTCGTTGGACTATCTCCGCGGCTGTGGGACGTGAAGCTTCACGGTTCTAGCAGTATTACAGCCAAAGGCATTACCCAAGATCTTTCGTTTCATTGTAATGTCTATTCATCAGTAAAACTACACGTTTGTCTTTGGCGTCTTTGGCATCTTGGCCAAGACGCCAAAGATGCGTAAGACACATTTTTCCCCAAGATGAGTGTCTTTGGCTAACTGGGTTCAAAAGTCTTAGATAAGACATTGGTCTTGGGAAAGACCTCCAAGACGCATCATGGCTTTGGGTAAGCTGACCTTGAAGACGTCGAAAGACTCTTTGAAAGACCTCATAAGATGTACAAAATGAGACAAAAAGGTTTATTGAATAGCATATGAATGACATTCCGATAAATCTACTGCAATACGAGGTGTAGGATGATTCACACCCTGCCCAATGTCCACTGCACCCACCCAACGTGTGACTGGTGCACAGGCCGCCACCCCGCACACCAGGAAGCATGGCCCACACCATCATCTCGAACTCATTGACCGGCGGGGCGGGGCGGAGGGGATACGATGCGTGTGGCATTGTACGCGCTGGGGGGTCTGGATGGGAAGCAATGTGCGGGGCAGGGATGAGAGTGGGACGGCGGAGGGAAGCCACGATGAAGGATTAGGCTTGGTATGCAAGAGAGTGCGGAAAGACATACTTTGGGCCGAGATTTCGTGGTACCATGGCCCAGAAAAATCTGTGACGACGAAAGGGACCCAGAAAGATAGGAAATGGCGGGGGGGGGGGGGGGGGGGGCGTATTTCATGATACCGGGCTCGGAAATCTGCGAGGACAATGTCAGAAAGATACAAATAATGGTGGGCCTCACCAACCGTTTGCGCAAGCTTAAGGGCCTAGGATGCTCCTCGGAGAGTACACTAGGATATCAGGGAGGGATGGTCAGGTTCGAACGCGGCCACAGACGGCGATATCTTGCGACGCAGCGCGGAGAGATGCCACAGACGGCGGAGCATCCGGCGCAGCGCAAAACAGGAGACAGCCACAGATGGCCCGATTGCGACGCAGCGCAGAAGAAACATAAAGGATGAGGAGAAAAGAGGAAAGGGATGCGCAGAAGCAAGAGGAAGGAGGGAGTGCGGTGGGGTGTGGAGAGAGAGAGAGACGAAGGCAAACCAACCGTTCCATCAAATCACGCCATTCGCGCGCACGGACCTGGTGCATCCCCGATCAGGCGGATCTGCGGAGTTTGAATGACTTGAGTGAATTCTCCGTCGCTCGGTCGTTTCATTCTCTCCATTCAAATATCTTGCTCTGCATGCCCTCTGAGTCGGTCTGGGCCAGTGGCCACGTTTTCATAAGATCTATATTGCGTTTGACCGACCAGATTTTACAGCCTCTGAATATGTGCAAGCAGCAATTACACTCTGTCATTTTGACTTGGTGTACTATTTGAGAGTCAATCGAGGGCACATTACTCTTTCTGTTAACCATGCATGCATAATTGGAGTGCAGCTCAACGAAATTTTACTCACCTGGCAAGTTTTCAGAACATCTAGGGCAGGACAGATTCTAAAGACATAAGATGTCATATGAAAGACCTAAGACGACCCAAGACTGGTGGCCAAAGACCAAAGATGCTCTCCCCAAGATTAAGAAGCTCAAAGACACAGTCCAAAGATGAAAGATGCCAAAGCCAAATGTGTAGTTTTACTGATGTTGTAAACTGCTTGAGCCATGGCTAACATGTTGAGGAATCTCCACAGTCTGGGGTGCACAGACAACGACGATGATCAGGGAACCCGTTAACAAACACGCGACATACACTACATAAGCATCCATCAAATATACAATAAGGCTCAAACCCCGACGACCCCATCAACAACGACTGGTAAACACTGCGTCGAGCTCGCCCCTGTGACCCAGAATTCCTACATAAGAGGCCGACCAAAAACCACAGGACACCTGGACAGGACAGATTGTGTTGGCAGAATGGCCGAAACGGGCAATCAGCCAGCTGGCCAACGCCTCCCCCACTATGACATTGCCTAAAGTGGACAAATGCTGACCAATGTTGCCGCTCTTCGCCGAGAGTGCGAGCGTGTCATAACATAATGTTTGCCCTCAAAAGAGTAAGGTCAGTGTGCTCTAGTGGTTGGATGACCAGGCACTTAATTACCTAACTTCTCCATGTTGCTAGGGGTTCGAACCGGGGGAGTGCTCTGAGATTTTTCTTTTTCTACCCCATTCTCTATTCCGTTTTCCCCCTTTCCATTTAGCGTATGTGTAAGATCCTGTTCCTTTTCACCTCCGTTTTCTCCTCTCCCACTACAGAAATCAGCTGGCAGTAATCTATATCTGAAGGTTTTATTATAGCATCAATGTTGCTGTACTCTACTACTAGATGCATATATAAGACTACTAAGCAAAAAATGACAGAAAATTTGCCTTTAAATTGATGTGGCAGATGTGTAAATTCTCTCTGCAAAAGGACTTAATTTAGAACATGTCCATTGTTAACCTGACCTTTCTTAAGGCTTTTTTGTAACTTAAATTCACTAAGGAAATAATTGAAATGGATCTGTAAATATGCATTCTCTTTTTTTTCAGTAAATGAAACTAAGAAAATGACTTGAATGGACAATGAACTTGCACTGAACTCGGAACTCAGTGTGAACAATGTCACGCACTGACTAACACGTGCTGGGAAAGTGACCACGTGATGTCATAGTGGGGGAGGCGAAGGGACTTCAATCAGCCCGATCCCCGAGTCTGCTGACTAAGATGACTAATCATATCATTCCTACGATTGATGTAGAATACTGTACTATTATGTTCAATTTGACAGTCACGCATCACACCCCCTGTTGGTGTCGAATTTGGTAGGTAGTCACGCATCACAGAGTGGTCTGTCGAAACTACCTGGTGGTTCATTCTGACGGGGATTTGCCAAAAGGTTGAATTCACCAAATTTTTGTGTTGATTGTCGAAAAATTTCGGTGGTTGTCAAACTGTCGAATTGGTTGAACGAGTCACGCATCACACCCCCTGTCGAATTGAATGTAATAGTACAGTATTTTAGTGTACAGTCTGTAGAGTATAGATACAGGCTGGGTAGGCCAAACTCATTAGGAGTTTGTTAACCCAACCACAGTCTAACCAACTGAATTGTGCAACCCATCCTCAATTACGAGTACTTATGTTTACATAATATTCGTTCTTTTCATAATCCAAAGGGGCCACGAAAACCTCCCTAAAACATCAGTGCCCCCAAAATTTTGATTACTTTTTTAGTGGCTGTGCTTGACCAAATAGTGGTTGTCCCTAATTCCCTTCACTTCGACCTCACCAAAATAGGGGCTGTACCACCTAGGGCTGTACACCTTGTCTTTGTCTTTGTTTGCACTTTTCCCCGAGCCACCTCCAACATACTCGCGGACTTGTTTTGTTTTTGATGGATCAAAGTTTCAACTCCGACATTCTTTTCCCACCACCAAGACATAAGACATTTGTGGTCCCTGTTTTGAAAAGTTTTTTGAGGATGATTGGCACATGAGGTAGACTATTTTGAGAGGACTCTAGATATGAGACAGATAAGTCAACAGTCACAATATATAGTATGATAAGTAAAAGATCAGAACGAATCTGTTGAGGATGCCAAAAATTGGGAGAGTTATCGGTTTGTCAAGAAATTGATGCGGCCATTCAGGACAAAATATTCTGGCTCTGGATTGCAACATCAGCAACTTGACAGATTTTCTTTTCCCTACTTTTCTGTCTTTTTAAAGATAAAAAAGATGTTGAAAGTCGAAAATGCCAAAAAGAACATTCGTCTTTTTTACTCTATGTCCACTGTGGGGAAAGAGAGGGAAAGTGATGTGCAAGATGAGATAAGAGGGCAGAAAAAGGTGTTGGTAAGATTGGAAAAGAGACATTTCAAGCACAGAGTCATGGGCAAAATCATATATATGGGTGGCATACAGCATAATTTTAGCATACAATCATAGACAACATGATCTGTGGGTGAACAGAGTATGGGTCATGCAGAGAGGGAGAAGGGGCAGTAACACTGCCAGCATGTCTGTAAACCATCCCCACGTTGGCCAAAGAACACAATTCGACTCCGCGAGCATACACACATGCACTGCGCGTCGAGCACCGGCTCCACACACACCCTGCCTGTAGATCCCCCCGCTGCCTGCCCCACCCTGCCTGCCCAGTGCACCGTTTGGTGAACGGTCTCCATACGGTTCAATTACGTGCCATAACACCGGAGACATTAGTACAATAGATAGTTACCGTGTACCATAGCCGCTTACAGTGGCTCGAGCACACTAATTGACTTCATCATCATCATCTCACAAGAACACACCAATCAGAGTCGTTGTTGATAAGATCAAAATCCTCGTATGTGGGCTCATCGGCATCAATATTGATAACCTCTGAGGGTGCCTCCTTTTTTACAGTAGAAGCCTGCTTTGCAGCCCCCACAATCTTCTCCCACTGGGGACCTGATAGCTTGGAAACAACAATGGTAAGGCCAGACATACTGGGAACCATTACCATGAGACCATCATGGTACTCCATGTGATCAACCCAGTTTGTCTTGGAAAAATCACTGTTCGGGCGCCTGGGAATGACAAGCTTGCCTGTCCTCGTGTAGTTGAGTGTGCACTTGATTTAAACCCAATGCCCATAATGATGAAGGTAACAAAGGTAGTGCACCGCCTGAAGGGTGAGGACCAGGACACTGGTGGGAAATGTAGAAGACTTCTTAGAATTAAACAACATGGCAGGAGCTTTGGCGCCTGATGTGGCTGAGAAGTGCACAGTGAGTATATGGGCAACAACCCTCAGAAAATACCCTAGCTCAGATAGAGTTAAGCCTCATCTAAATCAATGTGAAGCATGCACTTTGGGTTTCATCTCCCCAACTTTGTCCTTGTATTCTCGATAATAGAAGACTTGCTCCCTGTCACCCTTCTCCCTGGGTCCCATATAATATGTGACAATACATGTGATTTCCTCCGGGGGCTTCATGCCCATAATCCAGAAGGCAGAGAAAAGGATGGTGATGGCTGTCATTGAGAAATTGTGGTGCCAACTATTAATCCTATCATCGGCCTAGAACAGTATGTGAGCAGTCATCAGTTGAAAGTTGCAGCTTACCTGCTTTGAGATGATGGTCTTGAGTTCTTCATTAGAGCCAACTGCATAGTCTGGGAAGATCTCGTCCCATATGTCAGGAGTGCCTTGTGTATGAAATTGACCTTGGAGGTAAATTTCATACACAAGGCACTCCAGGGTCTTCAGGAGATGAAGATGAAGCCCTAGAAACACCACACTGGAGCAATGCTTCCAAGAGCAAAGCTCACTTGATGGGCAAATAAAAGAAGCGACTGAAATACTCCAAAAAGGAGTGGTGAAAAGGAAGAGAGGAGAGGAGAAAGTTATGAGTGGATCCATGCCCTAGCGGCCCATGTCCAATGCAATATGCATCACAGAGGACCAGGCCAAACAAATTTGAGACACCGGAAATTATACTATCCCTGACTGTGTGTTTATCGTTGGAGACAGCATATGCTCCTTGGCAAGGCATTTGCATTCAGGCGCATAACCTCACTCTGTAAGATCTGGTTATCATGTCTGGCACTCTCACTATGCCTGCTCTCGGCAATCTGGAGCCATCTTTTGGCAAATAATGGCTCACTCTGTATATTGCTGTGGCCTTTCCACTGGATTTTGTGCTCATGGTTGTTGTTCTGCTTGGTAAATTTTTCCTTGAGGCTGCACCATGGAACAACTGTCGCTTATTGAGCTATTCACAGTCTCCCGACACTTGCAGATGAAATCATCTGTGAAGTTATCACACCCACATTCCTCCAAGACACAATTGAATACCACAGAATCAAAGAAGCTCCGAATTACAGTCCTAGGACCCTTCCCAAAACCTGTTCATCTTGGTAAGTATTTTGTGCTAGCGATGAACACACTCATATTCATTTTGGGAAGATATGGGGTCTGACAGCACTGTCGAGCATATTATTCAACAAATGCGATGCCGTCATCTGATTGCTGATATCTCATGAGTCAAGCATCATGTGATCTTTCCTGCACATAAATTTGCTTCGCTGGAGTTAAATGATACCCTGCAAGATGTGGGTATACATGATCTCTCAGTATTGCACCTGTGAACATCTGTTCTTGGAGGTTCCTCAAGCTCTGGCTCTGGTCTGTTTTTCTTGGCATTCTTGAATCATTACTGACTCCAAATTTTAGCCCATCCTCCAAGAGAAATGGGAATATCTTCCATGTCATTCCAATTCTCTGATGAAACTGGCAATTTTCCCTCATCACGCCCAGATGGTAAAGTTCTGTCACTTTGAGATTGAACTGAAAAACTGAATATGATCAAGTCTGGCAGCAAGCAAACCAGGGACTCTTTCGCTGCCTTGTCTGTCAAGATCATGCACCAGTTGAAATGTGATGTATACATCGTCATGAGGAGTCCAAAAATCACATACGAAACCTGGAGCGCCATGATTCCTCAGTCCAGAACCATGCTTCTGGATTGGGTTCAGCACCTGGACCTTCTGCAGCTCGGGTTCAAGGTCCCTTGCTCAGACACTTGCACAGATTGGACAAAATCCTGATCCACATGAATTTTGGCACCGTTATGTTGACAAGAACAAGGGAGTTGTGAACTGGGATTCTGATGTGATGAAATTTGACACACAGCTTCATGAGACCATTGATGTCCGTACAACTGCTTTACTTGTGGAGAAACTGCAACAATACCTTGAGGATGAAGGCGACATCAATCACAACTCAGATGATGATGATGAAGAATGTAGTGAGGCTGGATCTTCACACAGGTGGCAAAAGCCACTGCAGTTCACTCACAACTGCAGTAAGCGCAGTTGATTGGCAGGTGTACTGCAGTTGATCTGCGGTTATGCTGCGGTTGACCCTGCAGTTGCGAATCACCACGCTCTCTCCACGTTTTTTGATAAAATGATGCCATCATATATATCTTCGGAACACCCCGCAGGGTCACGGGGTTTGCTGTCATCGCCCGATCAGGCGTTGACGTCGCCATGAATGTCATCATCCTCGGATGTCCCCACGCCTGTCATCAAGCCGCCCCATCAAAGTCCCCGCCGCCGTCGATGTCCACGGCAGAAGGTTTAATAATAGCACAATTTTCACGGGAAAAAAATAATAAGGTAGACTATTGGCGAGGACTCTAAATACAAGTCAGGTAAGTCAAGACTCAAAAGACAATGATGAGGAATATATGGGAAATGACAGAGCAAATCTGTCGAGGATGCCAAAAATTGGGAGAGTTATCGGTTTTGTCAAGAAATTGACACTGCCGTCGGACGCGAGGCCCGACGACTCCGATCCAGAACATGAGCACTCGGTCGACAGCATGTAAGCTGGGCGAGAGAGGCTCGACTATTCCAGCTCTGGATCGCAAGGTCAATTTCGTACACAAGGCACTCCTGGGTCTTCGGGAGATGAAGATGAAGCCCAAGAAATACCAAGCGTAGAAATAGAGCTCAACGAACAAAAGAGAGCTCAAAAAGGGATGGTGGGTGGGGCAAAAAACCGCCTGCGAGAGCCGGGGACCGCCGAGGAGCCATGAGCGTCGCGAGCAGAAAAGATGTGACGTGACCGAAGTCACACCATCAGCATCATCCTCCATTGGGCGTCTACCTTATCTTACGCTTACTCTAGCCGGAGCAAGCTCTCGTAGATCCAGCTAGCAATAAGGTAGACTATTGGCGAGGACTCTAAATACAAGTCAGGTAAGTCAAGACTCAAAAGACAATGATGAGGAATATATGGGAAATGACAGAGCAAATCTGTCGAGGATGCCAAAAATTGGGAGAGTTATCGGTTTTGTCAAGAAATTGACACTGCCGTCGGACGCGAGGCCCGACGACTCCGATCCAGAACATGAGCACTCGGTCGACAGCATGTAAGCTGGGCGAGAGAGGCTCGACTATTCCAGCTCTGGATCGCAAGGTCAATTTCGTACACAAGGCACTCCTGGGTCTTCGGGAGATGAAGATGAAGCCCAAGAAATACCACACCGGAGAAACACTCCCAAGAGCAAAGCTCGCTTGAAGGGCAAGTCAAAGAAGCAACCGAAAATACCACCAAAGGAGTGGTGCGAAGGAAAAAGGAGAGGGGAAGGTTATAAATGGATCCCCGCCCCAGCGGCCTGCAATGTGATCCGGACCACACCAGGCCAGGCCAAACAAATTCGAGATACTGGAGATTATAATACAAGTTGGTATGCCCCGGGACGGACCAACAGGTATTCGGCAAAGTTGTGCACGTAATCACGTCTGCACAAATTGAATGCCCCTTGTGCACGCAGTCGCGTCTACACAGAATAAATGCCGCTTGTGCACGCGGTCGCGTCTACACAGAATGAATGCCCGCAATCGCGTCGGCATGATGAATATAGGATGTGCACGCAATCGCATCGACACAGAGAAGTATGCCCAGGCATAATGATGATAATATAACCAGTTTACTTGGTGATATCACCAAGCAAACTGTGCCAGACAATCTCGCAGTCTCAAGAATTTTGATACAAATGTATCCGGCGCAAAACTGCGTTGAAAGGGTTGGGACAATCTGATCAACCCCGTGGTTAAAGGGGTTAAACATGCACCCGAGTGCATGCCCAGAAGGTACGATGGAATGTAATAAGTTTACAGTGATTGGGAACCACCCACAGCGCTGCAAACCCCGGAAAAAGAAATAAATGAATTGTTTTATGGCACTCAGCGGGCATCACAGGTCTCTGAGACAGATAAATGTCAAACAGAATCTTGGGTTGATGAGTAGACGAGCCAAGAGATCCCGGAGTGAAGCAGAGATGTATATCTTATACTGGATACAGTACAGGTCAAAACTCGTCACATCCAGGCCAGAACACTGCTGGGAAGGCCCAAGAACTAGTAAATAACCAAGGGAAAGTGTCGCCAGAGTGTAGTTAGGCAAAAAACCGCCTGCGAGAGCCGGGGACCGCCGAGGAGCCATGAGCGTCGCGAGCAGAAAAGATGTGACGTGACCGAAGTCACACCATCAGCATCATCCTCCATTGGGCGTCTACCTTATCTTACGCTTACTCTAGCCGGAGCAAGCTCTCGTAGATCCAGCTAGCAACTTATATACCTACCATTTAATTAAATTTATTTAGAGGCAATCGAATATAAAAATCTCAAGTTAACTACAAGAAATGGTATAATAGCTAAGTGGCAGCGGCTGTGTCATCGTCACATGATGTTCGCAAGCGGAGAGCCCCGCCAGGTCACGGGGTTCCTTGTCATCGCCCGATCGGGGGTTGACGTCGCCATCAATGTCATCTAGTCATCGGATTTCCCGCGCCTACCCCCATCAAAGTGCGGTCCGAGTTGATGCGGTCATCGAACGGTCAGCTGAACTGTCATTTGTTTAAATGGCTCCTTTCCCCTTTAGTCCACCTACCGGAGTTTTCCGCGGCCACAACTCAGCCTCGCGTTTTAGCGGCATTTTCTGTTAGATACAGATTGCGACAAAAAAAAAAAAATCACCCGCTCTGTCGATTTGCCCGCATTGTCCAAGAAATAAATGTATAATTAGCTGGAATATAAATAATTGAAAGGAATATTATTACAATAGGGACACTTTAGGACATAAGGGCCAAGCAGAAGCTTTGGCGAAAAGCCATGTGGAACACAAACGTACACGTAGATACAAGTGGGCGAACAGCCGGAGTAAAGTAAAGTATGTAGGTTGACAGTATGTTAGTTAGTAAGAACTTAAACGATAGCAAGAAAACAGCGTAATGACAAGTGAACAAATGCTAGGGATCTCAACGGCATGGCAGCGACGAGCAGAGCTCGCGGTGCAAAACCTCAAATCTGGGAGGCACCGGTAGGAAATCACTGAGGGTTGCTGGTTAGCAAAGACATCGTTCAGCAGGCCAAGGCCGAGGCGTGTGAGAACAGTGCAGATTGTGCAGTCCATGGCGCATAACCCGCCGATCTTCGCCAGAGAGAAAACCTCTTGGTGCTTGATGCAGCAGAGGGCCCTGAGACAAGCACGGAGCACGCCCATGGCGATATAGGTGTTATGGATGGCGGCTTCTGCATGCTCATCAGTACTGCCTAATCACAATGAGAAAGACTTACCGGCTAAGATAAGTTCATCTGCCTCGTATGTGCAAAGCCAGATGATAGTATCGTTTCCCCCCTCACATTTCCTGTATCCTCCCCGATGTACGGCCCAGTCCCCCTTGCATGCGAGGAGAGGTCTCGATCTGCCGATCAAGTCATTCAGGCAGTGGATTGTCTCATCATACAAGACCTCATTGGAGACGGCAAGACACGCGCTGCCAACAATCGTAGTCAACGCCACGTCACTGCCTTCAGTGAGCGTAACCCTGGTTATTTTCAAGAGGTGAGATGATCCCCTCTGTTCATCGCCTCCTATTTTTTCTAAAATAAATCTCTTTAGATACGTAAAGAAATGCCGATCCAGTACTACGATCCTGACTGGTTCAACAATCGACCTCCCCAGGCTTGGGCCAAAATTGCGGCCAAACTCCTTGTCATTTTCCCTCCTGACTCCCACGACTTCTTTTCCTGCTGTGGCAACAACACCTTATCTGTTGATGAATTGACCGAGAAGTACGGTGAAACGGTCTTTGCTGCCTATGATCTTGATTTTGGGAAGGCTGATACTTGCGTGTCTACCGAGAGTTTTGATGGCGCTGATGATGAAGGTGAAGGGGACGATATTGGCAGCGAGGACAGTGATGAAGAAAGTGAATCGTCTGACGTCGGCAGCGTAGCCTCTGTCATCGCTGAAGACAGCGCCCCAGACAGCGAGGAAGATGACTCCATGTCCGGCGAGGAGGACACTAGTTCAGGGGATGATAACATGTATGAGGAGGACACGGCTTCGGGGCACGAGGAGGATGCGGCTTCAGGGCACAAGGAGGACAGCGATCAGGATGGCACTTGGGGTGTACAACGTTAGTATGGGTGGCCTTGAGGACGAGATCTTCAGCAACGGCTATGACTCCGATGTCTAATTTTTTCTTGATGCGCCACAATACCTATTTGATTCAGTGTTCGTCCTAAGGGCCTTAAATCGGGTTGACCGGCTCCTTAAGGCCTTAATCGTAAGGGCCTTTAAGGCCTTCGATAAAGAAATTCCCACGGTATTTGGGACAGCCGAAATATCAGAATTAACCTATGTACTCCTCATCTGAATCGACCTCGATGGCCCCATCGTCGGGGAATGCCTCCTCAATCTCATCTGCCAACACTTCCATGAGAATCTCCTCCTCCTCCATCATGCGCGCCGACAGTTTCCGAGTATGAGGCTTCTCTGCCCCTCCGAATAGCACCTGTAGCGTCATTGGCTTCCATATCGGGAGCCATTTTAGAAGTTGAGGCATGTGGTTCTCGAGCTCTTCCAGCTCCTCCGCGGCCTCTAGCTCTGCGCGCTCCGCCACCTCTTCGCGTTCCGCCGTCCTCGCATCACCGATCCATTTTGCGAGGACGGTTCTCCAGCTCTCTGCACTAGATACAAGAGCGTGCCCACGTTCACTGGGATTTTCGTCATCCTGATCTTCGAGGAGATCACGATAGCGTGGAACACTTAGCAAAGTTTTAAGGGACTTGTGGTTTCTACGTCCTGCGCGGGGCTTGATAAGCCCTTGCTCTTGATGTTCAGATAAGATCTGAGCCTTGATCTGGACGCCGCAACATAAGTAGTGTATACGGGAAAGATATACTGGCTGACCTTCGTTCTCTTATCAATCTTCTGTAGTCCAAGTCGGTTCCGGTGGTCGGCTTGTTCGATTTTTGTGCGCGAAAATGTACGCTCGCAGCCGGCTTGATTTGCGACTATGTTAAGAATTATGATGGCGAATGTGGCGAGGTTGTGGAGGTGCTGCGAGTCCGCTAAGGCCGCCCAAACTGCAATGGGATCGTTGTTTCCCTTCATTCTATGAGGATAAATCTGCTGATGTCTGTGATGCGACTCACATTAACTCGTTCCCAATCTTCCGGGTCAAAATCTGTAAAATCAGCTGTTCCAGCCAAGTACTGCATGAACGCTTTCGAAACCGCGTCTTCCTTTACTTCCCTCTGCTTCGCACTATCCTCATTATCGGGGCGGGAGTTCATGCGACAGTAGAGCTACTGGCTATCAGCATCTAGTCATTCGTGAGTAGACCACGCACCAAGATCAGAAGATTGCGGCACTTGAACTGGTTCAAATTCGCACCTGGTCCGAAGCAAGAAAGTCTCTCAAACGGATTGAGAATCAGTGCGAGCAGGAACACAGGCTGGTCGCAATCCTTCCAGCGCTTTTCCAACTGGAGGAGCATCTTCTTCTTTACTTCCGGCTCCGGATGGTCAGCAAAATGTAAGAAGATACCAGCAATCGTGAGAAGGACTTGGTCCAGACGCGTTGAGTCCTTCTGGTTGATGTTCGTCCCGAGACAAATTGGCTCGAGATCGCCAAGCACGGTCTCGAGACCGTTCCAGAACGAAGCATCTTCAATCAAGGCACAGAATTTGGTCGCATCGTCGGTAAGTCGAGCCGCCTCCGTCGACGTCGCAGCACCAACTTCAGCATCAATGATAGCAGTTCTTTTGGTAAGCACCGCGAGCTGGAGAGCTTTGCGGACTTTGAAGAGGCGGAAAAACGCGATAAAGTGGGTTGTCCAGCGTGTGAGATTGGCGATCAGATATGCGAGAATGATTACCTTCCCCGCGTTGGAATCTGGGCTGATGATAGCCTGGGAGTCGTCGAATATTTTACGAAGTTTTCCGTGATTATTGATCCAACCAATCAAAGCGGTTGCGTCCTCGGCAATGGTGGCCGCCATGTCGTTGACCTTGAAATAGTCGCCGAGGATTAATTGGAACTGTATTTCGGGTCGGATCATTGGAAAAAAACTTGTATAAAAGGACGGACCTGATGAGCCCAACATGAAGGTAAAATTAACCACGGCCGCTTCCTTCCTAGAAGGATGCGGCCTTTCTTGCTGCCGCCATCGGCGTCCGTAGTGAAATATATTACGACACAGTCATGCTTCACTTCAACGCGGTCAATCATAGCCCCAAATAGTTCACATAGGGACTCTCCGTCCTCTTTCAGTGCGGTGACCTCAACGAGCTCAAGCAAGTAAGACTTAATTGAATTTTTAGTTTTTATTCGTGAGAATGGTGCTCTCATCTTACCTTGAAATCTATGTTCGCGCAAAGAGTGTTAACACTGTCCTTGGAGCTTGATTTCCAGCCATCTGTACTGAAGAATGGTGCAGCACATTAGCGAACACATAAAAGCCTCTACAGTGTGCTTACGACAGGCCAACATTCTGATTGTGGAGTCGCTTCTCGATCTTCTGCTCAACCTCTGCCGCCGCCTCGTTCAGAAGTCGCCCACCGAGAACTTTCCCCGTCGGAATGATGTCCAGAGCGGTGGTGCGTAACATGCCGAATAGGATTTTCATTTCGGGGTCTTCAAAGGTGCGTAATGCTGCGCCGGATGATACAATGGCGCGCAATGCCTGTTTCTGGAGAGCGGCTGTCTCTGCTGCCCCGAAAGGCATGTCATTCCGCTGGAATGTCAAGTTCGTTAGTGTGGATTGTATCTGCACCGGAACATCAAATTTGTTAGCGTGGGTCGGATCTGCTGCTTCCGTGATCGTACCTGCTGCTTCTTCACTGGAGGCTCAAGATCTGGTGTGCTGACTGCTGCGCGCTTCTTCGAAGCTGTCTTCCCCTTTCCATCCTCCCTTTGGGTGGTCGCATCTGCCCTGGCTTCCGCTGACGCGTGAGGACAGGCCTCCTTCCCCTGACCACCAAGTAGGTGTGTAATCCAAACTGTCTTTTCGCCGCGAGTGCTTCTCACAGCTTCACAGGCTACACAAAATTAGCACAGGAACACATCTGAGGCAAGAGGACCATCATTACCATCGTAAAATGTCTGTGTGCCTTGGGTGATGTCGGACATCGTTGCTCCAGTGCTGTCGAGGTGGTGCTTTACACATGCCTTGCAGTAAGTGAGCCAATGAGACGGATTCTGCTTGGTTTTTCCCCGGTGGAAATATTGCTGCAGCGACACAGTAGTCGACATCGGGAGGAGGGATAGCGGCGAAAAAATGAAAATTTGTGATTTGTACACGTGATAATTTAAGGCCTTACTAAGGTTGGGATGCTGGGCCAAAAAATTTTAAGGCCTTAACTAAGGCCTTAGTTAAGGCCTTAAGGGTTAAGGCCTTAGGCCTTCGGGCGAACACTGATTTGATTTCTTACATTTATTTATTTTCCTGTGGCTATGTAGAGTTTTGTAGCTAACCGTTCGTTATTCATTTATTTTTTGGGCAATGCGGGCAAATCGACAAGGCGGTCGAAAAGAGTCTTTTTTTTGTCGCAATCTGTATCTAAAAGGAAATGCCACCAAAACGCGAGGCTGAGTCGTGGCTGCGGAAAACTCCGGTAGGTGGACTAAAGGGGAAAGGAGCCAGATTTAAACAAATGACAGTTCAGGTGGCCGTTCGATGACCGCATCAACTCGGACCGCAAGTGACAGCTGATTGTCCGCTGTGACGGTAGAAGGCCCAATAATGACCCAAAAATCACGAACAAAATATTGTATACAGGGCTATTAGTTAGAAGGCCATACTTTGCTGGTAGCAATTCAAACCCAAAGCTGGGACCTTCCTAAACAGAGACATCATTACATCTCCACCTCTAACAAGAGGGTTTAGGTAGGCTATAGGTGACATTACTCCGAAGTCGAGCTTTGGGCACTTGAAAAATCACATAGGAGAAGTATATTTAGCTGCATGCTACAATACTGCATGAGAAGAGGGTAATGTGAAAATAAATATAAACATTTAGGGCCTGATCAGTGGCACGGCTTCATGGGAGCCACCCAGCCAAAATCAAGGCAGACACCTTCTCCAAGCAGAGCAGGATCAACTCAGAGCTGATGGGTGTTCAGTGGTGCTCGGCTTGTTTTTTGGGGGGCTGTCACACCATTTCCTTCCCCAAATTTGAGACTCTAGCTACAGTTTCAGCCCGTACCCATCTCCATAACACACCCCCAATTGCTTTAATTCTATACCACTATATCTATGCCCCCCAAAGGACCACGCTGCAGTTGGCGCAGCTCGGACAACTCGACATTCATTACAAAATTACACTGGTGCAAAGACAATGGCTTTCAATTGGAAAATGGCTGGAAGCCTCAGACCTGGGCCCACTGCATGGACATTTTGAAGGACATCCTGTGTCCTCCGAAGACGGGAGAAAAATGCTTGGATCATTGGGGCAATGTGTGTACCAGCTCGTGTCTGTCAATGATTACTGATTTTCAGCAGCTCAAATCTTCACTCATCGAAGTTGACACTCTGTCTCAAGTGTCTGGCTTTGGGTGGGATGATGGTTTGAAGATGGTGACGGCCACAGGGGAGGTTTGGGACATGTACCTTGAGGTGCGTGCTTTTTTTGTTGTCTTTTTCGGGTCGTACTAAGGCCGCTTCAGAAGCATCCCAAAGCAAAGTGCTCACAGAAGACACCCTTCCCTCTTTATGATGACATTCTTTACATTGTGAAGGGAATTGTCGCTACCAGCGCGGGGGCCTTCCATGCTGGCAGAGCATCCCAGATGCAGTTGCAGTCGACTGTTGAGCCCATGCAGTCTACGCAAGAACCAACAACTCAATCGCCCCCGAACAGCCTGAGCTCCACTGAGCTGTCTTCCTCTAGCTTCCCAATGGTATGTTCACTACTCTCCCTAGTGCAGGATATTCTAATTCTTTTGCGTCAGACTCTGGGGGATGATGACTTGATGCCGTCCTCACCTGTGCACCCACAACACAAGTGGGCTGCATCCTCGTCACTCAGCGAAGGCAGACGCTGCAGGCCTCAAAAGCGCAATGCAGATGCTGCAACCGAGATTGCCCGTGCACTCAAGAGTGTCGCCAGCTCCCTCATTGTCATCGGGAGCTGCTTCAGTGTTCTGTTTTGGACATGTGCATTGATGCTACAGGCCATTACTCATAAATTTGAGTATGCCATCCCCTGGAGAATGCATATCAATCTATCATACTCAAATACTAAGGACTCAAGGTCACCCAATCCTTTGCTGCAAGTGATATATATAAAATACAATCGTGCAAAAGCCCTAATGAAAATTTTGAAGATGCCATCCCCTGCATATTTTAAAGTCAAATTGAACGTGGCCTGATGCCAGGCGAACAGACGAGATTAGACACTGCAACAAGCGATATACACAAAATGATCAAAACTGCCCAAAATGGAAAAAAAAAAATTGGCTGTGCCCTAAGTTCTGCAAAGAGCTATAAAAGGACATGTAGGGCATGCACCTCAAGGTGCAGCAGGGACAGCAGTGAAGCAGAGCATGCATAAGGTGTGGGGTGCCATCAACACCTTTGTGTGCATCTTGCCTTTGTCGCTGCGCTCCTTGCACTGCTTCTTGCAAGGTGGGCATCTATGTTAGGAGCAGCCACCACCATGGACGTGGATAAAGTGGCAGCCATGGACATGGCCAAGCTGGAGCTGGAGGTGGATGGTGTGATGGGGACTGCGGTTCTACTAGATGCAGGGTAGTATTTGCAAGTAGAGTAGAGTTTGTCCTCCAGAGGGAATGGATTTCACAGCCTTAATTTGAGAAAGAAAGCTATAGTCTTGTGCTAGTTAAGATTCTCCTGTGTCTGTTTGAATGATAGTTAGTTGGTAAATGCGATACTTAAGGTATGTCTGATGGGGGTCCGGAGTTCCCAATAATATTGTTTCGCACTCCTGGTACACAGCAGAATTGTCTCCACTTGCGTAGGAAGCACTAGGTCGCCCTTTAAGATCCATATCCTTCACCAGATATGTTGATGCAATTCTGGGGCCTTCTCGGAAGATAGATGGTGAATTCTGTTCTACAGGCAGAGCTGTTAAAAAGCCTCTGTCGTGATGCGGGTTCACTTTGTAAGCCCCAAGGATGTGTAGGTTTATGTGATTTAATGGAATGGACACTATTTGCTCTGAAAGTAAGCGAAAGAATGATGTCTGCACACTGGTTGAACATTTCAAGTTTTGCACTGAAAATTTTGGTGAAAAATGTTTTGAATTTTACAGTAATTTTTCGCCAAAAAAGTAGGTGAAAAACTTGAAACATTTTGGTGACCTTTTTGAACCTTGTGAAAAATTTCTGAAAAAGTGCTGAAAAAGTTTTGAAGTTCAAAAAATTCATGAAGAAGTTACAAGTTTTTCACTTGGTTTTTCACTGAAAAATTGCTGTAAAATTCAAAACATTTTTCACTAGTTTTTTCACCAAAAAACTTGAAATGTTCAACCAGTGGCAGGCCTCCGATTGCATTCCATGGTACCCAGAATAGTTACAGCTGTTTGCAAAACTTAGGGTGCAGCCCATTTTTTTTTCCTTTTTGAGACTTTTTTGATGGTTTTGACGAGAACGGCTGTTCTGAGCTCAGTTTTCAACATATTTTAAATACGGAGGGAACTGTTTCCTCAGAATTTCAATCCCACACCCAGGATGGTTTTCTGGTACAGGAATTCACTTATAAAGGGTGATTTTTGAGTGTTTTTCAGCAGGCCAGCTGTTCTGGCCTCAAAATTTGTCCTTTCAGCTTGTTTATAGGCTCAAATTTATGTCATTGAAAGCACGGAGGGCACTGTCACCTCGGAGTTTTAATCTCAGCCCCAATACACTTTCCTGATACAGGAAACCAGTTCTAGATGACCACTTCTGACCACCTCTTGGCAGAACAGCTGCTGCAGCCTCAAATATTGGCTGTCAACCTTGCTTATACACTGGTTGAACATTTCAAGTTTTTTGGTGAAAAAACTAGTGAAAAATGTTTTGAATTTTACAGCAATTTTTCAGTGAAAAACTTATAACTTCTTCATGAATTTTTTGAACTTCAAAACTTTTTCAGCACTTTTTCAGAAAATTTTCACAAGGTTCAAAAAGGTCACCAAAATGTTTCAAGTTTTCACCTACTTTTTTGGCAAAAGATTACTGTAAAATTCAAAACATTTTTCACCAAAATTTTCAGCGCAAAACTTGAAATGTTCAACCAGTGATAGGCTCAATATCTTCTCCTTGCAAATGTGCAGGGCTACCCATCTTCATATCCTCAACCCAAAGCCGAAAACACTTTTCTGGCACAGAAATTCAGGGTTGAGCCAATTTTGGCACAAGACAGTTGTAAAGTTGTTCCTGGGGTCATTGGAAGTGATTTTTTTGAGATATGTGTATAGTGCATCTGCTTCGACACAATACACCCTCATATAGGCTCGCTGTACATTGTGGCTCGCAAAAGATGTAAAAAATAAGAAATTATTTCGGATGTAAAATTGGAAATTCTGAGGACACAGTTCCCTGTGAATTTTGAATATGAATCAAATAAGCATATACACAATGCAAACAGCGAAGATTTGAGGCCCCAGCAACTGTTCTGCAGGCAAGCACTCAAAATGGGTGATTTCCTGTATCACGGAAGTGTCCAAAGGGTTCAATAGGAAATCTGAGGCTATAGTTCCCTTGGAACTTGTAAGGCCATAAAATTGAACCTATAAACAAGCTGAACGGATGAGAATTGAGGCCAGAACAGCTGGCCTACTGAAAAAAACCAAAACAAGTGTTTATGATTGATTTCTCCTACCAAAAATCCATTGTCGCCCCCAAATTAAAATTCTGAGGATGCAGGTCCCTCTGTATTTCAAATGCGGATCAATTGAGCCTACTCTGAGGAAAACGGTCTGGAAATGAGCTCAGAACAGCTGTTCTGGCTCAAACGATCAAAACTGACTCAATAAGGAAAAAAAAAAAAAATGGGCCGCGCCCGAAGTTCTGCAAACAGCTGTAAACATAGAAGGCAGATGCTTCAACAGGCTACATGAAGGATGTGGATAGCTCGTCGGAGGGTCTGCATGTTTCGGAACACAAATATTGCTGATGGGTTTCGAAGTGGAGAATGGTTCTGGGTATTTAATTTGTTTCTGCTCAGTCCTCTGCCGTTAGAGAATATCTGTAACGAAGACTGGCACCATACTGGAGCTCTTTTTTAGAGCTTTGTGGTATAATGAGCTCTGCTTGGTTCTGAGCGTGGAAGCATCCAACCCCAAATCCGATCGGAAAGTTCATCGGAAATCCTATCAGAAAGCTCATCGGAAATTTGATCAGAAGTACTAAAAATAGAATCTCCGCATCACTGGCACAACTTTCGACATTTTTGCATTCTGCATGACTTCTGCAACTCCCAAGGCTCTGCAAATGCGATATTTGGATTCCAAATGGCTTATTATATGGGATACATCAACTCTGCATCCATTCTGTGCCCATTATTGATCTTTCTGTTGCATTTCTTCACTTATTTTCACATTCCGCACACTTAAATCAATGCAGAACCTGTTGGAAAGTTGATATTCAAGTTGTACAACACTGTTTCTACTCACATCAAAGAGTCCACAACTTTTTCGGTATTCCACAGCTCCTCCTGGCTCCATTTCGATTTGGAAAATTCTGCAAACTAGATATTCGAGATCTCCGACACTGTTTCTATTGATTCTGACCAGTCTGCAGGTCTCTCCAGTTATTTCTACCTTTTCCACAGGACTTTTAGTTATTTCTTCCTCAACAGGCCATCTCTGCAAACTCTACGGTACCACATGGTACTCATACCCAGTTGCCGTTGTTTTGGGTCTTGGCATTCCTATAAAAGCCACAAGTATTCTACATTGTAAAGGAGGAGATTTGTACTAGTGATGGGAAAGTTCAGTTCAGTTCAGGTTCGGGGTGCTTTTCCCCAAACGATGAACCTGAACTTTGGTTCAGTTCAGCAATTTCTCTGAACTTGAACCTGAACACCAGGTTCAGGTTCCGTTCGGTGTTCGAACCTGAACTGAACCCTAAAAACTCTCTCCAGAGTAATACACCCATTTCTGACTTTCAAAATGTCCAACTTACCATCATAAACCTATCAAAATTATTGCCTGCATAAAATCTCATTGAATAGGAGTGTACGAGATTTTTTTCATGTTGGTCGACATTTGTGATGTCCGTCACTGACTGTAACTCACCTCCGTTCGGTGCAGAAATATATATATTCTCTCCCAACTGCAGCCACAAGTATCGGAAGCCTGAACAGTTTATGCCTTGACTATAGCCAGCCCCAAAATTCAATGGAACACACTCAAAAATGGTTAAAAACTGGGTGTTTGGGTAGGCCTGGTGTTCGGGTTCGAACACGTTCGGGAAAAATGTATTCGGCCTGAACCCTGAACCTGAACCTCAGGTTCAGTTCAACGAATCACTGAACCTTGAACCTGAACCTGGCATTCAGTTCGGTTCAGTTCAGGTTTGAACCGAAAGGTCGAACCGGACCTTCCCATCACTAATTTTTACCCCACTTATCCTCTCAATCAGATTTCCTTTCTTCCACTAACTTTTGACTTGAACCATCGACCTCCACAGGCTATTGCCTGCTATTGCACGCACTCTGCACCATGGACTATTATCCATGCACGTTTCACATTGCTCTCACTCGCCCAGGCTATCACCTGGTCCACGTTCTCACACTAGTTCTGTTATGGGTCCTCCGTCGCTGTCATCCCACTTTGCAGACTATTATCTGCACACATTCCGCATTAGCTCTTGTCTCTGCATTTAGTTTCAGTTCTTCATCGCCCACTGTCTCGCACTGTTACTGCCAGCATCACATTCATCTCAACCAGGAGTTGAGTCTTGGTTCATCTTAGACCACCTTGCACATCCGTGTATACTGTTTCTCCACTTGGAGTAGAGTTTTGTTTTAGCTCATGCTCTTAGCGCCGAAGCAGGCACATCGGTGCTCATAGTTGTTCTCCCTGGTAGCTTTGAGCTCAGGGTCAGTTTACACTTGCTGTCCTTAGTAGCTGTAGGCTCAGGCTGCACAGTTCAAATTACACATACCTACCCTTGGAGCTGTAGAGCTCGGGGCAGTTGTGGGTCTGTTCTCGAAGCCACCCACCTCTTTTTGGATTTTCATTTAAAAGACAGACAAAGATTATAAAAACTCTTGCACACAAGTGTGCAAATTTAAGATTTGATTGCCCTCCTGCAAAAACCTTTGAAATTGTACACACTTTCTTGAAGGGCAAGTAAAAATCCCCTACTGTCTCCCAAGCAATACAACCTATGGTAGCATCTCTCTTTTAAGTACCCTTCCCTTGGGACTTATCTTAGGGTGTCAGCATGAGATTTTGAGATTTTTGAGATTTAGTTGAGTTAGGTTGGTGTTGATTGAGTTGGTTGAGTTTCTTGGGTTCGCTCAGACTCGCTCTCACATTTTCCAGGCTCACTATTTTAGAGTTTTCGATTTCACAGCTGCACCAGAGTTCACCGTTTCACCACATCAATTTTGCCTAGCACCAGTGTCTGCCAGGAGCAGTGGGTGCCCAATCATGAGCAAGCCAGGGGCAATATCAAGTTGTCTGCACCCATGAGAGGGAGCAGGAGCAGGAGCCGGCACAGGAACTGGAGGAGGAAGCGGAGGAAGTGGATGAGGAAGCCCTCACTGAGGTGTTTGCAAACATCATGCACATCAGCCATGACAATGATGCCACCACTGGCACTTGGTTATTGTACACCTTATATCATTACTTGTAGGTTACTTGTGGTTTTTATATTTCTATTGCCTCTCAATAAATCTAATTAAATGGTAGGGATCTAGAGTATTTTATCCCGTGATTTTTGGGCTATTTTTGGGCCTTCTACCGTGGACATCGACAGCGGCGGCGTGCACTTTGATGTGGGTGATGGTGGTGTGATGACAGGTGCGGGAACATCCGATGACTGGCGGAGATGACATTGATGGAGACGTCAACGCCTGATCGGGCGAGGACAGCAAGCCCCGTGACCTGGCGGGGTGTTCCGAAGATGTATGATGGCATCATTTTATCAAAAAACGTGCAGAGAGCGTGGTGATTCGCAACTGCAGGAACAACTGCAGGGTCAACCGCAGCATAACCGCAGATCAACTGCAGCACACCTGCCAATCAACTGCGCTTACTGGTGTTGCAAGTGAACTGCAGTGGCTTTTGCCACCTGTGTCAGAGTCTTTGGAAACAGAACCAGGTAAGTGCAATTGATCACAAAGTCAATGTAACTGAGAAACAGTTGAAGATGCTCCATATGTTGCGGGTTGGAAGAGTCACAAAGTAGATCCAAATGCTATTGATTCAGAATGGTTTCCTTGGCCAGATAAAGAGGTACATGGTTCTTATCTTGCCCTACTAATCATATTCTAATGGTAGACAGACATGTGTGCTTGATATACTTCGTCATGTCCCACGGTGTGCATTCTCAAAAAAACAGAATGCTGCAATTCATTGGGCAATGCTTGCACTTGGGCTTAAAGATCTGCCCTCAGACCGAGTCATGCACAATATCAACAAGCACCTCCAAAAAATATGTGGGGTTCAAAGTATTCGGTATTCAGGAAAGTTGGGACATGTTTACTATGTCAATGATTTAGCTGCCCTGATTGCTCAGGTAGGGTTGAGTTTTCTGTAATCAGTCTAACTAATAAATTCTACAGGAAATGGCCAATCCCACTGTACAAGAAAATCTTTGTTTCCTACCTGAAGACACAAAACCATCATTATCTCAAGCATGACAGGCTAAGCGCTGGTTGAATGAGCTCGACTCTGACCTCACAACACCAATGATAAGAATCCACAAGCAGGATTTTTTTATCAATGAGCCAACCCTTCTTTCAAATGGAATTGAGTGTATGCCAGTCAGATGGTTCACACGTGGGAACAAAACCTTTGCTCGGGTCTGGAAAATGCGCTGGGCTTCTGAAACATTCTGAGGTCATGGCTGGATCATTGAAGGTGACCATGAATTTGATGTAGAGGCATCAGATTTTTTGGTCTCCTTTCCAATTCTTGTTACAAGCCACATTTCTAGAGGTTTACCTGATCCCAGGATCATACGTGGTATGTGAATTGTTTTCCTTTTGTCTTTTCATGGACTTGACATGATAAAAGGGATAGAAAAACAGGGGAATCTTACCAGTTGGACAAAAACAAATGCTGCAGATGGTAACCAATGGCGTAAACTCAGTGCTGGACATCGGGTCCTTGCATTTCCAATCTGGCTCTACTGTGATGATACATCTGGGAATACATCGAAGAAATGGAACAAGCACAACTCATTTCTGTTTACTACAGCTGGGCTTCCACGACAATATGTTCATCGGGAATCCAATATTCACTTTCTCACAACTTCAAATATTGCACCACCTCTGGAAATGTTGGATGGCATTGTTGATCAACTCATGTATGGTTACTACTTCAAGTCCAAGATGCGTTGTTGATAAAAGATATTTATAGGGACTGTCAAAATCATGGCATTTGGGCATGGGACTCTCTTTATCAAGAACTTGTCCTTGTGATTCCATCTGTGCTTGCAATGCTTGGGGATAATCCTATGCAGAGTGAATTTGCCTGTCACATTGGATTCAAAGGCAGACTCTTCTGTAGAGTTTGTTGGACCAAAGGAGTACCTGAACAGGTAGACGATGAGGATGAGGATGAGGATGAGGATGAGGATGAAGGAAATAAAACTGATGGTAGCGGAAGTGACCAGTCTTCGATTTTGTCTGGTCCTCCAGGCTGTAAACCAACTGACAAAGGAAAGAAGCATACAAAGAAAAAAGATGAATCGGTCTTGGACATGGTCAGTCGAATTGGACAGTTCATGTCAGTAAGTTCTCCATGTAATAACATTCCAGATCCTTTGCATAACACTTTGTTAGAGCACACGTCTACAATCAGCCACTGAAACTCAGAAGGAGCTACGGTCCCAATTCAAGACAGCTCGTGAAGTCGGTGGACAGGCAGGCTTCAAGCACAGAAAAACACAGTCTGGAATCAAGGACACTTTCCAAGGTGCATTTCTAGATTGTATATTTGCAATCTCCAGCAAGAGAGGAAGAAAGAAGGTCCAAAAGCAGGCAGATATTGCAGCATTGCTATGCACCTTCCCAGACGATATAACCAGTCCTGTATGGCGTATCAAAGGTCTCTCACTCAACTCTCTATTTTCAGCCGAATTTTCTCTGACTGATTAATATAGACTTTGATCCTCACCAAGACACTCCTGTTGAGATTCTACATGTCATTCTGCTTGGATTTGTCAAATATTTTTGGAGAGATGCTGTTGCACGGGTCAAGAAATCTGACCAAGACATATTGGTTGCAAGGTTATCATCTTTCAATGTCTCTGGTCTTGGTATTTCACCTTTACCTGGCCATACTCTTGTCAACTACTCTGGCTCATTGACTGGACAGGACTTTCGAACCATTGTCCAAGTTGCTCCCTTTGTTCTCCAAGGGCTTCTGCCAGCAGAATACATTGAACTATGGACTTCATTGAGTGCAGTGGTTACTCTGGTCTGGCAGCTACACATTAATGATTTGGATACACATATTGTTTGTGTATTTTCAAGTCCTGGCAGCTTTGATTTACTCATCATTTTATTAGGAACAACTTGAAGCTGCCATTAAGCACTTTTTGGACTGCACCTGCCACTTGACCTTACAATGGTTCAATAAACCCAAATTTCATGTTATACTTCACCTTCCAGCTCACATCAGATGCTTTGGCCCAGCCATGCTTTTTGCGATGGAAGGTTTTGAATCCTTCAATACAATTATATGTTCATGCAGTGTACACAGCAACCAGCATGCCCCCTCACATGATATTGCATCCTGGATGGCCAAAGGAAACCGTATTCGGCATCTGTTAAGCAGAGGCTTTTTTCCTGCAAACAGAGATTTTCAAACACCATCTGCAGGACACCCTTCCAGATCTCCATGGATGGATATTCAACCTCAAAATCTGGAAAACTGCCACTGTGTGCAAGCTGGTCCTTCACCACTCAAACTGGTGGAACTTGATTCATTTGGAGCACGACTGCTTGGGTGGGAAACAGCTAAGGATGCAGCACAAGGTGGTTCCTGTCAGGGTACAGGGAAGGCCAAAATGTGGACAGATACACAATCTGCAAAGACTGGCATGTCAATTCCCTTGCATCTCCAGGGGAATTCTTCTGTGGTCAAAGTATCCACCCCCAAGGCTGTGACACTGAACAATGGGGACAGTTGTGAAGCAGGGAGCTGGGTTGCATGGACTGAAATTATTGGACAAACTTCACACCACCGCATTGGATGTGTTGCCGAAATTGTTCAAATTGTTGGCTCTAAAGCTTACCAGGCAGGTGCAGCAGATTTTTTCCTTGTAACCCGGACAATTGTTGGTGAAGTCCATGACTTGTACAAGATGCGGCGGCTCCAGCCAATTCCAAATGAATATCAATCCGTCAAAATAAAAGTGAGTAGTTGCAAAGTGGATGAATGGATTGATACTCACACTGGACCAAGGATATCAAATGCACAGTGAATATTCAGCACAACTGTGCAGACAATAAGTGCCAATGCACCAGGAGTCGAGTTGTTCTTGATGAACAAGAGAAAACATCAGAACAAGCTTTGGCCATACAACACACCTCAGATGGGGACTTCATTGTGAACACAGCACAGATGAGAGATGCAGCAGCCCTGGATCCATTTCGCTTCACCCCCAATGCCTTGATCACTGCCAATGTTATTCGTGTTGCAGCAGAGAAGGCTTTTGCTGATCGGCAGAGGCAGAAAAAATCGGTGATTAAATCAACAGAGGCTGGTGGTGAGCAACAAGAGGTTGGTGAAGAAGAGCTGCAACACAAAAAGACCCGGACAACTGATGGGGCTCAGACAGCCCTGTTGAGAACAGCACATCCACTGGCAGAGCTGGTACAAGCAATCCGCGTGTTCCACAAAACACTGCAAGCTCCCTCCACCAGGTCATCACTGCAGAAGCTGCCAGCTCTGCTTCTGCTGGATCTAGACCTCCCACCCAATTTTCAAACACTTTCCAATCCACATTTCTGAATCATCCTTGATTTCAATCTCACATTAATTTTTCTCATGTAAAAAAGATCATTTTACAATTATAATTGCATATGGCTGGTTCCGAAGAATTACAATGAAGCCTGTAAGCTGTTTATTAAGAAGAGAGCAGTGGTGCCATCGTGGTAACCGGGTTTGTACCCACAGTATACCATTGAAACCCCCGGGTTGACATACCACAGTATGCAATGTCGTCTTCCAGCACGCTGGACTTGCGGTAGTCATGCATAGCACAGCACATGCTGCGAACTTGTGCACTGACAGGAGGGGCTCTATGGCAACCTGCCACTGCTCACTGTCATTGCCTGCGCATCATGATCCAGCCTGCGATTGTGCGCATCACCACCCTGCTCGCAGACAACTTGGTGCATGGCACACAGGTTGTGCGTGGCTATCTTAAAGGAGCTCCCAGCGCACTGCATTTTCGAGTTCTACATCAGCGTCGGCATTGGTATTGACGTTTGCATTGACGTCAACTTCGCTTTCATCCCCAACAACTGTGCTCGTGGACGGCACCTCCCCACACACTGTAAATGCCGCGGGACCCATAGTGAGGCAGACGTGGACCGTAACCTCGACCAGGGCAGGGATTCGTCAGCAGGAAACAAGAGGGGAGGGGGAGGAAGTGAGTGCGGATAAAGACAGGGAGTACCATGCACCTCGACAGCATGCGTCGAGTCCTGCAGACGTCCGAGCGGCAGCACATGGTTGAGTGTGGGCTTTGCGTGCATCTCATACTTCCCTCCTGGGTTGAGTCCATCGTGGCCATTGCCATGGTAGCACGAGCCAGGAGGCACTGCGAGCAGCACATGGGTGCGCTGGCCAGCAACAAGGCATCCACGTGCGAGGCACTGAGGCCAGCAAGTGCAAACCACAGGCGCGGTTTCAAGGTTGGGTGAGCCATCCACAGGCCAAGATGGGATGCCGTCCACATCAGGCAGTTCGGATTGGCATTGACGTCGCGAGCTGGTGGGTCCGGTTCGACCGCCAACTACAGGCCAATTCAGTCCCGTACCTGGCAGGTCGCGTTCCTGATCCCAATGTTGGAACCAGTGGAGGAGCAGTTCATGTGTCGAAGCCAGTGAACCGACCTGGTGACCTGACTGGGTTCAGCGGTGGGAATGCCGAACCAGAGTTCGGTCGGAAAAATCCGAACCTGACCGAATGACTACAATGGCATGCGCGCCAGCTGCTGGCTGCATCTCACTCAAGCCGGTATGTCCATGGCAAGTCCATGGGCATCTACGGCGCTGCATCTCGGCGCCCATGAGTGGGAGGCAAATGACCTGTGTCGAGTTGGAGGGCTTGGGGGTGGGCTCAAGGGGACTCGGGCACCCCATTCGAGTTCTCATGATTGCGTGACAGTGACTGTCACTGAAACCTCACTCCCGCTCTCATCGTTGCCTTCTCAATGTCGGCTCCCCTCAACCCTGCTTAATGCCTGTCAATACGGGCCTCCTGCCATTGGCCAGATCACTCGTCTCAATGGCAGTCATTTATTCTGGCCTCCATTTTGCCAGCAACTCGTCGCAACGCCGCGATGTGGCCTGATTCAGGATCGATGCCAATAGGGTCGCAGCGCCGGAAGGGAGTAATGAAATGGTATAAAAGGACTCCTCGTATGTGCAACAACTCATCCTCTCACCATGGATTCTGACCGCTTACACCACCAAAATTTTCTTGCCCAACAATCGCAGGCCAGCCAGCGATACAATCCCAGGGGCCATGACGATGACTACAGAGCCCCACCTTCTCCCCGCTCATCTGACTCAGCACCCTTGCAGAGGTGCAACTTTCGATCCAGCCTTGCTTGTCGCCACCTCGCTAACAACTACAACCTTGAAGATATCTATCGGGATGACCTGCATTCATTCCTCTGTGATGCATCTCCTGCCTATCCACTTTCTTCTTATAGTCATACTCACACTTCAACAGATCGCGAGGCGCTGCCTGAAGTTCAGCTCAAGATAGCCCTTGTTCAACAGGCAACTGCTTTGCAGACTCTGCAGCTGCTTTCGGAAGTCAAGCAGATCTGTGGATCGTTCAGGGCCACCACGGTGGACATTCAAATTCGATATCTCAGAACATTGTGTTCACCAAGGATCAACAGGTAAGTACTTCGTCTTTTTCCCTTACCGGTGCCGACGATCTCCTGTACCCAATAGGCTGAGGTCACAGCTGCCTGCAAATTGCAGATATTCGATGGTCGACGGATCGAGTTCGATAACGAAGCAATCAAAGCGGATGTCATGGTGAGTTCTTTTCTTTTCTTCTCTGGTTATCAGCTGATATGTGTGCTAGCCATACCTCAAAAAAACACAAGGAGTCTAATGGGCTCAACAGTTTCTTTGAGGAGACGACTAATACATAAGGATGCCCACGGGTACGGGTCAACCCGGCGGGTTTCCGGGTCGGGTCCGACGGGTACGGGTCACGGGTTGAGACCATTATCAACCCGGAGGTACCGCGTACCCGACCCGCGGTACTACGGGTACACAGCCTCACAAATGGCTTTGCATTCCACAGGAAATTTAAACCATTTTGTTGTGCATTATATTGTTTGAGATAGTCCACTGTAGACCAGCACATCTGTATGCAGTCGCTTTTGTTTTCTTAGCATCTATGCCACATCATTGATGCACCCGATAAGATGTAGCACTATCTCCGATGCCAAGGCTATGCCGCCTATGTCAGCTATATTGATCTGGCCCGTTGCACTGGTGCGTTATGTCCAAGTTATGTCTCCTCCTGGGCAGCTACTCCACTCCCAGGACCCAACAATGAGCACATTGGACCTTGACCTACCATACCCCGAAATAGATCCCCGTCATGACCTGCAGCCAAAAAATAAAGACGGTGCTTTGGACCACTTTATTGATGCCACCGTCATTGTTTCTTTCCGGGATCAATATCACACGTGAAGGGAAACGGTTTCCGCTCAGAAGAAAATCAGATTCTAGGTCTCCTCTAATAAATGTATCTACGTGTCAACATTTTGCCATTGAATTGCATTGCACATATCAAATCCTCGACCGAGACAACTGTAGCCCAGGCCCCGCCTGGTTGAAATTATCGGCGATTACAGATACATGAACAAACAAGCGCCCATTCTGACCGGGGATCACGATTGCTTGACAAGATGTGGATAAACATGCACCCACTGTGTCCATCTTTCCTCCGATATACACCACCTCTCTCTCCCGTCCCATTCTCATTACTCGTGCCCTTTCACTCGTCTCCTCCTGAGCCTGCTGGGCAACAAAGGGGCGGCTCATGTAAATTCCGTTCAATTCAATTTACGATCACTTTATTTCCAATCTTTTGGTGGATACCCCTTGCTTTGTGTTGAAGATCCGGTGGCTCTCCCTCTTCCCTCTTACTCTCACGGTTTGCCGCCTTGTCGCTTCACCACACATGTTACTGTAACACTTACATGTTCACCAATGCGTGCCTCAAGCCGTATCCTGGTTTTGTTTGGAATCCTCCAATGACCTGGCCCCTTATTACCCCTCTTTGCTCAGTTAAATATGGTGTGTAGACAGTTGCTGCGCATCACAGGAGAGACATAAATCAAATTAGGACAGCGCACATTGATATAAAATCGCACCGGAACTCTATTCCCCCTTCACAATATGGCCCCCTCATCTATCATCTCGCGCTCTGCGAGCGCGGTTTCCAAGGGCGCTAAAAGACTCAAGAAGAAAGTCAGTAAGATTGTCCAGTCGATCTCCAGCAGTGAGCATCCTTTGTTCTTACCCGTTCAATTCCTCGTTCCGTAACTGATTTTTTTTTGGTTAGGTCATAGCCGCAAGTCGAAGAGCGCAGCATCAGGCGGGTCCGAGAAGGCTGCAGAGAGTGATTCGGGTGCGTTCATCATTTGATTGGTTTTTATCTTATTAACACGAGCGGAGCTCAGAAGATAAACGTGCCAAATGGACCTCCCCTGTCTACTCCTTCTTTGCGGACGATGTCGAGACGAAGACCGATCACGATGGTCGCAAATACCAGGCATTCAAGTGCAGAGCGCCCGGCGGATGCAAGAGCAAGTCGGGTGCGTCTCACATGTCCGTTTCTCTATTTCATTCTCTCACTCATCCTAGATTTCCTGGGGGTGAAGCGCTATCAGACAAAGCTCAACGGCGACCCTCACAGCGACCGTTCTTCCACCAGCAACCTCAAGAAACACGCCAAACAATGCTGGGGCTCCGACGTCGTTGAGGCTCGTATCAAGGGTGTCGCGGCGGATGGCAGTCGCGATGGCAGTATTTTCGCAGCATTTGCTCGTACCGGACAGCGGCCTGTCAACGTCAGCCATCATACACATACCCAGCCGAGTTTCGGTGCGCTCTTTTATTTTTCTCCCCCTCTGTTGAACCTTACTTACAACTCATTAGTGCTCGTATCATTCGTTGGATCACTGAGGCGAATCGGCCCCTCAAGATTGTTCAGGATTGGCAGCTCGAGGACCTTCTCACCGCTGGTCGCCCGAGCTCAAGGTTCCGAGTCGCAGCACTGTGCCGTGATCTCAAGGCGGTATATGAGCGCTCGGCTGAGCGCGTCAAGAAACTTTTTACGGTATTCGTCTTCTCTTTTATTTGAATTTTTATTGAGGAATGTGTTTCAGGAATACGATGGCCACCTCAACTTTGCAACGGATGCGGGACGTCTCCAAACCACCGTGCTTTCGTCGCTGGACTGTTCATCTTCAGCACGAGGGTGAGCCCTGGTCTTCTTTTGGATATCATCGAGGTTTCTGAGTGCGTCTTTGTTATCTATCTCTTCATTCCTCACCATTTTCATACAGTCACACACTGGTGACGTCCTCGCCCGTGGTTTGATGATATGCTTAGACACTTTGGGCTTGAGCGCAAGGTGCGAGCTTTTCACTTCAATTGTTTTTGTGTTTGGCTTATTTGGTATAGATCCTCGCGTGGACGGGAGACAACGCTACCTCCAACGACACGCAGAACACTGCGCTGGATCTCAGCTCCGAGAACGATTTCGATGGCGTCAACCGAGAACGATTTCGATGGCGTCAACCGTGTCCGCTGCTTCAACCACACGATGAACCTCGCCGTTAAGTCTTTCATGCGACCTTTCCAACCTCGTCCAAAGAAGAAGGATGCCTCTGGTAACCTTATCGAGGGGGACGACGACGCGAGCCTGGAAGAACTATTATTGACCTGGATGAAGACGGCGAGGATGATGATTCCATTCCCGAGCTCGAGGACTCTCTGACACTAGCTCGTTGCCTCCGCGGACGTGGATGGGGACGCATTTGATGATCTTGGGGCAGAGAAGCAGGCAGAGATGTTGCGGGAGACGAAGGAGGCTAAAACAGCAGTCTCACTAGTACGTCGTATCTTTTTGTAGCGTATTCTAATGGTATATCTTTCACTCACTATTTCGCCCAGCTCCGTAAACTTGCTTTCGCCCTCATCAACTCGCCCACAATTGGCTTGCCTGCTTGGCGTCGAGCATGTACAAAGCATAAGCTGCGTATCCGCTACATCCCTCGTGACGTACCCACTCGCTGGAATTCTACTTACGACATGATGGTCTTTGCTGTACGTTACAAGCTGCAATCAATGAATCACCGGTGACCGCGAGCTCAACTATCGGGCATACGATCTATCCAACAACGACTGGGTTATCATACAGGACATGGTTCATACACTCGAGGTATGTGATTCAGCTGTCTATCTATTCCTCCCTCATTTTTATACAGGTGTTCAAACGCGCTACTCTTCTCTTCTCCTCGGACGAGAAGAGCACCATCGCTAATGTTATCACAACAATGGACAAGATCGATGACCTTCTCACCACCACCATTGTTCATCTTCCGCTCGTCATCCCATCCACAACTCAGTCTGTAAGGCACTCAACCTTGCAAAGGCCACGCTAAACAAATACTACTCTCGCACGGACAATTCAAATGTTTATCGTATCGCAATGGGTGCGTTCCTGTTACATATTTTTATTCCTGTCTACTGATATTCATACAGTGCTTCATCCGAGTCTCAAACTGGAATACTTCCGCTTGCGCAAGTGGGATCAAGACTGGATCGACACAGCCGAACAGCTTGTCAAAGACGAGTTTGACCTGTCTTACAAGTCTCAAGACAACGACATTGAGATCATTGACGGCGGTGACACAGTACGTCGTGGCTTCTCTCTTCTTCCAGTCTGCTAACTGTCATTCAAGGTCAGCGTGACTTCTAGCAACGTCGAGCTTGACCTTGCAGCGGATTGGCTCCTCGACATTGATGTTCCTTCGACATGTACCGGCAAACCGAGCTCGAGCAGTATCTGGCCGAGCCAATTGTTCCAGGAGTCAAGGACCCGCTCAAATGGTGGTACGGGAAGCGTGATGTTTGGCCGAACTCTCTCGCATGGCGCTTGACTATCTCAGCATTCCATGTGAGTGTTTTAATTCATCTTATCTCGTCGGCACTGATTGTTATTCGGCTCCCAGCCACATCCACAAGTGTGGAGCGCGTATTCTCGCAGGGGCGCCACGTCCTTTCATTCAGCCGCAATTGTCTCACCGGCGCGTCGATCCGAAGATTCCTGTGTTAGGTAGCTGGAGCCGGAAGGATCTGGTTAGGGATGATGATGCGGTCAAGGCAGTAAAGCAGCAGATGAAGGGGAAAGGGAAGGCGAAGGCGAAGGAGGTTACTGATGCTGTAAAGCGCAAGCAGCCCGAGGAGAGGAGCGAGGGTGATGGTGGAGCTGGGAAGAAAGCACGTACAACTTGATATACATACATTGTCGTGATATTCGTTCAATTACAGAGTTGCAGTGATTTTTAATTAGTACCGCGGGTCGAGACCGGTCTGTACCGCCGGGTTATACCTGCGGGTACAACCCGTACAGACCCGGTTGATTTCGGGTATGGGTCTATACCGTACCCGGGTGGGGTACGGGTTTGGCGGGTTAGGGTACGGTGTCGCCTGCTGATACCCGGACCCGGACCCGTGACCATCCCTACTAATACAGCTCGTTACAGGCTATCTCGAAACTTGTTGGCCGTCAAGCTTCGTACGCCAAGACCTTTGTGCGGAGGACAGTATGTGACACTTTACCTGATTCCCATCTGTCACTAATCCTTGTCCAAGATCCTGCAGTCGATCTCTGACAAGAACCGTAGCTCCCTCACTACCCTCACAGCTCTACTCGCACACAAGTGTCTTGGCGCATCCAGAACGCTTCGCCAAGCACACAATCTGGTGTGCAATCATTGTAAGCCTTGGACCAGTTTAGCTTCAATATGGACTAATATCCTTCCTTTGCAGCGTGCTTTTGTACGAACTCATCCAATACTGCAGCTACCCACTAAAGATGATGGGGACGACGAGGACGAACAAGAAACTTCGGCGGTTCCTGCGAAACGATCACAGAATGGTAACCGGAAAAGGTGACCGGGGACAGCGAGCTCTTGGAAGACTTCTGGGTGGAAGTCAGGGTGTTATTCAAGGAAAAGAACAAGTCCTGGGGATCGGACCTGAAGGCTCCTGGCTGGCCCTGTACGTTTCCTTTGTTTATGGATTTCCCTTTCTCATCTCGATCCCAATATAGATTTGTCAATGTCAGCATCGCGGAAGAACGGCGTCTTCACCCCGAGGATTCCCTCCCGCTTATCCAACAACCAACAGTGCACCCCCACCACAGGCGCCACCTTCCAGTCGCCCTGGCAACTTAACGCAAGTCATGGCCGACCACAGGAATACTCCATGAACACCGCTAGTACTTAGCTCTGACAATTACGCTCAGCATGGCCATTCCAGTTGTGCGTATCCAGTCTCTGAGATCTCTTCAGGCCCATTGCTGATGCTTTGAATGTGTAGCATTGTCAGGTGCCTATAGCCACTGTATGTGTCAGTCACTCATCATCTACGTCTAACTGACTGATTTCAGCTGCGTCGTCGGCGGATGCAAGCGCATTGTACCCATACGGTCTGTGTATGTCGCCACCGGTTCCGTGTCAATTTATCTACTGACGAGTTCTTGATTGACAGATTCATCAGATTCGCAGGTTCCTCGTGCTCCATCGCCGTCGCGATCTCTCCAAGGTCTGTGTTCTTCCTCGGCGTCTTCAGCATAGGGCTTACCGTGCCCACCCAGGCTTAGGATCGAGGCTCCCTCCGATGATCGCCACCTTTGGTACTATGGACGGACATAATGGCGACCATCGTCGTGCTCACAATCAGTATAGTAAGCCATCACCCATCCTCGCAACCAACCCACCTGACGCAAATATACCCCATAGGTCCTGGCAGTGAACTACCTCCAATTCGTTCGTTTGACGCTGGAGGCTCGTACTCGAACTCAAGCTGAGCTGCACCAAGTAGTTACTATGCTTCAACAGCACTGTGGGCTGCCTTTTTTTGTCTTGGTAGCTACATGACTATCATAATATACCCTTTCTGCTACTTTCCAATGCTCTGTGAGCTATGTATGATGCACGGGGAGCAACGAAAGCGAGCGATTCATCCTGATTCGGCTTTGACATGTCCCCCACGTGGCCATCAATCTTATGAAAGTCGTCAGACTTGTCTTAAGAGATCCGTGCGATTCCGAGTCTTAAAACATTCTTGCGTGTCCCCATATCAAACTTCGTAAGAATCACTTAAATATTTGTAGATCGTCAAAATCTTACAACGATCTTAAGGAAACGGTGTAGCCGTGTACTAAAGATACGTGGGAATTACACGGCACGGTCCCGCTGAGGAACGCCGATTCCAGGAATTATCCCAGTGTACAAGCATCAAGAACACTATCGTCCCTGGACTCTCTATATCCCGTAGCCGATCTCACGGTCGATTATTTTCGAGCCGCCGCGGTAGAACTAAAGGAAATAAAGAGGCAATTAGCACGTCACAAGAATACAACCACTCAGATCAAGCATCACTTAAACGAAACACGGGGATGGCATAAAACAGTTGTAGGACATTGTGTACATAGCGCGCAACAAGTGCAATCGAGGGTCTGGAGTAGATCATAGCCTTTAAGAACTCTGTGTTTGAGAGTTGGACCATGAGGTTTTGCAGGTGTGGCAATGTGAGAACAGATCCGCGAGAAACAGGGCCCGTAAATTAACCAGTGCGTCCGAAGAGTTACAGGAGATCAGAGCATGTTCCGGGGATTCAACTTCTATTTTGCTGAACCGGCAAAGCCTATCCGACCGTGGCACGGGCTGATGTACATGGTCAACGTATCGCAAAACTTTGATGGCTAGTAGGTGAGTGGAAAGCAACAAAGAGGTTAAGCCTCCCGGTGTTTCTGAGTTTTCACCATAGTCAAATAATGCCGCATTATTGAAGTGATTTGCGTCGGTCCTTTGTCCTTCTGAGGCTCGATCCGTCCGTGGAGCAAGTAGAGCTTATCCGATGAGTTAATCTCGTCTTTTAGCCATTCCTTAAATGAACACCTTGAAAAATGAACACTTGTGGTGACGCGTGACATGGTGTGAACACTCGGTCGAAATGGTACAGTAGATTTCTTGCACAAGCAGGCTGCTGGCATGATGCATAAGATGCGTGACTGGTCAGACTGGGTTGCAGAAATATATAGCAGTGTATTTAGAAGGTTCTGAGTGGTTATACAATTGTCTGAAAGTACAAGAGAACTAAAAAACCTCGACGGAACCAAAACGAACCCCAACAAAGAGTCCTCGAGAACTTGGCATTCCAGAACAGCAGACAGAGAGCTCACAAAATTCTTGGTTATATGAAAAGCTGAGGAGACCAGACCGTTCTAAGGTAAAGGTGATTTGGGGGGTCTTAACAATCAATGCGAGACACCCAGCAGATCGCAAAAATATGAAGGTGGGCAAAACTCACTGACTCGCCGTTAATCCCCGTATGGCCTCCTCCTCCTCGAGCATGATCACCAGGTCCACGTGCCCGCGTTGGGAGGCTAGGGATTTCGGTGTGTCGCCATCTACATCGACATTGTCTATATTGGCACCCTGGTCCAACAGGAGGCGTGCAATCGCCACGCGCCCGCCGTAACCGCACATTGAGAGTGCGCTCCAGCCCCACCTGTCGACTGCGTTCACGTCCATGCCTAGGGTGCTGTCAGCCACTCTTTCTAAAGGTTTTCTGGCACGATAGCCGTGACACATGTCCTTACCCATACTGATGAGACGTGCGATGCGGTCGATGTCGCCGTCCGACGCGGCCTGCACAATGGCAGTTTGTTTTTGGAACAGCTTTTCGACGACTCCGAAGGTACGCCTCCAGCGCACAATTGGCCGGAGCCTCTGGGAGGAGGAGGAGGAAGAAGAGAGCGGGGGTAGGGAGTAGACGGACGATGCGGCTAATGGGCTGAGAAGCTCAGCCACACTCCGCTCGTTGCGCGAGCGCTGCACCTCTGCGTCGAATGCGGTGGTCGCGGCGCTTATGGTCTGACGGCGGTGGCCGACCGTGTTCCGTTCCGACCTGTCGTCGCTGAAGTCGCTGTGAGCGGTGTGGCACCGGCTGGAGTCTTGCTCGACATGGTTGGTTGGCGAGGGGCTGCGGCTGCTAATGCCTTCGTCGTTGATCGACGTGACGCTGAGGCTGCTAATGCCCACATCGTCAATGTCTACGACGCAGGCGTTTCCCTCAAGCAAGCCGTCGGCCAACGCGTTCTTCAGCCAGTTGACGATGAAGTCGTGGCGCTCCTCCACGACGACGGCAGAAACACCGACATCTTCCAGTTCGCGGCGCAGCTCGGCCCACACGTCGGGTGACTGAATGGTCGATGCAACGTCTGAGGCTGACATCACGGATCCTTCGCGCATCCCAGCCTGCACCTCCGTAATGAACTTGTTGAGTTTTTTCTCGATACGTGTGGTGGAGGAGCTGGGGAGGGAAAATGTATGTCAGAGGATGGATGCATGAAATGTTAGTGATTTAGTGGTAATATATGAGGACGGAATAAACGAACTTGATAAGCGCGGTATTGAAGCTCGTCAGCAGTGTAGTACTCGAAACGAGGCGTTGCCGGACGTCCGAGAGGTCCTTCATACCAAAACGCAAGCGGTCCCAAGAGCGCTGAGCCTGTGTGTTGAGGCTATCGTAGCGGCGGTAAAGCGCGTCGAGGTCCTGCAGCGGCTTCTGACAGCCATCCATCAGAATACTAAGGCGATATTTTCGCGAGTCTTCGAGCTCCTCCCCGTGCTCTTCCAGGTAGTCGCGCGTCTCACTGAGTACGGCGTGCAGCGAAATGAGTTCGGTCGACATGCGCCGAAAGTCTTCGGACCTGTGGGTGTGTGTGAGTGACTCGGACGCGGAAAAATACCGACGGTGGTGAAAGAAGAAGGAAGAGAGTGCTTACGCCTCCTTGCAGCTCTTATAGAGCCTCCAGGTAAGTGTCGTCGCCAGAACAAGGTCTCCCATTCCGACGCCGAAGCTCATTGTGTTTGGAAGCCCGCCGTGTGTGGAGACGAGTGGGTGGATATGCGGCGGTTAGCTACCAGGAAGACCTTGTGCGAAGAAGAGTGTGTGGGATGCTGCGGTCAGTAACCCTCAGTTCGAGATCCCATCCGCCAGACCAACAACAGCCTTATACGGGGCGATGACGCTGATACAAAGGCGGAGATGTATATCAATCTATTATGACCAATGATACTGATGAAAGTGGACACAAAGGAAATTCCAAATGAGAGTATAATGACAAGACCAAATGACTGCATCAGTAATAGAACATTTTACTTGTGACTTAGACTTTTTCACTTGTGAGAAAAAAATTAAAGTTACGAGTCCTAAATCTTATTTCGGTCTCGTCTCGTTCTTTGTCATCGCTTTCTCCGCGTTAGCTCGAGGTAAAATTCAGTATTTTGTCGTCAACGCGATCTCCGGATGGTAATTTCCTGATGATGGTTGCCACCGTTTTAGTGATTTAATCATGATTCCCACTTGACTTACACGGCAACCCCGGGAGCCATCGAAATCTTACGGGTTTGATGGCCGTCGGAATCCAATCAACATCCATTGGATTCCGTCAAATTGGCAGGTCATTGGAATCCAACGGGCGCATGGATCGTCGAATTCCAACTGGTAATTTTTGTTTCAAAATAAAGTAAAATTATAACAGCTTTGAGCGGAAAGTAATCAAAAGGTTTGCCAAAACCAAGAGTGGAACACAAGACCTCTGTAAGGTCAAATAATGCGAATCATATACAACATAACCACTAGGCTATAGTTTTATTGCAGTATGGGGATTCCCCTGTTATTATAGCATGCGGAGATCCGTCAAAGCCTGAGCACTCAGATTGCCAAGTCTTGCACCTATTACAGTTGCGGCTATCTTGGATAGGACCGAACTATCCCATGGGTGTATGAACATGCACAATGGAATAGTTCTTCAAAGTGGATGGTAATGGTGCAAAAAGTCATGAAAGTAAATAGGCATGAAAAGTTCTTGGAGTTGGCGGACTGCGAGACTCGGAGATTGCTTGGAGAGATCACTGATGAAGGGGAAAAGGCTCTTTGATTCGTACCACCATCACTGTTTCTCTGGCAGGGCTCTTGAGCCGTATTCTGCAGGTATTTCGGTGGTTTTTTGGTGCGGGTTCTTGAGTAGCACATCATCTTTCCACACAGGACTATCTTGTCCTTCCTCGAGCTGTCTGTGCTGCCTGCTGCTTGCCTTGCTTGCGTCGGGACCCTCCTTATCGACTCTTGTGTCAATCTCGGATCTCGGGTCATATGGTTGATGGGACACGTCACCATCCGGTTCTCAGGCCTTTGCAGTAACTGGCACATGACTATCTTGATCTGGGTCTCGAAGCCGACAATCCACTGTGACGAGTCATCATCTCATGATCAGGGTATGGAATGCTTGCAAAATAGTGGACCCGATGCCCTGCTATTGGATTGGGGTATGAAATGCTTGAAAAATAGCGGATCCGATGCCCCGTGCATGGTTCACTTGGCCGTCTGGTATGGAAAGCTTGAAAGGTATGGAAAGCCTGAAAAATGGTGGACCCGATGCCTCAAATAGTGGACCCGCTGCCAGGCTATGGTGGACCACTTGCATTATCCATAATGGAGTCCCCTCTGGCTCATATCTGGGGGAGCAATGTTGGTCTGTGCCACGCTCCACATCTGGGAAGACGCTTGAACTATGCTTTGACTGCCTGAGCAGAGCACGTCCCAAGTATGACGTAAAAACTACTTTTTGCCAAATCCCGGCAGGGTCCCCTCAAGGGATAGGCGAAATAAGTCGGGGGACTGCTTATCAAAACCATCCGAATGGACCGGCAGGTCTCAGGACACCCTGGGCCTGGCACTTTGTGCAAGGTGGTTAGTCGCATGGCAGTGGCGTGCGGCAAGACAGAGAGTCTCCATGGCTGCGGATCCGTATGAGGTACTAGTCCTCAAACGAAGCAACCAGGGAGGCAACGGGAAGCTACCCTAGAGTCGGTGGGTGGTGGGCCGTGGCGTATGAGGACTAATAGCCTCATGCGGCTGGAGAGTACTAAATCCTCTGTCGGTCTGCATGTCTGAAATGGCATTCAGGCTTAAGTTGATTCCTGCTGACCCTTCCCGACTGTCAAGCCCATGCATATATATAAAGGGTTTACAGCCCCATGGGTGCCGTTGAGGCTATGGGGAAGGGGTGGGCCTCGAAAGAGAACCCTCTACGGTGGGCCAGTTGAGATCCCGGCTTCGAGTCCCACAGTACCGTGACTTGTTCTGTCACGTGTCTGCGTAAATGCATTTCGACCTCGGGATCTGAGGAACCCTTCCGGCTATTCGCCAGTGCCTCAGATGGGTGTCACGCGCCAATGCTTCTGCAGAGGTGAGGGCACTGCTCGCACGACACAACAAAGTCGTGGGCAACATCCCAAAAAAAGAAAGAAAGAAAAAAAAAGAGATCACTGATGAAGGCACACGTGCCCAGACCATTGGAATTCCAATGGCAGATGTCGAGCCGAAAGGTGGATCATATGAATTCCATCAGCTAACCATTGGAATCCAACGATCTGCCTATTTGGTGGTAACTAATGATTTGCCCCTTGAAATCCAAACAAAAACCGATGAGATCCTTAAGTTCATCAAACCCGTAAGATTTCGATGACTTCCGGGATTGCCGTGTACTTGACACACTTCCTTCCAACTTCCTTCCTCCACTTGCTGAACTATCTGGCTGGCCTACTACTCGATACATTGTACTTATGTTACACCTCTTCTCACCCTCATTTTCTTTGTAATTTTTGAGACCTTTTTCGAGGCATTTGGAGTGCTTTGTCATGTTGCTTTCGAGCACCCATGATATAAGCTGATCGCCAAAATTGATCTTTTGATGGCCTGACTCTGTATTTCCCTTGGCCTTTCCTCGGCACATGGGCCTCAGCACTTGGGTACTTTGCTCTTGGCGCTTGTTTGTGCTCATTAGGGCTTTGACCTGTTGCCGTTTTTGACGGGTCAATGGGCCGTCAAAATGGCTACGGGCCCGTACATTTTGTCTCTGGACTGAATCCTGATGTGGGACGGGTTGACCCGTAAACGGGGTACCCGTACTTGGCTGTTTACGGGTCGACGGCTCACCCAACCAAGGTATACCTACCTGGCACAGATCTGGGGCCATTTACTGGAATTGTAGACTCACTCACAATGGCTCTAGTGCTGTCCAAATATGATATGAATCCGAAAAATCATGTATCATATCATATGCATATCATATCACTATCCTCGGGGCCATATCATATCTTCTGTATATTTATTCTGCGATATCTGATATGATATGAATATGATATGATTATTCATGGATATTCATGACTTCCAGGTAGTTCAGACCTACACTGAGCCCCGATGTTGAACACAGAATCTCAGATGGTCTCAGATGGTGGCTGAAAAGGCAGATGGGGTCTCAGATGGGTCGCAGATGGGGAGGTGAAAAGCCAGGATCCATTGTACACTAGCTACATATATCGGTAGTAGAACAATAGAGTAGGCGAAGACAATAAGAACAATAAGAACAATAAGATGAAGATCGGTATCACCACAATAAGATCTGTATCAATACAATAAGTAGTGATGTGATCATCCGATCCAAACACCAGAGTTCAACACCTGACTTCAATCATTCCCATGCTACCTACTTGCCTACCTTTGTGATGATACACATAGACACTGGTTGAACATTTCAAGTTTTTTGGTGAAAAAACTAGTGAAAAATGTTTTGAATTTTACAGCAATTTTTCAGTGAAAAACCAAGTGAAAAACTTGTAACTTCTTCATGAATTTTTTGAACTTCAAACCTTTTTCAGCACTTTTTCAGAATTTTTTCACAAGGTTCAAAAAGGTCACCAAATGTATCAAGTTTTTCACCTACTTTTTTGGCGAAAAATTACTGTAAAATTCAAAACATTTTTCACCAAAATTTTCAGTGCAAAACTTGAAATGTTCAACCAGTGAGAGGAGTTTTCAGTACTCATTGATGTTTAATTGTCCTTCAAGGTGTGGTTCATATCACTTTGATGCTTGAAAAAAGGTGCTCCACAGCAATACTAACCACAGGAATAGCAAGAATATCCCTTGCTATATGTAACAGTCAGCATTGCATCCTTGTTTTGCTAGTGCACAGATTGAGCTATTGCAAGTACAAGTATTGAAACAGACAGCATAGACTCGAACCAGTAGCAGTTCTTTGGCATTGATGACAGTCGATCAATAGCACAGCAGAATAGCGACTGGAACCAAATCACTGGCCACAACATCAGACTTTTGACACATCAGCTTGTGACCTTGTACAAGGTCAAACAAGGCCAAAAAAGGCCAAAAAAGCTCGCAAGGTCCCAAACCATGTCCTGATTTTGACAAGGTCAAAATTTTGGCCAATTTCTTTTTCAGGGGGGAGTGCATTGGGCTTTATCCCCCATTTCAGTTGGGGTATTTTTTGACTGTCTCAACTTTTTGACCTTGTGAGACCTTGTGACACGGCGGACAATTTGATGTCACCTTCCTTTTTGAAATGTGCAGTCACTGTGACTGTCATCCTGATTGTCGTCCTGATTGTCACTTTGACTGTCATCCGGACTGTCATCGAGACTGTCACCTCGTCCGACTCGCCAGACGATGCCCCCCTCCTCCTCCTCCTCCTCCTCCCCCTCGACCTCTTAAGATCTCACACTGGTTGAGCATTTCAATTTTTTCACCTTCTTTTTCAGTGAAAAATGTTGTTTATTTTTCAGACATTTTTCACTGAAAAAGAAGGTGAAAATTTTAAAACTTTTTCAGCACTTTCTCAATTCAAGGTGAAAAATTCGAAATAAAATAAGAAAGTGATGAAAATGTTTTGAAATTTTCACCTGCTTTTTCAGTGAAAAATGTGTGAAAAATAAACAACATTTTTCACTGAAAAAGAAGGTGAAAAATTTGAAATGTTCAACCAGTGTCAAGCTCAAGCTTTCAGCCTGTGTTCGGTCTTCGCTCAAAAAATGTCACCTTCGTTGACGTTCAAACAACGGATGCGTGGAGGAAGGCTTTCGGGTGTGTCAAGCTGCGTTGCACAAGACTTCCTCGTACTCATGTTCCAGTCTCATAACCATAGATTTGCACAATAGCATAGACTTGCATACTTGTTCATACCACTGGTTGAACATTTCAAAATTTTCACCTTCTTTTTCAGTGAAAAATGTCGTTTATTTTTCACACATTTTTCACTGAAAAAGCAGGTGAAAATTTCAAAACATTTTCATCACTTTCTTATTTTATTTCGAATTTTTCACCTTGAATTGAGAAAGTGCTGAAAAAGTTTTAAAATTTTCACCTTCTTTTTCAGTGAAAAATGTCTGAAAAATAAACAACATTTTTCACTGAAAAAGAAGGTGAAAAAATTGAAATGCTCAACCAGTGTACACATATCAGAATATACTTGTTTCCCAATACCCGTCAATTACACCGTCTTCACCATCTAATCGTTGTCAGATCCATCAAAAATCTCTCTCTCGAGGTCCGCCGACATCGTCTGAACATCCTCGACGTCCTCCATAGCAAAGCCATACTCAGCTGCGAATGCCACTTGGTTGCGCGCTGCCACGTCGTTCTCCTCCTCTGTGCCCTCCATGCCCTCCTCATCACTGCCCTCCTGCCATTCATCCTCATCTGCGCCAGTGCCTTCAACACCCCATCAGATGCCTCCCAAGTAGACCCGCGGCAATTCTTGTAGCGACAGCGACATAACTCATAGTTAGGCCTGTCCTGGGGACGCGCTGTGATCTTTGCCTTCTTGCGGTGAGACGGTTGGGACATGAAAGTTCGTTGGACACAGTACGGTGTCACATCTTACAGAGAACAATAAGGTAAATAGGAGATTGTTACCCTTTCTGGAATGAGACGGTCACAGAGTGGTTTTGAGACATAACAATCATAGTATTGAATAACTCTCACTCTGCCGATGATTTCAACCTGATCAAAGTTATTGACCTGTCAAACCTTACTGGCTCTATTTCTCTACCAATTTCTGGTAACGCCCCTCGCTCTGTAGACCGTTAAGAACCAGGCCGAACGGGACCGTCACCCGTGACAGTGGCGTCAGTCCGGGTGCCAGACAGTTTTGCATAGATGACAGTCACAGTGACTGCACATGTCAAAAGGGGAGATGACATCAACTTGTCCGCCGTGTGAGCTTGTCGACAAGCTCACAAGGCCAAACAAGCCACAAGTTATTTGTCAAATGGCTGATGGAGTACAGTTGGAGTTTGCCGAACATATTTTCCGTACCTCCAGGACAGGTTTTTGTAGCACAAATTTGAAGAGACAGTTATGTAGAGTTTTGAATTCTCAAACTTCCGATGTTCTTCGTTTTTTTATTACTGGAGAACTGACTTCGTGGCGATTTTATTTTGAGTGAGATATACCTGCACGTGAAGAAGGCATCAGTCACCTGGTAAATTCCGGTGGTAAGTGGGCTCACGTGCAAACATTTCTCGCACAAGATTAAATTGCTGTGAAGACAATTCTCTAGCAATTATAAAACAGAGAACATCTGAATTCTTAGAATTGAAAACTCTACATAACTGTCTTTTCAGATTTGTGCTACAAAAAAAATTGTCCCAGAGGTACGGAAAATATGTTCGGCAAACTCCGACCGTACTCGTGGCTGGTGATTATATTCCAGTCCCTCCAGCACAGTGATCAAACGACTGTCTTCGAGATCTCGCGCCTTAGGTACTGGCTCGAGTCTAACGACAGCATACCTTACACCATCCAAGTGGGTCATCAAATCCAGGCTCAACTGGAGAAATTCAACCCAAGTACATCTCGACTTCATCCATACCCACAAATAGAGTGTAGCACGAATATACATTCGCAAATATGAATATTCATCGAAGTGGGAGAAATGATATTCGCATTTGTACGAGTATTGATGGCGAATATTCCTGGATTAGTAAGCTGTATTCGCGAATACTCGTGAGTGGCAACTATTCACATTCAGCGAGTTTGAATAATCGTTAGTTGTGAGTTATTCATGAATAGCATGCATATAAAGTTCAATTTCAACTACCTGTTGTCTTCAACAACAATAACTTTAGATGATCCCTGTGCCTCAGCTGAAGCCGGCGCTCTCCGCTTCTTTTTGCGTGTCCAACCCTCAGCAAGCTGGCTTTCGAACTCGTCAACTGCAATAAGGTCCGGGTCGCTTGCCCACTGGCCAACCATCACAGTGGAATGGGCAGATTTCTCAGACAGCTGGTTGTGGAGTTTCATTATTGTCCCTCCTGAGAAGGAGAAAAGCCATTCAGTGTCGACAGAGGTCGCTATAAAATGGAATCAGTATCAGAAACTCGGGATGCAAAACAAAAATGTATCATACCTGGGGCAGACAAGTAATCGAGACACATTTGATCGAATGCCTCCGGCTCAGGGCTGTGTCCGGTCTTTGCTGCTTTGCACTGTCTCAAGTGATATCCAATTGGGTCATTCTCGAGTGGAAGTGCAGGAGAGGTCAACCATGCTTCAAGAGCATCAGGCGCAGAAGAAGCTGCCTGGCCATAGCCAATAGTAACATCGAAACTGATTTTCAAACGCTATAAGATCCAATAGAAGTTATAGAACTTAGAGGCTGAACCAAACGAATAACTTGCAGACGTCCACGGGAGCCGGTCTGTGTTTGTGATGTATTCGGAACAGTAAGTGTCGTGGGGTTTGTCCGAGCTGGCTGTGTCTTGTAGTGGGAAGTCCACACAAGATGTAGAAGTTGAAGAGCTTCATCAATCCATGTCTGCTCCCATCCGACAGTCAGGAAGTAGAATGTTTTGTAGCAAGGATGCAGAACTATAATCAACCATGTCAGCTCGACTCAATTGGTTGACTGGACATACTCATCGCAATCCGATAGATCTCGCTGTCGTCTGTGAACGAGTAGTACTTGTTGAGAGCTGCGAGCCCCGTATTGGCAGCATGTTGAATGGCAATATGCAGTGATGTGTTGTCTATCATTTGACCGAACATGCTGGTGAACTTGTCGATGAGGGGGATGACCTCAAAGACCAAAGCCACCTCTGCCTGCGATACTTTCTCGGTCACAACTATGAAGGTCTTTCAAGTTGTCAGCATTCGGCCACAATAAATAATGCAACTTACCTCCAGAATCTCCTCCAGCTGTTCAATAATCGTCCACTCCTCACCCGAGAATGTGTATTGTCTCAACTTGAGATTCCGATCGTTGCACATCTGGGAAACAACGGGCTGCCGGTCAAGAATCCGGAGCAGACAATGTGCATGAGAGTTCCAGCGTGTATCAATGACCTTGACAAGTTCCAAGAATGCAAGCTTGAGCTCATTCGATTTTTTCTCCCAGGCTTCAGAGTTGAGCAAGCTATTTTGAACAGTCTTCGACAGACCAATAGCCTGACAATGTATGAGCTGGGCTTTCCTTCGAGAGCAAAATATCACTTGCTTTTGAGAGAAGCACCCGTGCTTGTTTGCGCTCCTCCACAGTCAAGGGAGGGAGCTCAATCTCGTCGTCAAGCTGTGAGCCTGTGCACTTCTCTCCATCCTCAAACTCGTCAATCAGCTCATCATCAGCCGCATTCCGGGCAGCATCGATATCAGTGTCAACCGGCGCGTCTCCTTCCTCGTCTCCATCGTTCTCATCCTCCTCACTATCCATCTCATCGACGTCTGAATCTCCCGCCTCGCTGTCACTGTCAGCTGCATCATACTTTGCAACATCCTTCTCCAAAACGTTCCATTCGTCTGCCGTTCCCTGTGCACGAACGGAATTCTTCACACGAAGGAAGACGCGAAGGAAGGCCTGGATATAGACCAAACTCAACACACAGTCACGAAGAAGACACAGAAAGGAATACCTTCATAACTAGGTTCAGGATGTGTGCGAAACATCTAATACGATGGAGCGCCCCATTGAATCTGCCCAACCGTCCGATTTTAATGGCCAGTGCAGTAACAAGAGTGTTATTGTTTGAGGTGTTATCCGCCGCAAGAGCAAGGAGCTGTAAACTAGATGTTAGTGGTGGTAGCAAAGCTGGAAGGCGACGACCTACCCGGAGATGAATATTATAACTGACCAGGCAGTCATATAGAGCCTGAGAAAGTGCTATGCCTGTGTGGCTGCTGCAGATGCTATGGATTTGTTAGCAATTGCGACTCAGTTTGAGGTTGAAATCTACCGGATGAAGTCCAAAGTGAATCGTTTATATTTGCCTTTGTGAACAAGGTAGCAGATGACTCCGAGCCATGGAACCATGTTGAGATCGGTCCAGACGTCGAGCGAGACATGGATGACCCCAGTCGTGCTCTGAAGCGAAATCAGGGGTTGAAACTCGAAGTGTTGAACTTACTGCTAGGAATATCCGGGTCTTCTGTCGTGATAGCTTGTACAGGCACTGTACATCGCGAGCCTGGGTGCTTGCAGAGTGTGTGTGAGAAAGGGGATTAAGAAGGCGAATGATTTCACGAAATTCTGGGTCTTGGACAATTCGGAAAGGGTGTCGATGGCGGGTGACCCAGAGAGCAGTGAGGGTGCGGAGCTTCTCCCATTTGTAAGTTGAACCAGAGACAAAGGATCGCATGAGTCCCTGTTGTGGACGAAGATCAGACTTCGGCGAGCAATCTCTTTGGTGGTTGAGAAGGTTTGAAGTAGTGCTCGAGCGTGCATTACGCTTGAGGAGTTTACCACATCTAAAGACAGATATAGGACCGATAAAATGAACCAAGCAAAGGGACACACTGAATACATTCAAAGAGATAGACAGGCACGGAATCGGGAGTTCCTCCGGGGTTCTTGACCTTGACGAACACAATTTCACCTTCCTTGTTGCGCTCCAGCACGGGTTTTTTGAACTCCGAGTAGAATGCAGCGTGATAGTCGCGTCGTGCACGGCCTGGCAGATAGGAATCAGGCATAATGTGTGGAAGTAAAATTCAACACAGACGCAAGTCATTCTCCTCGTCGCATAGATCATTGTCTGTGAGGTCCTCGTTGTCGTACTGCCGCTTATCTGGTGCTTTGCCACGGCGACGAGACGATGCACGAGAGACGTTGCTACTGGGAACCTGTGAAGCACTGTTGTCTGGTGCAATAGACTCGCTGTCGTTGTCGGATCGCAGGAATGATGGAGGCTCCAGAGCAGATGGAGGATGAGAGCTTACAGCCTTCCTCCGATTCCTCGAAGATGCAGAGGTCATCGGGGTGTTGAGTTGTTGAGCCCCACAAGTGCAGGTTAAATGAGAGTACCAAAACTCCGAAGAATATGAGCTCCTCACCGATGCAAGTGTTCGGAAACTTCGAGGAAGATCAGCTGCTCGTCATGGTCAGCATTCAGAAACTCCGAAGATAATCAGGTCCTCTTGATGGAAGCCAGCTGTAGCATGGAAAGAAGACAGTAGCTCACTTCACGATCCGTTACTTCCAGCTTCAGCATCGTATACTTCCAATTTTGACAGATTGACAGATGGACATTGTTGAAACGGACAGGAATACGAATATTCGCAATTCGCGAATGGACAGGCACGAATATTCGTGATATTTGATACTCGTGCTACACTCTACCCACAAACAACATTGATTTCTTCCTCTCAGCATGGCCCTGAATTGCTATGCAGAAGAAATAAAAAGTGACAGAATTAGGTGTTGAATTGTTCCAGTGCAAAGGTTTGACTGGAAGCCCAGAATATGAAAAAAAAAATGATGATATCCTGCCTGGCATATCATATTATATGCATATCATATCATATCATATTCCCCCGTATCAATATCATCTGTCTACATCTTAAGCAATATCATATCTGTATTATCTCATATTTAATCATATCATATTATTTGATATCATATTTTTGGACAGCACTAAATGGCTCCACTCTCCATAAACTTACAGGCATATGCACAGCGTATGTTTACTCGCCTGGTGTGGCATCTCCCAGACCACTGTGATCTCAGACTATCTGCAGCCTTGTCTGCAGCTGATGAAAGTGGAGCAAAGTACCTTATATACAGACAGGAGAGGGGTTTGCCCACAAGACCAAGAGCACACTGTTTGCCACATGGGTGGCATACTTATAAGTTGTGACAGTGATGTAATTTCTGTAGTGAGTATAGGCTTTAGTCTCTCATAGACAGACACTATGAACTTGATGCTCGTACCTCGCATGTTGTAGTCTGTTAATTGCCTTGGGCATGTGTTTGGAGGTCAGCCCTATTATGTAATCTCAAAATTTCCAGATGTAAAAATGAAGGCTGCAATGTGGCTTTCAGTGATTTTGTCGTGAATTATTGTTCAAGGCACCAGAATTAGCAAGTTTCCCACCAATTCTCGTGAGGAGAGGTCATAACTACAATACCGAATTCTTGATGGGCCGGCCACATGAGACGGACGAGAAGTCGTTTCGCGCTAAAGATATGTAGAACAAAAATTCTGAAGAGACTGTTCACTTCAGAATGACGGTATAGGTGATTTGGCTTCTTAATTTCTGTGGTTGGGGATGTTTGAAGCGTCGAAAGCTCTGGGGCAAGATTCAAAGTCCGACGATTATGTAATAAGGTCGAGCTCCAATACACGGGCGCATGGTAAACTACAGACTACATAGGCTTTGACCCAGAATGTTGTCAAAATATGCCTCAGAAGATGATTTGATCTTATTAGAGGCAGTTACTCTTGCAACACGTGCACACATTTTTGCAACACCGGTAGAATATATTGAACATCTCGGAATCTCAAAAAGGAAATACTGTTGCAAGACCCATTGATATGGCCATAACCTGTTCATACAGGACTAGCATGTTTTGGCTTGATGAAAGTAGGTCTATGGGACGGGTCTACCCATCCTGTATAAAAACACAGCCATTTTTTCGACAGCCATCCCATAAAACATATGGGTCAGAGCCCTATTGTCAATGGGTCTGGAAATACACAGGTCTGGATTTCTTTTTTCTACTTTTTCCACTGGGCACTTTGCCCAGAGTTTTTCATGACAGTGTCTACTACTGTTTCTCAATGTGAGTACAAACTATGGAAGGCATACAAGGATAGGAAGGTATTATAAAAACTTGACAAATGTGGGGATGGTTTTAATGGATATCACTGAGCATTTTGGGATCAATCAACCATTCTTTTGCAGTACATTCCACTGCTTGTGAACTTTAGCAAATTCAATTGTACATTGGGAATATCTATGCAAAGTGATCCCAAGAAAATTGGAGGCATAGATGAGCAGGAAAAAACAAGAGAGAAAGACAAAACTGGGCATATTGTGCAAATGGACACAATAGTGTAAACCCGATGCACACCTTTACTTACACATCATGTTACCCTACTTACATCAGCGACCCATCTTGTCTCTTACTCTCACTGCCTGGCGCTCTTCTGATATAATTGGTCTTATTGTTATCTGTGTGCTGTTAGTGTTTCTCCCCTGGCCTGTACCAGGTGAGTTTCCAAATAGTTGATTTCAAATTTTTTGAAGCTTGAAAGCCTCCTTGGGACTGGCCTAATGCAAGCTGCCCAATGAGTGTTAGGCACACATTCTGCTCTCCACCAAGTTTCATTCTCACCCACCTAAGGAGACGCCTATTTCATTACGTAAACCCCCTCTTAGGGGGGTTCTTTTGTAGTACCGAAACCTACCTAAGAGGTCCCAGGCTCCGCAGTGCCTTGAGTAATATTACTAATATAGAAGCCTTCTGCTTTTGGCGGCAAATGTTCGTAGCCTCATAGGGGGGTCCATTCTGCCATATTCCAGCACTCCCAAACAAGCAAGTCTCAGATGCAATGACCATTATGTCTTTGGTAAATTTTGGTCCTCCTTGAACACCATTAGCTTCCAAATAGACCTGCATGGTGGCTTGCATGGTGGCCTCCGTTTTTTGCTTCATTTTGTATAAACCACCCATTTTGTGCATCACATGGGAGTAGAGTCTTATATACCCATGTCTACATGTTAAATTTTATGATTTGCCAGTGACTATGTGTGAAATGAGATTCAACAGCACCTCTTTTGGTGCCCACCTTTGGCCAAGCTTGGCTTCCAGAAACTCCAAAACTCCATGATAAATATTCTCAAGTGCTGATATGCTCTGAAAGGGACCCCAAGCAGTATTTTCTGGCTGCTGGATTCAAAAACAAAACAGTGATAGATCCCCCTCGGAGCCCTCTACAGACCAAATCTTCCACCCAAATGCTGACTGCATTGACTGCAACAACAACAGTGACGTAAATCTCAGTTGTCAGTAATGTTCATAACATCATAGAGTGGATTGACACCAAAGTACAGTGTTGTAATATTTTCTCGGTGCCCTCTGCTGAACCAAATGTTCAATTATATGTCTTTGAAACTCAACTGTAAAATATTGTGCTCCCCAATCCTCATTTAGACCCAACCCTCAGACCTGTCTGACAGCTGCTGCAGAACTTCTGCAAGACTTTGTTGCACACCAGGAGCCTTTCGGAGGGCTGCAAGGCCATGCACTTTACTGTCATCCACCTTGCCTCACCTTGTTGGGCACTAGAGATGTCAAATTATATGATGAGAGTGATTTCGATCTTTGTAGGACATCAAGGGATATAATTCCAAGTTATAGATAGGTTTTCTCATCAAAGTGTTCGCAATTTTGGTGGGCACCTGAAGTTGTGTAGGCCTCCTTTCAGGTCAGGATACTGTATTTGGAGACCCAGGAAACCACAATGTAGCCAGTAACAACTGTAGTAATTTGAAACAGACAGTTCCTCCTGTTAAATCCAGTACTCTAGTGGATCTCTTCGGTAGAGATGCCACCAAAAGAGACCAAGGGGGGGTTGACAAATGTTGATGACACATATTGATCAGCCAATCAGATCACGAATAAACATCGTCACAATGTAAAACATTTATTGTGAGCTTGATACTTCATATAATTTCGATATGAGGATATCAAACAGCAGCTGGAAGCAGCCCCCTCCTATATGAGTTGATAGAACTCTTGTATCTGCCCTCTGAAAAAATATTCTCGGGTGCACAAAAGAGTGCCAAATTCAACCAAGTTCTAGTGTTGAATCCTATATACTTGACTTTAATATCTGCATCAACTTGCCTACAGAAATCCCAACTACTCTTGGTTATTCAATAAGGCTACAGGGCCCCTCTGAAATGTATTTCAATGGCAGTTCATGTTTATTGACTGTGCTACAAGGTCAATTAGAACCTAGAAACATCGAAATTTGACATATGGTACTCATGAAGGTCTAATTATTCCTACCAATGCATGTAGACTGTGTGGGTATATTAATACAACTAGATTCCATGGTTTGATCCCCCCAAATCCAGTGAAAGAAGCTCACAACACTCAAATCCAGAAATAATGGAGCCCTCCTTCAGGCTCTCATACACACACAATTAAAAAATCGAACACAAACTGTACCATTAAATGTACAACCAATTAAAATATAGAGCTGAAAGGCAATTATGAGAACCTATAAATAGCAAAGTCCATCTCATAGAGTGCAATTATATCCCAGATACTTTCTGACAGAGTTTGAACCTCAAACTGGTGAGTGTATTAGAGTATGCAGGTGTCTCAATGCACCACTCTGATGTGGGAGAAGTTCCCATTTTTTTCTCTTGAACTTTTAAAAAAGCTTGTCAGCTCTGATGCTTGAACATCCTCAGAACTGGAGCCCTCCGAAAGGCTCCTGGTGTGCAACAAAGTCTTGCAGAATTCTGCAGCAGCTGTCAGACAGGTCTGAGGGTTGGGTCTAAATGAGGATTGGGGAGCACAATATTTTACAGTTGAGTTTCAAAGACATATAATTGAAACATTTGGTTCAGCAGAGGGCACCGAGAAAATATTACAACACTGTACTTTGGTGTCAATCCACTCTATGATGTCATGAACATTACTGACAACTGAGATTTACGTCACTGTTGTTGTTGCAGTCAATGCAGTCAGCATTTGGGTGGAAGATTTGGTCTGTAGAGGGCTCCGAGGGGGATCTATCACTGTTTTGTTTTTGAATCCAGCAGCCAGAAAATACTGCTTGGGGTCCCTTTCAGAGCATATCAGCACTTGAGAATATTTATCATGGAGTTTTGGAGCTTTCTGGAAGCCAAGCTTGGCCAAAGGTGGGCACCAAAAGAGGCGCTGTTGAATCTCATTTCACACATAGTCACTGGCAAATCATAAAATTTAACATGTAGACATGGGTATATAAGACTCTACTCCCATGTGATGCACAAAATGGGTGGTTTATACAAAATGAAGCAAAAAACGGAGGCCACCATGCAAGCCACCATGCAGGTCTATTTGGAAGCTAATGGTGTTCAAGGAGGACCAAAATTTACCAAAGACATAATGGTCATTGCATCTGAGACTTGCTTGTTTGGGAGTGCTGGAATATGGCAGAATGGACCCCCCTAGGAGGCTACGAACATTTGCTGCCAAAAGCAGAAGGCTTCTATATTAGTAATATTACTCAAGGCACCGCGGAGCCTGGGACCTCTTAGGTAGGTTTCGGTACTACAAAAGAACCCCCCTAAGAGGGGGTTTATGTAATGAAATAGGCCTCTCCTTAGGTGTTCTCACCTCTGATTTTTTTTGTCAAACACAAGTTTTAATGCAGTTGACATCTGTGAAAAATGCACTGGCGGACTGGCCATGTTTGAGCTGTTAAACTTGAGTGCTATCTGAAATCTCCATCTGCACTCGCTTCAATGTGGCTAGAACTCATTTCAGGTGAGAAACTGACATTCTGTGACTTTCACTTATCCCTACTCTTGACAGCTTTGTTGTGTAGAAATTGTTTGATTCTCAAAATTACTCTTGTTGAACCCTAGGGTCCTGAACTGTTCTGGGCTGGGATCCATATACACCTTGGCATGCACCTGGGACATGGGAGACATGACTTTTTTTACTGCCTACCTCTTTGGGCAGATGCATGTCATGATTGAGTGGGCAGGGTAGTACCGTAGCATGGACAACATCCAGTGCACTATGGCACCACACTTGGTTGGTGCAGCGCCAGACAGTGTTCCCATGCACCCTCGCAACTTTTTCGTACACTCATTGAAAGTGCATCAAGAATGTGAGCACAGGCAGGTAGGAGCTGTCCAGGGATCAACAGGTAAGTAGATGGCTGCAAATTTGACAGGTCAAGTTTTGCGACTTACAATTTGAGCATATCAAATTTGCAGTCAAGACACATAAATCCATCTATGGTTCCAGATGACCTGGGAGATGATAGCAGAAACTATCTGTCCATGGTCCGAGCAAAAGCAGGCCTGATGGCATCGCATCGAACATTGCTTGGGGTCACTTCAGAAAACTTCGGATCCTCGCTACCCATCTTCCTCAGCCTGTGATTGCTGTACTTCTTTCCCATAGCTCACTGGCAACACTTACCTCTTTGCAACTGTCTTGCTTCTGCTCTGTATCTTTAAGTTGTCCTGTCTGAATCATCGAGGTGCAGTAGTAGTGCCATTTGAGCCTTGTCAGCACCACCTTGCTCAGTCACGGAGTCTCCACCCACTCTCTCAGCACCTCCAGACCGAGGTTAAGGCTGTCCACGAGTGCGGGTCACTCGCGAGTATGTACGGGTTGACCCGTGGGAAAACCCGTGGGTACGAATACCCGCGGGTTCGGGTACCCGTGCTTACGGGTTTTCAAAGATCCGAGTTTGGATTTGGTGAGAAAATATCGCAAGATCATGAGTACACACCTAGACTTCGACAGGTTTAAGTCATCTAATATAGTATGCAGGATGATCAAGTGGTTTGGTGGTTATCATATGGTGATGGTGGCCTGTAATGACATACGAAACACCTTTATCAGCTGTAACATTCAAGAAATACCAGCAAAACCCACAAGTACTCACAGGTACTTGTGAGTTTTCAAAACTCGTGGGTATTCAGATGACCCACGGATCCGAGTTAAGAATTTTGCCTCACAGGTACCCGCAACCAAGGATCCGGGTCACCCACGAGTGCACTCGTGGACAGCCTTAGATGAGGTGCAGTGTCAGGGAGCTTCATAGTGGAGCAGTTTTAGCACTGGCATGTACGATCAATATAGCCGCTTGTGCTTCCTGAAGCTTCCTGCGGCGCTTTTTATTCCATTCCATTCGGCATATGCATGTTACATGAAAACTACGGGATATCGATATCACCCTCTTTATAAAATCTCGTCTGTCCGTCCGTCCGAAGCTTTTAAAACTCAGCCATCTCCGATCAATGATTGCCCCCATGCCATGCGATCCGCAGGTCCGGCTGCTCACTTCTGCATCTGATCCAGGACGCATGCCGTAGTCCCGACCAACGGCCCGCTCCCGCACAATCACCTTTCGATCACTTCTGCTTCAGATATGCTCGCGACATGGGAAATCCACCTTTCACGGTAAAAAAATAGTTAACTGTTTGTTTAAATCTCTCTCACTAGGCCTGTGAAGACAGTTGCCTCAAGTCAAATTGCACTGTACAGCAGATTTCATTCACATTCAACCGAAGTGGTGGGGCGCGAAGCGCCCCGCCGCGCTCTTGTATATACAAAAGAACCGGTGGAAGTCATGGGGGCACGAGATCCACCCCAAAACGACTGCCGCCCTGCGTATTGCTCCCCCACCCAAGTCTAAACAGATACGGTTCTAGAAGCACATCTAGATCGGCCTCTCGCCGCACGCGCTGCAGCCCCTCCAGCTCAACGAATGCGCTATCTGCAAGCAGCTCCATCGTGGCGCCGATCGCATACGGCGGCTTCGTCAGCACGCCCGCCGCCTTGCCCACCGTGATGACAGTCAGCAACCCGAAAGCCAACACGCAGCCGAGCAGCGCCTGCAGAATACGCGTGGGCACGACCGCCTGCACGATGCGTGTGCGGGTGTGGTTCACTACCGCAGGAAGAGGCTCCGAGGAGGTTGTATTGGCGGGGATGACGAGGTGGAGCGTTGCCAAGATGGACCAGTAGGCGGTAAAGAGCTCCTGCGCAGCGCTCGTGAGGGTAGGCGCGTCTAGGTACGCGTCAAGCGGCGTGGAGGTGTCGTGGAGGGTGAGAATCTGCGTGAAGGTGTCGAATGAGAGGCTCGAGTTCGCCTCATAGCTCGGATCGGGTAGAGGAATGCCGGCGCCCCCGAAGCCCAATTCGGCTCCATCCAAGACAGTCATCGTATCTTGCTTGGCCGGGTTAATGGACAGAATGTCCACATTCTGTGATGTGTATGACAGTGTGACATTCTGGGTGGACCTGCGCACTGGTGTAAATGGCGGCGACGAGAAATTGGACGAAACTCACATGGTCAAACTCCAAGACTCGCACTGTACGGCGGTAATCTTGTCAATGACGCTGGCGTTCGCCGCTTGGGTTTTACCATAGATGATCACATATGCGCCACACGTTGGATAGTACAACATCCCAAACCAGCCCGGCGACGAGGGCAGTGAGATGGATACATTGACCATCCCAGAATCGAAGTCGCTTTCCCCGTTCAGCACACACACCGGAAGGCCGTCCTGTGTCACAACAGGCGGCAACGGGAGCTGCAGCTGGTTTGAGGGGAGGAGCTTCAGATTATCTACTGTCAGGGCAGTGCAATTCTCTAAATCGCCGCGCATGACTGGTAGTGGGATCGTCACCGTCGTGTTCGGCGTCGTGGTGAGCGCGCCCAGCTCCCCGAGATCAACCTGTCCCACCGCGCCAACGGGTGTGGTCCAGGCGGGCAGCGGCAGTTGGTACTTCGGAATCTGCGCGAGCGCGAGGGTCTGTCCCGGGGAGTAGTCATATAGCACTGCATCCATTGTGGACTCCACTTCGAAAATCGGGGTCGTCATCGTCGTATTGAACGTTGTGTTCAGCCTGATCTGCGTCGTGGTCTGCACGGGGCCGGCTGCGGTGCCGACCAAACCAGACACAGCGATCTTGACAAACGGGACGATGAGCATGATCGCGGCGCAGGACAGCCCAACGAGGCTCTGATACCGCAGTGCGTGGAAGACAAGGCCGACGCTCGTGCGGTGTGCCGGAGAGTAGCGCACCGACTGACGTGCAGGCTGTGGGGAGACACTCATCGCGAAGAAGGGCTCGAGAGAGCTAATACTGAAGGCGTAGGAGGAGATGAATATGCCGAGGAAGAACAGGTATGCGGGCGCAAGGTACGTCCACCAATTTTCTCCGGTTGAATTGTGATCGGCAAAGCCATCGTTGGCGATGCTTCTGCGCAGCGCGAGTTCCAACGCAATTATTGTGGCGAGAATGATACCGCCCAGTACCCCTTTGAGCACCGGGTGGAGGATAGCTGGTCGCCATTCCAGTTCGGGGGCAGCACTCGGGGGCATCTACGGCGGGATTAAAGCCTACATATATCAGACATAGTGAAGCCCGACGCACCACTGATTTCTCGGGTTTCTCGCGCCTCCATTTCGTCTGAATCACGAAGTCTCGGTCATTCCTGACGGCAAATTCGCAGTCCTCCAGCACCACCTGCGCTGCCGTACTGTCCATCGTTGCCGTATCCCTCACGGCAGCGGTCACTTCCTCGCGACTGCAGTGCAACAAAAAAGCCTGTGCCGCAATCGACGAGGGGTCCATCGGCAGGGCCGCCCGCGGCTGCAGCACCCATACTATCATCGTCACGAGAACGAGCACCGCCAACGCCGTCTGCGCGACGCGTACGCTCGGCTGCCTTGCCACCAGCTGTGCCACATTCGCCGTCATCTCGCCCGCGATTACGGAATTTGTATCGGCATTAGTGAGGAGCAGCGACCCCGCGAGGTCAGACCAGACACCGGAGAATACCGCCCGACTCGCGTTGAACAGGACATCTGCGTCGAACAGTTTTATGTGCGAGGTGTTCAGGCCATGTCCCACGAGGAAAAACCATGAGTCGCAGTCGCAATCGTGGTTCGCCATCTGTGCCCCGTTGGGCCAGGTATGCCAAGGGTCTGTTTGGAACGTCGTCTGGTGCGACCCATGGGGGAGCGCGTTTATTGCGCTCATCCACTGCAACATGCCGTTCCAGGCGGGCGCGTAGAGGACGGAGGGCGACGCGCGCGAGGCGGGAGTGCTGATGGGGAACGTGGATGATGCGGGGGCAGACACGGCGAGGGTGTGTTGCGTGTACAACGGCGTGCATTCGATTGCGAAGGCTGAGATGCCTGCGGAGAAGTCGCGGATGTTCGGCGTCGCCACCATGAATAGGACGGTGGTGTAGTTGGTCGAGCCCGTGCAGGTGTGGTTGTACACCCGCCCATAGTAGGCCTTGTCTATGCAAAGCGCTGTTAATTGTCGACACCCGTATCAGCGTAACTTGGGAACGCACCAGCACCAACGGGCAGTGAAGTTGCGGTGTTCGTGTCGGTGAGAGTGTACGTCTCGCTGCACTCCGCGCCCGTAATATTAAATAGGAAAGCGTACCCGGTAGGCCCTTGGATAGCGGAGTTAGTATTGGAGACTGTCATGTTCCCTGCATATGACACCGAAGCCGGAGTGCAGCTCAGATCCGCGGAATATCCCTGCGTCTTTGCCACGAAGGTTCCGTTCGTCGAGGACGAAGACGGATCTGCGAACGCCTCCAGGGCAATGTCGTCGTCCGTCGTCCACCGCGGGCGCGCGAGCGACAGCGTTTGGCGTCCCAGATACGAGCTGAGGTACGCCTTGTCCGCGAGCACACTCGGCGAGAACGCGGTTGTGGACGCAGGATCGAGAACGGTCGTGCGCATGAACGAGGCCGGCGCCGTGTGCGCGACGTCCTCGATCTGGAATAGGGAGGTGGTTACGACGCCAGTGATTGCAGTGCTCCACAGGCCGAGCGTGGTGAGCAGGACCACGACATGCCTGTATCGGATTGCATTCCAGATGGAGAGAAAGTAGTTCGCGCCAATATAATCGAGCAGCCAGCCTTTGTGTGCGGGAGTGAAACCGCGCGACATGGAGGCCCATGGGACGAGCACTTTGACTTGGAGGTCGTAGGCGCCCCAGACCCACTCCACTACCATCAGGATGGCGACGGGGAAGTAGGTCCAAAAGAATTGCATGCCCGAGGATGGCGCGGTATATGGAGACTGTCGGCCATCTTACATTCAGAGCGAATAGGTCAAGGAGTCAGGAAACGTACGTGCGAAGTCAGCATCTCGAGCCCCACTATAAGAAGCACCAGGATGAGCCCAAATGCAGCCATCGGGAGAATGCCTAGGAGGGCCGGGGACCATCGCGGTATGGGCTGGGCTGGAGTGTCATATAAGAGCTCGGGCGGAGGCGCATCTGGGAGGAGTTCAGGGTCGTTGGGCGCCACAGCAGTAAACTTGTCGCTGTACGGGGACACGCGGTTCGTTTCGCGGGGGAGACTGGAGTCTTCTGGGGACAGATGTTAGATCCCTTACGTAGGAGGTCCAAACATGGAGGTTTCACCATTGTCGTACAGCCGCTGTGGGTCGAACTCTGGTCGCGATAAGGAATGAGAGCGGTAAACAAGCAAAACCAAGGAGTGCTCACCCTCTTCATGCCCCATATTCAGTTGGTCGTAGGGATACGTCCCTGGCATGAGCAAAAGCTCTCTCCCCGAGCCAGGTAAAGTCAGGAAGCAACGCGGAAACCCTCAGATGACAAGGCAGTGGCCTACGTGATGGACGGATTGGCGGCCAAAGTTCACACGCGTGTCACCGGATTCAGTGGAGAGTTCCCATGCAGTTGGAAACCTATGCGGGTAGCGGGTAGCAGTCTCCGTCCAGCGCCAAAGAAACTAAATTGAGGCGATGCCGCGGGTGTTCCCACCGAAGATGCTGGCCGATAACTTCCACCGAAGGAAGACGGTAGCCAACGAGGAAACAGAACCCAGAGTGCCAGAGGGTCTCAACAATAGTAGTATTTGAGCCACTGTCCCCCTGGCGTGCTTCTCGTGTGGAAATCGGCGCTCATCAGCAATGCTGGGATTGAGCTTCGTGCTCCCTATCAATCCCACCGCATTGCTGATGAGCGCTGGCTTCTTTTGCGCCTTGATTGTGTAGGTAAATGTGAGGCAGGTGGGTAGACTAGTTGAGAAAATATCTTGTCAAGATTCGAAATTCAGAGGGGCAGCTGGAGAAGAAGATTGAAGAAACGACGATTCGTGTCGAAGATGATGGAGTTGCACAGCCACGGCTGGCTTGTGTCTTCCGAAGGTGACGTCACTCACGACCTCCTTCGAGCCAACTTCGAGTTCCTCTTTCTGACACATTCCGAATTTCCGACGGAAGATCTCAGCCCTTTGGAAAAAACGGCGACAGATCCAGGTTTTAATGTTTCACAAGTATCTTTGAATCCACTTCTAAAGTGTCGCAAAACAGATGATTAGGAACTTGAAGGTCAAACGTTCATGCAATGCCCAGTACTCAATATTGTACTGAAGGGATCATTAGAAATACTACATAGGGTGTCAAGACAATTGGAGTCATCGCGTCGGTACCGACCAGTGCGGCCGGATCCGAATCGTGCGAATTCAATTTTCGGGATACTTTCTGGAAACCGGCGTTCCTAAGCCGTATCTACCTCCCCACCTACCTACCGCCGATTTCTTTGTTAACCACATAGGTAGCCGAACTTCATTTTCGATACAGAGAGGCAACCTTGGACAAGCCTGAACTTAGATAACGACTACGAGCAGATAACATGCCGCTCGCAGTCGTTCGCACTGCGCCGACTGCGTCCACAGATCATAAATTTCCTTTTTTAGACCCTCCGAACACTCATGACTGCTGTGCAGCTTACACACCCAATGCTTTTTTTCCGGTGCGGCCCTGGTGACTCAATTCTATATAAAGAACCAGACCTTCGCTTTTTCCGGTAATTTCTCTTTGCGCCTCTTTGCTAGCGCTAAAATGCCTGCGACAGTCATTGCCAGCTGCTCAGGAGCCCTTCCACCGTACACTCAATTTGCTAAAGTCCCCTGTTACTCGCCCGAGCCCGCTCGTGATGAGCTCATTCTCGAACAAACGCCACGCTCCCGGGCGCGTGCTCCCACTGGGAATTACCTCAAAAAGTCTGGCCGCGACACTGTCATCCTCACAGAACAAGATGAAAACGCGGAATATCCAACCTATGGACGGCAGGGCACCATTAGTGGTCTCATAAGCGTTGAGAGCCGTGAAAGCGTTTCAGAAGTTGTGTTGAAGGTACGCCGCACGTCCTGTCGCCACGAGAACCCTGCTGATCGATGTCCGACAGGTCAGAGGCAAGCTCGAGGTTATCTTGCCGGAGGGTGGCTCGGCGACCACGACTCTGGTCGACGACCGCTACACGCTCTGGTCTTCCGCAGATTCTCATACTTCGACATGCCCAAGTAGCGTTCCATTCGCTGCCGTGCTCCCAGCCAAATTCCAGGACGAGGCGAAAACATATCCACTACCGCCATCATACGAAATCGCACAGACGGTTATTCTTGTCAAGATATCGTATACCATCTCGCTGGTTGTCACCAGAGTGCGGAGCCGCAAGTTGCACTTCTTGTCTACGTCGAACACGTGCGTACTCTTTCCTCACGATGTTTTCACATCCTGACTCAACTGTCTCGCTCACAGTATATCCATACGATTCAATTACAGTCCGCGAACGCGGCCATACCGTCCCATCCAGCCTTCCGTCTCCGGATTCCTTACCGACGTCAAGACCATGCCAGAGGAGTGGCGTCAGGTCGTGGCTCAGCGGAAGGCGCGTCCAACCTCAGCGATGCAGCCCATAGATATCCACGTACGCACTCTCCCTCCCACCTCGTTCCCCCGCTTACCCCAGTGCCCAGCTCCTGATTCCCGCGGCCGAGATATACGGACTCGAGGACACCATCCCGTTCCACGTGCAGCTCGCCGGCCCCGTCGCCTCCCTGCGCGAGTTCCTCCCGGACCCTGCCACCACGACCTCCATCCTGGGCACGCTGGTGCGCCAGATCATCATCGACGTCAATGGGCTCAGCACGGCGTGCAACGTCGTCATCGGGTACGCGAAGCTGTTCTCCTGCCCGCCCAGCGCCTCTGCGCCTGACTCCGAGGCGAGCCTCGACTGGGAGGGCGAGGTGCGCTGCAAGGTGGACGTCGCTGTGGGTGCGTTTGATGCTGGCGTTGTCAGGGTCCAGGTACGTTGGGCTGCTAGTTATATTACTTCCTGCAGTGCTCATATTGGCTATTAATCGTAGGACTTCATCGTTATCGACATCCGGCCGCCTGTCGGTCCCGCATCGCAGTTCCCTGCGCTTCGGCATTCGCATCCTATCAAATTCGTGACTGATTCGTGGCTGGATAGTAACCCGTCTCGCGGAGAAGAAACCCGATAGCTATGCTCTTCTTTACTGAAAAGTGCAATACATATAAGATTGCGACTACTAGCAATTGTTTATGTAATTAGCTCCTCAATCACACGGGATTCTTCGTCTTGCTGTATCCGGGATATCGCTCAAGGATCGACCTATCCAAGTCATCAAGTTGCGGACACGTCAAGTCCGCGAGAAACGCCCCCGCCGCGTCCACCACGCGCTCAACAATCCCACCGACAACGCCAACCACGCCGCTCAGCGCGGCCGGCGCGAGGATCTGCACCGCCTGGAACACAAAACACGCGACGTTGTTGTCCTCGAGGAGCGACGCCGCGCTGTACACGCCTTTGGTGAGGTCGCTCACGTCGATCGGCGCGTACGAGTTCACGCCGTTGATGTTCCCGCCGACGAGGACCAGCTGCGGGTAGCGCAGCCACATCGCGAGCATGTCGGGTATGACGTGCTGCGCGCCGTACGGATCGAGGAGCGAGCGGCGGTACCAGTTGTCCGGGATGCGCTCGTGCCCGGGCGTGTACCGCAGGCTGCCGTCGGGCGCGGTGCTGACAGCGTATATCGACTTGAGGACGTCTTGCGAGAGGATGCCATCGGGGTGCTCGGCGGAGTGGTTGGACATCAGGCCGGGGACGAGGTTGTGCGTGAGGCATGAGACCAGCTGTCAGAATCGTCATTTTGGGGGTGTAGATCGGACCTGGGGAACTTGCCATTTCGACAGGCCCATAGAAGAAATAGGGATCCTCGGCGACGGATTGATTGAATCGGATTTGGCTGTGGTGAAAGATGACGTCTAGGTTGTAGTTTGCGTCCGGGGATTCAGGTTGAAGATCGTAGAGGGCTTGGAAGTACCGGAGTTGCAATTCATGATTATTCCCTCTGTGAAGAAACAATCAGTGCGTTTGAGAAGACAGGCGTATTTACACACTGAAATTGGTAGTAATCGCCGCGAGTTACTGACGAGTCGCTCTCGAACTGGTTGTGGGTCCCAGAGAGGCCGGTAGCAGTGCCTGATTATCATGAGACGCTGAAATAATTTATGAATAGAAACCCAACCTCCGAGAATACCTGAGAGAAGGCCAGGTTGAACGGCACCTCCAATTGAGAAGGGGAAGTCCAGCGAGAGCAAATCCGCGCCGAAAAGAGCCAGTACTCCTGCGAAGGCTGCAGTATCAATCCCAAGCCCAAACACTAGGACACCTATCGTCAGAACACCATGATCCAGAAAACCAAGTTTACCTACCTTTATTGGATTGCAGAATGCCGGTGGTCAAAGTCACAACTCCATCATGTGGAATGAAGCCATGGTTCGCCATGGCATTCAATCCAGGGCACGGGCCACGCATATCATCATCACCGGGAGGTTTGAACGAGTGCTCGCCTGTGACCTCGATGAGCTGGTCCGCACTGAAGCCACCAAGCGTCCGGCCAGTGCGGTTAAAGATACGGGATTCATTGGCAAAATAGCTCGGGGGGAAGGCGAAGCATCCTGAATGTAGCCAGAAAATTGCGGACACGACGAGCGCTGCAATCTGCATGGTTGGGCAGCGCGATGGGACAGATGGTTTTCTACCAGAACACACCGTATTTAACTAGGAAGCCACGAATAAAATTTGGAAGTGCCAGGCTCCGAGGTGGTGGGGGTGAAATGGGCCAAACCAGCAATCAGATCACCGAGCAAGATTTCCTCGACATGAATCTTGTTCGGATCCGCTGGATTACAATCAGGGGCCATGCTGTTTGATGTACAAGCGCAGTGTAAAGGTGGGTGTACCACTTCCGGTCGGGTAATCGTATTCCCGATACCGAGAAGGAGCGGGGTCGACATTGGCGCGTCGCCGAGATACCCGCGCGCCACAGTTTATGGGGCATTGTGGAGCTTGACGTTGGGAGTTGAGTACCGAGTACTGAGTCATTGACATCCTCGTTGGCGCGTTCCAGTAACGGGAGACATGAACCCGGGCCTTGGGCAGTGTGGAAGACTCGGACGTCATTCGCTTGCTACTCTAATCTGTCCGAGATGCGCAAAGGCAGAGGAATCCACCCGCCCACAATGCCCCACATTAACATTCTAGTAACGAAGATGGGGGGCCATGCGGACAGTCACAACGTTAACGGTGACAATGCGCGATAGTCGAAAGTGCAAGGTGGCTGTGGAATGATTCGGTCCAGGCCATCACTGAACGGCTGATCTCCGGCATCTTCCAGGTACCCCTTGCCGCATCCAAGGGAACGCCGAACGTTGCTCCGTGGAAATCGCTGGTCCAGCGCACCATCAGGCTGTCAGTTAGGCTCTGACACCGGAAGCTATTGTCTCTGAACCTCTCATCAAGCTCGACGTGGTTCCCACTGCTCGGGTCCACATTCTCAATTAATACGTTCCAAGACCCGTTGGTATTATACAATATATGGTCACTGTCCATCCGCTCCCCCAATGTTATCCACTCTTTCGCTTTTGACTCCCCTGTTGGTGGTCCCTACATGCACGGCGTTTCCGTTCGGCTTCTTCGAAGATTCCGCGGCCCCGACTGGGAGATCCTTCGGTTTCAACAGTCAAGCTCAGTATGTAAATGTCACTGGCCCTCACGCCTACGTTGCGCCAGGGCCGGGGGATGAGAGAGGCCCCTGCCCAGGTTTGAACTCCTTGGCCAATCACAATTTCATTCCGCACAACGGAATTGTGTCGTTCCTCGGTGCGATTGATGCATCTGTCACTGGTGAGCAAGCTACACACCTAGGCTTGAAATATACTTTATAATTTTCTTGTTTCACGCAGTATACGGGTTGGCAGTCGAGGGATCAACTTTTGCGGCTGCTCTTGCGCTGTTCGGCGCTGACCTCATCTCTCCGGACCTTCAATTCTCTATTGGCGGCCCGTCTCCGAGTTTTCTCGGTTTTGGTGGAATACTGGGTTAGCTCTCATTGTCTCGCTATCGGATCTCGGACTTTAGGCTGATCTGACCCCCAGGGTCTCCCACCGGTCTCTCTTACACTCACAACCAGTTCGAAAGTGATTCATCTGCGACCCGAGGGGATTTCTACCAATTCAAGTAAGTACACAATCAGTTTGAATACCCGCAATTAATTATAAGCAGCAACAATGGTCATGACCTCCAGGTAAATTACTTTCAAGAACTTTACGATCTTCAACCCGCATCGCCGGCGGCAAATTACAACAAGTCTGTCATCTTCAAGCACCGAGTCAGGCGCTTCAACCAATCCATCTTCGAGAATCCATACTTCTTCTACGGGCCAGTCGAAATGGCGAGTTTATTCAATATTTTCTAAACATTTTCAAAGACAATTGATATGTCGTTCAGCTTGTATCCAGCCTCACACACTGCTTGATCTACGCCTTGATGTCCAACCACTCCACCGAATATCCCGACGGCATCCTCTCAAATGACATCTTAAAATCTTTGTACGGGATCAGCACCGCCAGCGGACAACTCGTATACACGCGTGGCACCGAGCGCATCCCAGACAACTGGAACCGCCGCCCACTCGGTGACGACTACGGCGCAGTGCACATCATTGCGGACGTCGTCGAGCTGTGGCAGTTCGCACCGCAGCTGCTGCTCGTGGGCGGAAATACACACGGCGTGAACACGTACGCGCCGCTCGACATCGCGAACTTCACGAATGGGGTGTACAGCGCGGCGACGCTGCTGGACAGAAACAACGCCGCGTGCTTCGTGTTTCAGGCGACGCGCCTTCTGGTTCCGGACGCGTTAAACAGCTTACAGGACTTGGTGATGGTGCTGGTGCAGAAGGTGGTTGATGCAGTCGAGGGGATGTTGGCGGTGTTGACTTGTCCGGAGTTGACGGGAGTAAATCAGGCGATGCTGGAGCACTATCCAGGGTATAAGAGGACGAATCGGCCGGTTTGAGCGTTTAAACGTTATATTAATCAGATTTTGCGGCGGTTGGGGTCACCATGACCCCACCAATTAACGGCTGCTACACCATAATTGTAATGAAGCAGAAGAGGTGAAGGCTTTGTTTTTTGGGTGCTTGACAGGAACGCGGCGTCTGTGTTGTTCGGGATTTGGTGCAGGTGGAGTGGGGTGCTCAAAATCCATTGAAAGGTGTAGCGTTGCTCCACTGGATAGCTGACTTCGCCAGGAAGAACCCGATCAGGGCAAGGCGGAATGTCGGCAGTGGTTAGGACGTCGTTGGGTGTCTGGTGTAAGATGAGATAAAGGCCAAGAGTCTAAAAAAGAAAGCACACTTTTAATATTACAAGTTTCCTTGCCTTGAAAGACAGATGGGCGGAGGCGGCCAAAAGTAATCCGTGGCAAATGTCGTTTATCGACTCAATTGCAACACTTCGCTCCCCACCGTTCGGTCTGGACTCTGAGATTAATTTCATCAACTGCACGTATGTGAGTAATGGGCCATGTGAATGTAATGTGTAATGTTACTGACAGTATCACCCTTGCTGAAAGGGACGATGTAAGCACCATTGCACATATCCATGGCAAAGAAATGCAAAGGCAACAGAAGTCGTGTTCTGCGACAAGCGACGCACGTTGTGGTCTTTGTTGAGACTGTGCTGTGGGTCTTCATGGCTTGTAGATCCACTGCGTACTCAAAGGGATCCGCGTAAGTGAAGCAAAAGTGAAGTCGGAATCAGAGAGTCTCCGGCATACAGTCCGAGAACTGTGGACCTTGATCATCATCAATCACATAGGTGTAGATACCCTGGTCAACGAGAAGGGTGTTGTCCTCTATTTCGCCGCCCAAGAATGTTAAGTCCCCCAGAACTCCCAGTATGCACCAGCCTAGGAAGCGGAGGTATTTGACAGGTTTCAGGCACAGAGAGACCACAACATCAATCGGGATTTCCAGGTAAAATCCACGCTCAGGCAGTATGAGAAGGCGAACGTTTCCAGAGACGACGGCTGGCAATGGTGGGGTCATCGTATTGTGGCGGTGTGGTCTCAGTGTGACGGAAGGTCTGCGCTGCGGAAGTAATAACAAACGAGATTTTTGCCTACACACTGGTTGCACATTTCAAGTTTTGCACTGAAAATTTTGGTGAAAAATGTTTTGAATTTTACAGTAATTTTTCACCAAAAAAGTAGGTGAAACACTTGAAACATTTTGGTGACCTTTTTGAACCTTGTGAAAAAATTCATGAAGAAGTTACAAGTTTTTCACTTGGTTTTTCACTGAAAAATTGCTGTAAAATTCAAAACATTTTTCACTAGTTTTTTCACCAAAAAACTTGAAATGTTCAACCAGTGACACCGAGTTGGCCAAGGCGAAAAGTGTCCGAAAATATCCAAGCCACACAAACTTCTTGTATGATAGATTTGCTGCTAGGACACAGTGTGAGTACCGAATTTGTTTGAAGCACCCACTTGAAGTTCAAGGCGCACGAGAAAACCAAACTGCAGTTGTTTTGTGAACAACTTGGTCAGACTTGCAATTTTTGTTTTTCAAAATCCGAAATTATTGGCGTAAAACATCTGTGCTCATTTGTTCTACATAAATTATGCAGCAATATACGAGATACAAGTCCATGGTTTTACATTATAAATGGAGGAGACACTGTCCAATACTGAGCACTGAGCGCTGACTCGGAGAATGCAATGCACAAAACTCACAAAACAACTGTGCCTATCCACGCTTTATGCGGCAACTCCCACTGACTCCTCCCGCACCGTGGGCATCAGCGTAAAGCTCGGGGTGCTTCTGCGCCACCTCGACACCGTTATAGTCGGAGGCGCACCCGCAGGCGCCACCGAACGAGGGGCGGCGCGCGACAGAGTCTTCGAGCCACCAGAGGTGCGGCGCGATGCAGCGGACACACGGCGCTTCGGCGTGAGCCCGTTTGTCAAGATGCACCGACGGATAGGTACAAGCGCTATCTTCCGGTGTAGGACTCCGATTGGAGTCTGCGGGCACGCTTGCGCTATGGAAAGGAAGTATGAATTAGAGAGGCACAAAACACATAGAAGAGGGCTACCATCAAGCGTGAGGGATTTTAACATCGACCACGGACTTGAGACGGCGCTTGGGCGGCTCGTACCAGATGAACAGAGATAAAAATGCCAGTAGTAGAGCAAGCCAGCCCTTCAACAGACGCGAATCAGTTGAAAAGAAAGATGCGGACAAAAATATGAGGACTGACCATGAGGAAGCCGATACAACTCGATGGGAAGGCCCCCAAACCGCATGGACATCGACATGGGTGCTTCATCCGTAGCGAACGATATCGATTCAGTGCTGCAGACCGACGACGACCGCGACCTGCTGGCCGACGATACAGACGATGTCCAAGACCTCCCTGGTGCGCCCGAGTCCACGGCCGATGTATAATCCTTGTCAGATACGTCCGAGTCCGCAGCAGCTGCGGTAGGCTTTCTCGACGCCATGGAGGCCACTTTCTGGGTGATGCGCGGCGGTGAGGTTGGCTGGTAAGGGATGTCGGAGGCGGCCAAGGAGGAAGGTGAAGAAGGCGCGCACTGGGACGGAATGCTAGTAGTGAGAGCGGTGGGCTCAAATGAACGTCATGTGGAGCGCTTGAAGGAAGTCCTCATAAATGTGGTCGAGGAGGAAATTGTAGTTGGTTGTGGTGGTAGGTGGTTTGTTGGTGAGACCAGGAGGACTTGCTGAAGGTGATGACAAAATCCATCCCAGCAGGCCATTTTATACCAGGACCTGAACCCGCGGATGTAAAAGAGCACTGAGGGTCTACGAGTAGACCATGGAACGTCTGAGACATGAAGTCCGTTTCATTGAGGTAAAACATTGTCTGGAGGGCATTCGTACAGGCAGAAGATCGTGGAGTCAGGCTATATCCGGCAGATTTATGGGGATTGTTGGAAAGGCCGCCGTCTGGAACGCTTTGGCGTAGTGGGAAAGTGATGCCTCGGGGCCAAATCGAAAACCTCGGCAAAGCCACTATTAGGACCCCTGGACTCTTCCATATAGCAACAGATACATGAGGGTAAGTAGCATGGTCGGGACCTAGGCCGTGAGCCTCGACTTCAGTGGAGATTACGAGGGCTTTAGAAATCGCAGCCTGAGTCGGGATAGGTTCCTGATGCACGGTTGCCCTCAAGTTCTGCCTATATCTATATCTTATTGGCAAGTCTTCTGTGTTGTAAATTAGACTCGGACTGTGAGCGAAACTCGAATGTCGTCCAACTGATGTCGCGTGAATTCGTGTTGCACGGCGGAAATCAAATATATACGAAGCGGTCATCTGTTGGCGAGCTCTCTCAATCCAACAATCGCAGATGTAGTCGCCATAGAGGAAATAACCATGACTTGATTTTATCATCCAAAGCTTCCACGACATCGAAGATTTAAACCTTCAGAATGGAAGGCGGGCGAGCGATCGAGTGGAATCAATTTTCCACGACGCGTCGACACCTTAAACTTCATTTTCTACGCTACAATATACTCCTCGTCAACTACCTCCTCTATCCTCGTCATTATGTCCGTGAACTCTTTCTCATCCTCGATCTCTGCGATACGACTCAATCTGGACCGTATGGCCAGACAATTTCCCACAGACACCACGCGCCGTCGAAACTTGCGGCATCCTTCGCTCACGAGCAATACACCTATCTCCATCCCTCCGCGCCTGCGTGATGAGTGCTTTAGGCGGTTCTGCAACTGCACGTCAAAGATTGTGGGAGACGAGGATACAGGGACATCCTCCTCCCGCATAATGGTAATGTTGCAAGCGCCTCCGGTGTAGTCAAATATCATGAAGAATGGCTCTTTAGGATATTCGCGCATGAAATAAACCTGGGCTGAATAGATTTCGCCCCTGGATCTGTGTTGGTCATATTTTACCAACGCCTGCATGAAGGACATGTCCCTCGCGCTCAAATACTCTGGGTCGCCTAAGCCTATTCTTGAACACCTTGATACCCATGCACGGATGAAGACGTACGAATTCGGAGGTCTCTCAAGCGCTGGCAGTCCTCCTTGTGTCCACCATGTTGCCAATCGACCTTTTGGCAGTCGTGTGAGCAGTAGTATGATTGCTGACAACCGGAGCAGCGCCTAAAATCTCTCTTGGGGAGTATCTGAGGGCACTGATTGGAAATTAATATTGACCGACGGAACAACGGATAATAATAACACGCCTCGAGATTATCGCAAGCCACGTTTGACGAGTAGTTTCCCTGCTCGTATTCCTCCAACATTTCCAGTCGACTCTCAACCAATTCGCAGATGTTTTCCCAGTCTGCGAATATCTCAGACGCAAGGAAATCGTCCGTGCCTGCCAGCTCTTTTGCCACTATGAATGCATCATTCATACGCAATAAAACGGACCGGTAAACCATGCATCCAGGCAGAACGTGGCGTAAGAGAGTCTGCAATCCCTTGATCATTTCTTTGTTCTGGTTTCTGATCGTAGAGTGCAGAGCAATCGCTCGGAGAAGGCCGGCATCGAGCACTTCTATCATCCATAAATGACCTGAGCAAGCGGCGATGTGGTGGAGAAGATGGATAAAACATCGATAGGCGAGGAGAGCTAATTCAGCTCCCGTGTCACCCCCGATTGAGCACAAGATTGCTGTGTAGACTGTCATTATGCCCTGGGCTACAAGTTCGGCCCCAAAAGGATTGACTCCTTGGTCTGCGTTATGAAGGAGGGTGAGAACACCATGCAGGAACATTTCTGTCTTCCCGAACGCTGGAAATTCTGGACGCAGAACACACTGGAGGTGTTTCACCGCTAGCATCGCCAGATCGGTCAGGGTACCACCAGCGCCTTCGCAGAGCTCCTCCAACTGTGTGGCATTCGGTGCGTCAAGATCGAGAGGCACGCAGCACAAGCGCACAAATCCATGGACACTGGATAGTTCGCTCTCCTGGAGAAACATGCTCCACGCTCTCACAATCAATACCCGCACTCCAGGCGTCGTGTTGATGAGTGCGAGTGTCGCTACATCGAACCCCAAGCATGATATCGCCGAGACAAGTATAGGGTAGATCTCGTTGAGCAAATCGAACTGCTCCAGCGACTCGCGATATGTGTCCATGAAGTGGAACCACGGCCAGATCAGGCCCCAAACATCGGCATAGGCAGCAAGAGGCAATTTTTCGATGTGATTACGCATCACAAGTTCGCACAATGCAATAACCGCTCGGCGCATGGGAGAGTTGCGGTCGGGCGCCATTTCCGCCAGATGATCTGGATCGGGAATTCTGGCGGGCTGAAGATTCGCTAGTAAGGCCGGAACAACCAGGTCTGGTCGATGATATGGCTTTGCCGCGATGAACTCGATGAACTTCCAAAGATCGGTCAAGGAGCCACTGACAGCAGCTGTCGCGACCCTCTTCAGAAGAATATGAGTGAGACATGCAAGGTGACCATGGGGACCATAGGACTTACCCGGTACGATGGTGGCAACTCTTGGAGCCTCTCTATCTTCAGGGTGGCATGCATCGAGTGCCACTTGAATAGAATGCCACGGACTTCGAGTATTATTATTACGTTCAAGTTCTGAGGCTGATCTTGGTGCTTTTGGGACGTCCACGTAAGAATTCGTTTCCGAGGAAGTGATTCTCGGTTGCTGGGATAGACGAGGAAGAGGGAGTTGGTGAGGAATAGAGAATGAACTTTAGTGAAATTTACGCACCGCCACACGGCAAGACCTTGAATGTCATGCAATCCATGACCAAAGCGTTGGCCAACAATGTACGGCCACCATCTCGATGTCCCGATCGGGTGAAAGCGTCAGGCAGAAGCTTTCACCCAATCGGTGAACATAAGAAATTCAAGGCAGACAATCGGTAATGCGGTTTAGAAGTTTGAACGTACGTCTAACCCTACTCAGAGGATGAACATACGAGCTGCAGGATTTCCGATCCCAATTGCGAGTGGATGGCCCAAAGAGGAAAAACTGCTTTCTCTCAGGCGAGTCGTGCCACCGTCTTCTCTTAAGATGGAACGAGAAGTAGTAGAGAAACTATACATGAAGAAAGGCGCACATTGGCGGGATAAGATCGTACATTTCAATTCCTTCTGACAATAAAGCAAAGAACTCTACCACGGGAGCTGCAGTGGCGTTGAGAGGTTCTTCCCCATGACAACTTCAGCTGTGCCGATATCCCTGGACGAATAAATTCGAATGTCAATAGATATCCTGGAGGTGCAGGTAAGATTACCTAGCACCGCGCGGGGCCCAGAATTCGCCGGTCATAGACATATTGAACAAATTGACGAAAGGGATGAGGGACGCTGCGGCTTCGTCGGGTGTGACGGCTAGAAGATATGTGATGAGCAGCAATACAATACTAGCGATTCTAACGACGACAGACCTCCACCGGAGTCCCAGTACTGATCGTACCCTACATGTTTTGTCATCTCCGTTCGCATGAATCCGGGCTGCAGAGAATGATCAGAATAATGAATAGGCTCGAACTCAGTACCCACATGCACAATCGCCACAGCGATCCCCCGCTCCGCCAAATCGAGACTCAGCAGCTTCCCAACCATATTCAGCGCGGTCTTGCTGGCATGGTGCCCATAATTGCCCCCGCCCTCGTTCGCATGCCTCAGTGCGATCGACCCGCTCTCCGAGCTCACCAGCACGACCTTCCCACCCTCCCCTCCGGCCCCGCCGCCCTCTACTCCCAGATTCGCCTTGATCTTCCCCGCCGCCACGAGCGCCTGCACGACGAACACGGGCCCCACTGCGCTCGTCGTGTACATGCGCACCTGCTCTGAGAACTTCGGCGCGTCGAACGTCTCGCTCGCGAAGTACCCCGCGGACACTATGAGGATGTCGATTACGGCGTGCGCGGGGAGCGCGCTCGCCAGGGCGGGCCCTGCGGTGTCAGACGCGATATCGATGTTGGGGATCCAGCTGATGTTGAGATGGGAGGGAGAGGCTGGAGGAGCGTCCGAGCGCGCGGTGGCGTAGACGGTGTCCCCGGCGGCGGCGTACACCGCTGCAAGAGAGGCACCGAGTCCACGGGTGCCGCCGACGATGAGGATGGTAGGCATTCGAAGTGATTACGTCATTGTATGGCCTGAGCGGCAAGACCAAACAACGCGTCGCGTCTTGGTCGCGTCAAGCACATTTCGACCCTGATTTGCTTGCGGTGGGGACCGAAATCAGGATCCCCTGCACGGCTCAGTATTTTGATAGGATCAATGTTCCCCCCAAATCCCTTGTCAGTTTTCGACGATGGATGACTTCTGGCGACAAGCCTGGACGTTGAAGTTCAAGTTGATACAAGCGCTAAGTTTGAGCACAGGTCTGGGCATTCAATGTCTGATATTAAAATTCCCATTGCTAAAACCCTGATGACATCCGGTTCATACACGGCCACAGCCAGATGCGCGATGAGTCAGACCGACCAAGGCCAAACTAAGGCACAGCTCGCTGCTGTTCAGAACAGCATTATCCTGTGAGTCAACTTGGAGCACGTCGACCACCCCGGTAGAACATCTCAATTGACCATCATGTGTGCCTCAGTATCATCGGAGGCTCTGATGACCAGATCGTCCAATATAAGCGCCTTCGTGGACAATTCCAGGAACTTGAACCTGAGACACGTCATTAGACACGATGGAATGATGCTATGCGCAGCATACCCAAGCCGACTCAAGATGGTTCGCCAAGATGCCTGCTATATCGTATGTATCTCCTTCGAAGTGAGTAGAGACGTGCGATATTGGCCACAAACGCCGAGACCCGCCGGGGTACATGAGTTTCGTGAGTCCTTTGGCGAGGGCATGGAGAGAGAATTGTCGCGCCGGGTGTGTTCCTGTCCGGCCATCACCTTTGAGTGTCCTCGAGTCTACTGGCGATATGGCATGAAATGCGTCAAGCTTTGCACAGCCTGCACTGCAATAGACTTAATTAGACGCCCAATAAGCGCCGAATGCTACGCCTTGAGGAGTTATTACAACATAAGCCGACACGTCAATGGCGTGCCAGCAGGTGAATCACTATGATGAGATTGTGAGACAGAAAACACTGGGCATAAGGCCCTTTTGTAGCAAACGAGCAGAGCAGAGGAAGGGAAGGATGAGCCGAGAATAATACAGTTATCCGGACCAGACCAGCGTGCGACGGGAAACCAAGACCACGCTATCGCCACTTGGCAACGCTTCCCGGACTGCCATACGGGTGTTCCTGGCGGACGTCAGCATCTAAGCTCCACAAAGAGGCTGACAGGCCACACGCACCTCTACGTCCGTGAGATCCAAGCTGTGGGAGCCCCACGATGTGACGCCCCGGTCGCCATCCATGCGCCGTGGCGCGGCGACGAACGAGCCGATCGGGATCGCGTCGGGCGCGTACCCGCCCGTGCCCGTGGCGCCTGCGGTCGTCGTGGCATCCGAGACGTAGTCTGCGTGCACGCGGTGTGGTGCGGCGCGGTTGTTTAGCAGGACGAGCAGTGTGTTGGCGTAGCTGGACCAGACAACTGTGAGCAGCGGGCATAGAGAGGGGAGGGCGGGCGTACATTCCCGGGAGGATCAATGTTCTGTGGAGGAAGACGTGAGTTGGAAGAGAGGGCACGATGGGAAGGACATACGGGCAGATGAAGTAATCCGCTGTCTGTGTGGATGGTCAATTATCAGTATACTTGGAGAGGGTGGGGGAGGGGCGGAAGCTAGGATGCATACAGGAAGGCCGGCGAACAGCACGAGTCCGATGATAGCCACCGACGCTGTGCGAGCGCATGTCAGTGTCAAAGACAAAGTAAGTGAAATGACGGGCTCACCAGAGAATGTATTGGTTTCGATGATCAGCCGGACGACGCCCCTCACAATGTCCTGTGTCTTTGGTTCAGACGCCTTCGCCAGCTGCGGAGGAACAGACGCCGTGATGAGTGGCAAATGAGATCACGGTGAGAATCCAGGAGTGTACCAGATGCGTCATGGTCACCGCAATCATCAGGTCCGCGACAGCGTCGCCCACAAGCCACAGCTAGAAGCGGGGTAGAACTCTGTCAGCGCCGGGGGGGACCGAGGTACGAGACGCACGACGCACATAAACCAAGACGGTGCGAGTGTGATCGTGCTGCTCGTTCGCAGCGATATATGCTTTGATGCCGCCACCGATCCCGCCCGCCGCCTGCATGAAGGATACCTAGCAAGCGCCCAGGTCAGCCTTCGATTGTCAGATCAGATGGAAACTGGACGGCGCACCAATGCAATGAGGGCGCTCCACCACACCGCACCTGAGCGGAACACGCTGATGCGGTAGCAGAAAAACAGTTGCACGACGAGCGCGATCACCGAGCCCATGATCGGCGTATAGAAGGGAGAGAATCCTGCCTGCCCGAACTTGACGATGTCGCCGAAGCCCGAGGCGTACCAGTAATGCGCGTCGGCCGCGTTGAGGCACGTGCAGAGCGCCATACTCAGGAAGACGGCATATACTTTGGTTACTAGTCAATATCAATAGAAGTGGAAGAGGCTGATGCGCACCAAGGACCTTGATCGCGCCCCGATCCTTGGGAAAGCAGGCATTATACACATCTGGAGACCATCTATCCATCATGGGCACACTCGATCTTGCCACAGCACTCACAGACTTGGATAAGGAGCGTCCCGAAGAGAAAAAAATTCAGCAGCGTTCCAATAAGCGTTGAGCTCGTACTGAGCGTGAAACGTCAGTTTTTCGAGGAAAAGTTCAGATGAAGCGGGCGCTCACATGGCCCCGATGTTTGGTGGCAAAGGCGGGAGGCCAGACGGAGGAGCGGAGGCCATGCACAGACGGCGCGCGATATCAGTGTTGCCAACAAAGATGCGCAGCGCCTGGCGCCCCTTATGTAACCGCTGCTGTTTATCTGACAAATCAACAACTCCATGTAGAATGAACTCCGTGACAGCCGTCTTGATTCTTGCTCACACTGTTACAGCCGTTTTGAGAAAAGAATACTTGTTTCGATGAGGTGGTGCTGCTCGATTTTTTGCTTACACCTGTTTGACGGTGAGTCTGCTTCCGCTCCACTTACTACTCCGCATTTTTCGTCATAACCCTGAACACGGTGTTGTGACTCCACTATGCTCCACTGCAATGTATGTATTTAAACGCACAATCTACTGCACCTCTCGCCATGAACGCGTCCATTCATGCAATCAACAAACGAGCAAACTTCTTCGCACTACCGGGAGCACCCAGCAACAGGATGGGTGGACTGTCCTTGCTCCGCTGCCGGAGCAAGGTGAACTCCCCCTCCTTATACTCCAGAGGCCCCTGCTGCTGCTCCAGCTGCTACGACAGGTGCATTTCTTCCCAGGGTTTAATGTCTTCAATTCAACTCACATTGAGAAAATGTGTCACTCTTGCCTTTGAAATCCCAACCAACAGCAACATCATCGGGACGACACCTGTTACTAGCATGAAGAACTATGGCCCGGATGTTCCATTTGCCATTGGATACAATGAGATCTGCGGTATGATGGGGCTTCCCCCGTCGACTGCGCATCTGGGCTACAAGTGGGAGAATGAAAGAGTCAATGCACCGGTCCGTCAGTTGTCAAATGCCGGCGATTGGGCAAATTGCCTTCAGAGTGGGATCTCAGGATGACCAAGAGAGCGAGGACGCGAACAGTCATTTGTATGATCAGAAATCTCATGTGTCATACACCACATTCAACGTCACCTGCCGCTAATTTTCAAATCACTAGAATCTTCCTGAGGAAACCGCAGGTGCGGTGCCCTCGGCTGCCACCACCTCCACCAGTATGAAGAAGCGCAAATCAGCAGGTGGATCTGCCAATTCCCCTGATGGAAAGAAGACCTTCAATTTTACAAAGGATTACCAGCTGTTGAAGAGCCATCTTGCATGCGCCACACACAAAGGTGAACTCTGCTGGGTTTCTAATGTGGACGGTCACCATCATCAGGTTGATCGGGAGCATGCCTCCCTTTGGGCCAAAGAAATTGTATGTCTCATTTATCTTATAATATTGACATTTCTTGACAATCCTTGAGTCAGCCGGCAATGCGACATCTAGAAGGCCCCCAGAGAACATAGTGTTCCAACATTTTTTCGGCCCTGCACCCAAAAGACCCTGTACCACCCGGGCCATGTCCTCGACCAATCTGTGCGCCCCCACCATTCACGTCACTGTCAACACCAGGACAAGTGGCAGCACTGCATCCCCTCTGCGTAGAAGCCCCTTGGCAACAATCACAGTGGCGAGCGCCAATGCCAACAATGTCGAAATCCCCGCTTCTCTCTATCACTCCCCATCTCAATTCCTCGGAGGCCAGGAGAATGTCGGCTTAGATGACATCCACTATCCAGAGGTCACCAGCATTCTTCAACAAATCAATGACTCCGGGATCTTCGAAGACTCGGCTGCACTCCCGTTCCCTGCTGTTGTATTCGCTGATGCTCTGCACGACTCCCAGATCACTCATGTCAACCATGTTCCTGTTTTGGATGCCGACTTTTATGTGCAGGTGGTGAACATGCCTATCGAGTTGGCAGAACTCTTCTTTGCGGAGTCGATTACTGCTATGGGAAGGGCAGAGAAAGGGAAGGCCCCGGCATAAGCTAACCATGAATGAATGAACTAACTGAGCAAATTGTACTTAATACGGAGGTCAAAGCAGAAGTAATGTACGTTAAAATGTAAAATATGTACTACATTAAAGATATCCTGAGTGTCTAAACCATCCCCATGCTTTCTCTGCAGTCATTGACTCATGAACAGCCCACCAAATCATGGTATATGGCAAGTCTGTGTTGGCTCCACCTGCCATCACCCTGCCCATGTAGTCACGGTGCGCATGGATCCATGCCTTCAGCGTGGAGAAGCCTTCTTCAATCGGATCGTAGTCGGGTGAGTAGGGCGGCAGGTACTCGAGTCGCATGCCTCTGCCATCATTGACATAAGAACTTGACGCAGATGAAGCATGTGAATCGTATCGTTGCTCGATCATCGGACGCAGCACAGGAGATTTATGGATGCTTGCGTTGTCCATGATGATTACAGAATTTGGCCCAGGATACGGGTTCATGTTGTCCAGCAAGCCGTCAATGAAGCTGTTGAAGCTGGTGGCATTTTAGGAACCCGCGAGGATGCACAAGTGCAAAACACCACTCAAAGAAAGAGCAGGCAGAACCGAATACCTGAAAAAATCATTGAAAAGCGACACATGAACAGTGAACACTGAATATTAACACACTTGATCCCCTGAATATAAATGTCATGCCTCTGAGCCTGTTCTCCAACCGGTGCCCAACCCCAGCCCCATCTTGATGTGTTGTGATTGCAAGCCGCCTCATCAACGAAGCTGAGCTGCTCCACATGGTAAGTTGTCGCCATGTAGATCTCGAAGTTCGTGCGTGCTTCTTTGTCGTGTTGAGCAACAACGCAAGACACCTACATAGACAGAGATTAATAGGGAGATGAGTCATTGAGAACTTACCCGCTTCCTGGTGTATCCTCGATGTCTCAGGGCGGTCCAGATCGTAAAAATACAGACATCAGCATTACAGAGCTCCTGCAACTCTGCTTGCATCTCATGCAAGTAGATACATAGGTCTCAGTGGTCTTGCGAGGTGGAAACTTGAAGAGTCCCTGCAGTCTTGAGAAACTTGCCAGCCAGCCTTGACGCAGTATCCGGTCTTGATGAAGTATTCAGTCTTGACTTGCTGCCAGTAAACCCCCGGTAGCACAGATCGAGGTTTCCAGGTCTGGTCTTGGGAGGGCTTTCCAGGGATATGGCCCCCATGTGCGTACAGCAAGAGGAAACCCAGTCTTGAGTTTTGAAGCCTTGTGCTGCGTGCACTGTCCCTGAAGGCTAGACTTGTAGCTGCCCCTGGTGCTGTGCCTTGCCTTGTCTTGCACAAGGAGGTTGACAAAGGGTCTTGGGAGTGTGGAGGCTTCATCGGGTTTGACTTCAAGGGCGGGGCCAAGGTGGCAAAGAGGGGTGAGCAAGCACTGACGTGGCGACATCAACTGAATGTTTGGAACACCAAACAATCACAGTTGGATCACCCCACAGCGGAGTTTGAATGGACTTGGTCAGAATTCACCAAAGTTGGCCGCAGCGCAAGATTCGGTTTCCTTCCACACTTGCTGAGCTGCTTTTCTTCAAGGTGGAGTCTGTTTTGCAATTGCAATTGCATTGCGTGAGTGGTATTGGTATCTTGCTGGGTTTGACGGATGTAATTTTTGAGATATCTGAACCCTCACCTTATGAATCTCAACCTTGTTGCAAATCTGAAGGCTCGAGCATCATACAATCTGCGACCTCTGTGTGCATGTATGTTTGAACCTTTACTGATACATCGTGTTCTGCGGCCTTTGCAGTTCTGCTTGCCACAAGCCTGCCATGGAGTTTACCTTCTTTAGGAACACCGGTGTGGCTGTAATAGTGTAACATTATTATTTGGTACACACCTTGCTTGTTTTTCTTGTAAATTGACACAGCAAGCACAAATATTCCAGTAAATACACCAGCCAGACAATTTGTAATAAATCTTCACCACATGCTTGACCCAAAAACGCACCGCCTTTTGTTCACACTAAAAATGTGTATCTCACATATGTTGAAGAAATGCACCAGGTTGGGGAGTGAAAATATTTCACATGGGACTAGAGCATAGTTTTGCACAAGTGGAACTGGAGGACAAAAAAATGCACAACTCTGCAGACCAACAAAAAAGATGCACCCCTTGTGTTGATAACTGCTTATGCACCACCATTTGTTTTTAGCATACATGTGGGCAAGCAGGACAATGCGGATAGGTGCCAGTGCGACCTCTTGCATCATCGGTGATGCTCAGCCCCAAGCAGCAGGGAGGTGGTCAGCGTGAATAAGAGACATAGGATGCCAGCTACACACCAGGGCTGTCACAGTCAGGTCTCAACAGTTAATAGTTGACCTGGCAGTAGTGCTAAAAATATGATATGATTAAATATGAGATAATATGGATATGATATGGTTCAAGACATAGACAGACACGGGGAAATATGGTATGATATGATATGCATATAATATGATATGCTAGGCAGGATATCATAATTTTTTTTTTTCATATTCTGCGCTTCCAGTCAAACCTTTGCACTGGAACAATTCAACACCTAATTCTGTCACTGTTTATTTCTTCTGCGTAGCAATGCAGGGCCATGCTGAGAGGAATAAATCAAGGTTGTTTGTGGGTATGCATGAAGTTGAGATGTACTTGGGTTGGGTTGAATTTCTCCAGTGGAGCCTGGATTTAACAACCCATTTGGGTGATGTAAAGTATGCTGTCATGTTTCAATACTTATACTTGTGATAGCTTAATCTGTGCACTAGCAAACTACATGTAGCGAGGGACATTCTTACCATTCCTGTGGTTAGTATTGCTGTGGAGCACCTTTTTTCAAGCATGAAAGTGATATGAAACACACCTTGAAGGACAATCAACATCAATGAGTGTTGAAAACTCCTCTATGTGTATCATCACAAAGGTAGGTAGGTAGGTAGCATGGGAGTGGTTGAAATTGGGGCTCAGTGTGGGTCTGAACTACCTGGAAGTCATAAATATTCACGAATAATCATATCATATTCATATCATATCAGATATAGCAGAATAAATATGCAGAAGATATAATACAGATATGATATGGCCCTGAGGCTGGTGTCAGAAGTTGTAATGCACAGCACACGATGCGCTTAGTGTTGAGGAGCGCAAGGCTGAGGAGTGCGAGGTGTTTGGTGTTGAGGAGTCGCTGTGCAGACACGGTCAGCAAGAAAGGAGTTTAGTGGTGTGGCGGCAGAGCACCGGAGACGTCATGGGTGTGTTGAGCGATGAGTGTTAAGACAGGGTGGTGTCGATAGACAAGGAAAGAAGCGGGCAGCGTGTGGGCGTGAAGACTCAGAAGAGGGAAGAAAACGATGGGCCAACAAAAATGGTTCGAGTTTATGGATGGCAGAGCTTGAATTCATGATGCGCACGGACGTTTGATGAGATGACTTGGTGGTTTGTGGATGCGCACCCAAACATAAAGTACTCAGAGGACGTCCAAATAAAATGTCCCCGGTGGTCCTCAGAGTGTCCATATGATATTCTGCATGATGTTCTAAGGACATCCGTCATTTGATCTCCCAGAAACATCACAAGAAAATGGTCACTGATGATCTGCAAGTTGATGTTCCAGTCACATCATCCCAAAATGGTGGTGTAGACCCCCAGAAACTACCATGTAACCCTGTCTGGGATAGAGTAAAACTGCAGCCCAAAATGACCCCAACCTAGTCCGCGATATAGAGTAAAAGAGCCTGAAAACCGGGCAACCTTGTCTGCCATAGAGTAAATTGTGAGGAGGGCAGAACATTTTTGGTGTATGTGCCTGGAGCCATGGAATGGTGTAGATTTGGTACAAAAATCTGTGTTGAACGCCACTGATCAGAGATTTGAATTGATTTAACACGCCAGAACAGACCAATTCCCTGTCAATCAGCCCAGTCAATCAGCCCAAAATTTGAGCTGGGAGAAAAATCACAATTTTACCTCCTAAAACCTTGTCCGAGATAGAGTAAAAGATGGTCCAGATGGCCAAATTTCATAAGGTAAAACTGCCCAGATTTTGGGCTCAACCCGGACAAGGTTATATGGTAGTTTCCGCGGGCCTGCTGCACTAGTGTTGTTGGCAGACACTGAGACAGGCAAAACTGTGCCAGCCAGTTCTGCCAAATTGGCAATTGCCAGCAGTAGGTCTGGGGGGTTGGGCAGAACTTGGCAGAACCTAAGCAGTGCCGGCTGGCTGGAGTATGATGGGAGCATATTTGGGGGCCTCCCGCTGTAGAAATTGCCTGAATTCGTTCCAAAATCCAATCCAAATATTACATCTACCCCTTTTCCGGATTTCCAGGCCCATAGGCAGCAAACCCTGGGCAAATTATGACATCCTCTCTCAACTGGAGCACAAAAGAAAAATCATAGGGACTCAAACACCCTTGCAACATCCTTCAGGCATGCATTACAGGAGTGGAAACTAGCAAAAGTTTCGTGGCCGGGGCTTACAAACGCAACGAATAAAGCATTAGTAAATTTTAAATCTAGATCGATGTCAACCAATCTGAGTAACCCGTCCGTAAGAGTGAAACATAACACATAACGCTAGGTCTCTTTCGTTTCAATTTCCCCCGCTGTAACGCATAACTCAAGGCTTGTTTCAGCAAATTTTTTCGTCACATCTGCCAAAACTTTCTCGGAACCTTCAAAATCATCGAAAAAAGTATCGGAAAAACCAAGGTCGTTTCAATTTTTTCCAGCGGTCACGCATAACACCCGACCTGTTTCTCGTTTCAGCCCTACTGTTTCAGTAATGCTCTTGAGAGTGTTTCACTCTTACGGACGGGTACAGTATGCACGTTGCGAAATTCACCGGTATCCCAAATGCATAATCGGCTACTTTGGTGACCCTGTTGGAAATTTTCTCTCGCGGCTTTCAAAACCAAAAGCGACTCCATGTCACCAGGGCCACTCCCCAGTCTTAATACCGGCCCATGGTCGTGGTCAGATAATATGATTTCGAGTTTACCATTCGGTCTTCTTCATTTGAACATTATACTCAGGCCGGTCTTGGCGTTCCGCGTCCTGATCCGGTGACCTCGCTGCTTCGGGAATCCGTGAGCAGGAGATTCAAGTTTGTGAATCGCGAACGCACACGTGGTTTCCGCCCATACCGTTCATGGGGTCCAAGCTTTGTCTCTGGTCTCTTGGTCTTCGGTCCACATATTCCGAAGTAATTTAATTCTCTCAATCAGAATCGCGCCCTGGCCATGACGCGCTTCTGTCAGGGGGAAACGCGCTGAGCACCCCCTGGTTTGTGATTTTTTATTTGACCCGCTGTCCGGTTGATAATGCTCCTTCCGTGGATCTGCGATGCTCAATTCAAAACCAACTTCGGCCAGGGGGGATCACACGTCCATGTCGCTGACTCGAAAATATTTTGAAGATATCCTATAGTGATTTGCATCATGGTAGGGGGCCTTGATGGCCCCTTCCATATGTTCCAGGGGCCATCTCGATGTTGGATTGATGCTGATGAACTCCAAGTCAATGTATTCGTACATACGGCTTTGGCAATGTATTTGGAAACTTATTATTTGCCAGACTATAAAGGTCCTGGAGCCATTCCAATAATCCAGATCTCCCTCTGTTCTTTCCACAAGATGAAATTCGCCTTCCTTCATCTCTTTCTCTCGATCTACTCAGGCGGTGTGCTCGCCACCACTACAACGACATCGACGAGCACTGGAACCGGAACCAGAACGACCCAAGTGTCTAGCTCCACCTTTGCTCCTACCTACAGCGTAGTCCCGATCCCGGAGACAGGCACTGGGACTGGTACGACGACAGACACCAGTGCTACCAGCACCAGCACCCCCGGAGCCCACCCCATCACCGACGTCAACTTTTCCCACACGTGCAGCGGCATTGGCTTCTCGGGGACCATATTGAAAGCTTCGTGCAATGATTGGGGAGGCTCTTCTAAAACCACCTCCATCGACACGAACAGCTGTGTCGGGAACAACAATGGCATTCTAATCGCGTGCGTGTGCAGTCCTCGTCATGACAAGGCGATCCTGACTTTATTGTGTATCAGTGGAACCAATTACGCTTCGACATGCGGGGAGATTACATTCGCGGTCACGACGGTCAATGCGACCTGTATTAACAGGAACAAAGTGCCCGTGCCGGCGTCCTTGGACCTTGGTTCGTGGTTCTTTCCCTTGTCAGTAAATGCCGTGCTGATCCTGTACGGAAGACTTTGTGATCAGCAACGAGAACGGCCAGTTGACGTGTCCTTAGGTGTTGTCCATTTCCATCCTCTTGAATTTGGGTACACGCTATATTGCGTTCATGTATATTTCCTATGAGGGAGACTTAGTTATTTTGATCGAAATTGGGATCTGGAGTTTCTGCTAGCCACCCATCGTGAGGTGCGGTATCGCTCTGAGCGTTGCCATCGAGGCCGCTTTGCGCTGCCGGAGTATGGAGCCGTGCCACGTGCGCTGGTCCCCAGTGTTTCCGCGCCACTCGCAGGATTTCGTATCCTCGAGAGAAGCCGATACAGTCCGCTACCTCTGATTGAACTGCCTACCTGTTACCGGTCTGCAGAGTACAAGCGCAGCGGGATAGGCAAAGTGTTCGTTCAACTACGCCCCGCTCACTTTCCGCACTTCAAATCGTGCTTCCGCCCATCTCCGACCGCACTGAATTGAGTAGAACCGACTTTGAATCCAGCGTGCACGGGACAACCGCCGACTCGTGCAAATGCGTGCACATCATGAGATCGCAAAAAAAAAAAATCATACACGATCTAGAGCGCATCAGTGGTTTCCCACTGGTGGGAAAGAATGCGCGCCGCGCTGCAAGTGGTAAGGTTTAAGTATCAGCCGGAACAAACAAAGGAAAGAGAGCGGAGGAGCGACAGCGTATTCCATATCTTTTCAGAGGCGTTTGATAGAGACAAGGGCATGAGCTCGGTTGCAATTTGGTTGCCAACCGAGCAACGCGTAAACAAGGCAATTGCGGCGGAGCCGACCGCTGGGCCGGCATCTGCCGGTTTTTGATCCCGACTCCAGATGACGACACACTCTGACTGGGTCGCTGTGTTTCATGACGGGTCTCCCTTGCATAGGTAGGTAGGTAGGTAGGTAGGATTACACGGCCGGTCCAATCATGAACGAAACTGCTACTGCCTGTGCGTCTGGTGCTCCGCCATCCCGTTCAGGGGACCTAAAATGAGCCCTCAACCTCACGGGTTGAGCGTGAGCTACACGCGCATCTAACTTGTATCTCAATCCTCTCCATTCTCCGAGGCTTCTATCAGACTCGTCGTGATTAATAGTCCGTCAATTTTAATTTGTGAGTCATATGCATTAAATCGTACTGAGCCACCTCCACTAGCTTGGCTGTTCATGAGCTAGCGGAATGCGTTTCTTCACCTTATCTGCTGAACCCGCCTGAATTCAGCTTAAATCTTGGCAACTCGACTCTAGGATACTTGGACTATACTTGGAGGAGGCCAGATGCACCGGATTTTGACATGTCCTAAATCTGGTTCACAACCCCATCTGTCGACTCCTATCAGAATTAACTCCCCGAGTATCATCGCAGCCATCGACCACTGCTGTGTTCGCTTGGGCTCGGCGATAAATCCTCCATGATCTAACCGTTGATTCCATCAGGCACCCGCCGTTTTCCATCCTCCCACACCGAATTTTGACAGCTCAAAGTCGTTGCCGCTATGCGGCTGCCGTCAAACAGCTGAGCTGCATTATCGGGGATATTCTGCCGTTCTAATCTAAGACTGATCAATTGTTGCGGACTTCGCGAACCAGTGTTTCGAGCTGTATAGAGTCACCCTCTTTCCGGTGAGCTGTTTATGGATGCCATGGTATATAGGACCACCTGGGTCGCATCATTTCCTCATTGCGAATCCACCACCCGTCCCGATGTCACTCAAGGAAGTCCGATGGGACTCGACCGTCGATGTATACGAGGCAGCCGCGACGCCCGAATCGTGGACGTCCCCGCTGCCAGGCTCACCTCCAAGCCCCCTCCCCCTGACTCCTCATCCCGCTTACGTACCTCTTCCGCGGACTCTTCAAGTGCACCCTGTTCTCTCGCCGGAGCACTGCCTCCGCCTCGACTTCTCCATGCCGTCGGAAGCGTTCGATGGCAACCCACAGCTCACGCACGACCTACTTGACGAGCATGCGTGTTCTACGTCCGCGACGCAGCTAGTGGTCCGCATAACTGCGGGCCTCATTCACATGGACCTGGAGGTACTTCACAAGCCTCCTGGGGAGCCGGTCACCGTTGGCGACGTCCTCACGCGCCTTCACCGGTATTTGCGCGAGCGCGAGCGCGATTTGCCCCCAGTGACTGTGCCTTATACCAACCGCAGAGCGGAGACGGTGAACGGGTACTGTGAAGGTAGACCCCTGCACCTCAAAGCTGGGAATATCGCGCGCGAGCTCGCATGCGGGAGCAAGAGGGTGGACCGCCTGCTGGGTCATACCTTGTTTGCTGGACTGTTCGTGAGGCCGGGCAAGCCGGAGAACTTCTGGCAGCTCGATCTCGCCATTCCTCAGCGCTATGCGACTTGATCATTTGTTTCCTCGTCCCACCGTCTCATTATTTTTCTTTAATAAGTCGAGTTATGAACTCCACTCACTGTATCCTCTCTAGCTGTCTTGTATGGACCTACTCCCCTGATTGTAGCGACCATATTACCCAGCTAATACTGTTGTATGTCCTCACTGTATTAGCGTCGTCCACTACGTGTAGTCATCTCACCTCGTCTCCACAACAATTAGCTTTCGGAAGACCTGACATCATGATAAGCACCCATCGATGATTAACATTCCGAGAATCCGCAGTTCCCCTCATTGTTCTAAAGATCGACAACTGTCCTGAGCGACTGAGTGCGGAATGACGCTTTGACGTCGGTCATTGGCATTCCGAGGGTGTATAGCACTTAGTGGCGAAGGTCACAGCTTACTTTCCTGACGGTGTCATCTCAGGTTAGTCCTCGTTGATCGTGCCTTTGTGTGCTGAAGCGCTGACGATCGTCCCATGTCAACCGTAAATGCCGTTGTGATCCGTGAAGGAGCGCTGATGTCCGACATGGTGCCCGGAGTGATCGTGGGATCCAGCAACCATAGCAAGTTTAGTTGAATAATGTGTGTCTTGTTCAAGTTTTGATCGCTCCCTGACGCTCGGAATGCGCACATTAATTTCGACCCCGACAGCCACTGCTCGCCGTCAATATATATTATATAGAAGTCGATGATAAAATATGTTGGAGTAGCACTCCATTAATTATGGGCAAACAGCGGATGAGTATCTGAGCCGAACTGGGGGGAGAAGAAACGAAGAAACGTTCTTCCCCTCTGTCATAACCTGTTGCTCTTAGTTTCGATGGCCACGTTATCCGCAAGCATTGTTGTACTCACACCGAACGAAAATAATAATTCGTTACGAAATTATCAACTCATTGCCGGATCTGACAAATATGGCCACGACTCCCATTCCGAATATCTAACAGCCCCAGAAAGATGGGACGGTCTTGCAACGGAAGACGGCGGTCTATGCAAGAGGAGAAATCACGTGCATTCTCATTTAGGACGACGCGCCGCGCGCGTCGCCTTTTCTTTGTCTCTCTTCCTTCTACATCCATCTCATAGCATGCTTGCAGTACATACAGCTGCTTTCTTTTATTTTTCAGTAGGAATTGAGACCCATGCCGCTCTTGAGCCACTGAGGCGCAATGCCTCATCCCTCTTGCTCACATAGCTCATCCTGGGCTCTGGCATCATCTCCTTTTGTGCGAATAATCTCTGGGTCACGGCAGCGCTCCAAGCATTTTATTCCCGCCCCGCCTTTGTCCCAATCCCCACTCACTTTCATCCGCACTTCCTGTGGTCGCCGTATTCGCTCTAAGCGGTTCACACATCCACTTCGACGTAACTCTCCGTGTCAACCCTGTGCTGAGCTTGGTTTTACACTGCTCCTCATTGTTGAGTCTATTGCCCATCCGTCTTCAGTCACGGCTTCTGGTATCTCCAGCATATCTCATCCAGGACCTTTTGTGTCCGCTCCCGGTACTCCGGGCTACGCCGAGCCCTCGCTCCTCCTCATCGAGTCTACAGCACCCTCTCCCACTATTCCACATGCCAGCTTCAGGTCCACTCTGCGCTTTGAGGCACCCATCTTCATGCCCCACAGCTTTACTCTTCGGGGTGATGCACCTGTCTTTGTACCACGCAGATTTATCCCCTGGGCTGATGCACCTGTCTTTGTACCGCGCAGATTTACCCTCCAGGCTGATGCGCCCACCTTTGTACCACGGCAGCTCGGCTTCACTCTCCAGGCTGATGCACCCATTTTTGTACCATGCAGTTTCACTCTGTGGCATGATGCACCCATCTGTGAACCCCACAACATTTTGGCTGTAGCTCCCGCACCCCGCTCACAATTTACCCTGCCCAACAATTCCTTATTCCCACCTCATCTTCACCCCCCAGCCCGCCCTAACTCGGATCCCCGTGCTAATCGTGTGCCAGCCGATGTGGCTACCCGTGTATCATCATCCCTCGATCACGATGCATGGGAATACTTTCTCTGAGATTATCCGGATCGTGTTTTCGTCCAGAGTCTTCTCCACATCATTGATCATGGGGCAGATATTCGTTTCACAGGTGACCGTAGCGATCCCCACCGTAACCGTATGTTACGGTATACGGTTACGGGTCATACGGTAGCCCGTAACCGTCCCGTATGACCCTCCGGGACTCCTCTTACGGTTACGGGTACGGAACGGCATTTTTAAAACACGAGATTGAGGGCGACAGTGTGCAAGCCGAGGGTCAAGATAGACACAAGCAGGTAAGAAAATAGTGAATACACTGTCCGCAACCTCACTCACCCTCATTTGTCGCCATTCTAGAGACCCGTATGCCGTACAAATACGGGTGTTACGGTCCCGGAACCCGTACCGTATACCGTCCCGTAAGGCAGCAAAATCGTACCCATAAGGCCCCATATTCCTTACGGCCGTAACCGTATACGGTACGGTGGGGATCCCTAGACCGTGACCGCCTTGTGTCCCAGACCATTCACAACTTGCCTTCTGCTTTCGAGCATCCAGAGACTGTCAGTGTGGCTATTGCTACCCAGCTTTCAAAGGCCCGCATATCAGGTCCCTTCTCTGATCCACCATTCCCGCAATTTCGCTCATCCCCTCTTGGGGTTGCTGTATGCAAGCGTTCTGGTAAACTTCGCCAGATTCATCACCTATCCTGGCCTCGTGGATGCTCCGTTAATGACGGCATCACTGATTCCGAGGCAGCCATTTCATAGAGTACATACACGAATAGTAGCATAGGTGTTCGTGAATGCCTATTGATGGTGCTGAATGCCTACTCTGGGCTTGAACACCTATTACTGGATGAATGCTTCTGCCCATTGCCTATCATTTCTGATGGTGGTGATGCGCAGCTCCGAACGAAGTCACAGTAACACTTCCCACTCTTTCTCTCACCACCACCACCACTCCAGGATACCGACACCACACTGCAAGCACAATGAGGACAGTCGAAGCTCACAACGTCAAGGCATATGATTACCCACAGCGTGCCGTATCCATCTCCATGCAGGTGTGTCCCGCGCGCCGCCTTCCTTCCCCCTGCCCGTACTCACACATCCATGTGCATGACTGACGCGTCTTTGTGCATGACCCACATGTGTCCCCCGCTGTGCTTGCTGCTCAAACCGGCGCGCACGCTTAGCCTGCATGCGCGCTGCGCAAGATCGGGTGGCGAGTCATATGCCCGCATGCCATGCACGCAAGAATGCCCGTGGCGCGCATGCAGCCCGTGGTGCATGCGCGAGTCACATTGTGTGTGTGCGCCGGCCACCGTTGAGCAGTGGGGGATGTACATGTACTCCCATCCTCGTCTGTGTGCATGGAATCGCAGCGCGTATGCCTGAGTCCGCAGCGCGCTAGATTTTGGCCGTCTGTGCAGACCTGCCCTCCCGAGTTGCACACACAATTGATGCAGGCTGACTCACACGTTGAGTCCCAGTATGTCCATGTACTTCTGTCCTCATCCGCGTGCACTGACACCACTGTTTCCCAGCCCTGTGCCTCCGTTCTGCACGCCATGTGGTGCTGTTGAGGCCATGAGAGCGGGTAACACCTCAATTTTTAATTAACCTTAGCCGCTGTCGGAGCGACATGCTTATGTACTCATCATGTACTATGTAATCTATAATACCCTACTTTTGACCCTGCCATTGTAAATAGCTATGTGGAAGGAGGTTGTGGGTTAATAATCTCCTAGGCTGCGAGGCGCTGGTGCACCGACAGCGTGCCAAGTGTGACAAAGTTCATGACTGAAGGCCGCCGGGCCGTGAGCCCTGGAATAGGCATTCAGATGAATAGCTGTTCACTCAATAATAGGTGTTCAAGTGGCCCGATAGGTGTTCAATGCCATCAATAGGCATTCAATGCCATCAATAGGTGTTCATGAACACCTATGCTACTAAAGTTGTCGTGCCTCCATTTCATATGACATGTTTAATCATGCCGTCAAAGACCTCATCCGTTCTGGCCCGGGTGCTTACATGATCAAGCTTGACCTAGAGCAGGCTTTCCATCATATTTCCATCCATCCTCCCGACTGGCCACTTCTTGGCTATTACTGGGAAGGCAGTGTTTACTATGAGCTGTTTCTGATGTTCGGCTTATGCTCAGCCCCATAAACCTCTTCTCAGAAGCGCTTCACTGGATACTGTAGTATTTCGACCATTCCTTCACGCCATGTCACCGTCACCGCAAAACTTCACTGGGTATGGTCTTCAAAATCCAACAGACCATGTCACCGACTCCACAAAACTTCATTCACGCCAATCAGCTGCCCATGCCTGTTCAGCACCACACAACGACGATCCTAAGTCAAATGGGGCCCAGGAAGCCTTTAACAATATTTAGAAGATTGACGCTGGTCACCCGCAGTCCAGTTCGAGCCACTTTCATTGCCTTGGGAACTTTTGGTCCACTTCACCTTCACTTACCCTCAAAGTGTCTGCTTCATGCGGTAGGCAAGAAGGCACTGAGCAGGTTTGGAACCGGGCGACACCGGTGACACCATTTTGTAGGAACCCTGATTATCCCGCCAAATGCCTGTTCCAGGAATCCCAACAAAATTTGGGAAAATGTTCGACAAAAAAAAAACCAAAAGGCTGCCTTTGGGGAAAGAACTGTTTTGGCCGCCTCAGAAAAGCGTGGGAAAAAATAAATTGTCCCGACAAAATCGCCTCCAAGCGGAACAGGCATTTGGCGGGATAATCAGGGGTCCTCATTTTGTGGAGAGAAAGTGATGTTTTATATACCGTATGCAGAGGAGGAATGAAAATTTAGTTTTTTTTGTGTCAAATTAGCATAGCTCAAAAATCATTTTCCTGCCCTCTGCTGCCCTCAAAAAATAAGGTCTTCACTCACCAGAAGTCACCTGTCACCGGTGCCAAATTCCTTCACTTCATGACCGTCCGTCACCTGTCACGTGAAGGAACGGTCGAAATACTACAGTACTCCAACACCACATCCCTGCTAGAATCCGTCATTACTTGGATGATTTTTTGAAGATTTTTCGTCCTGACACTCCCCCTCACATTTTGCATGCGGCTCTCTCATGGACTCGTAGCCTTGCTCGGGCCCTTGGTTTGAATTTCCAGGACTCCAAGGTTGAGGGTCCGACAACTCTCCTTGAGTACCTTGGCATCATACTTGACTCGCTCCGCATGGAGGCCCACCTTCCCGATGACAAACTCAATTATCTGCGCGATCTACTTTTAGCCTGGAGCACCAAAACCCATTGTAGCCAACATGAGCTTGTGGAGCTCACAGGTTATCTCCAGTTTTGCTCCCAAGTCATCCTTTACTCCTGCGCATTCCTCCGCTCAATGTTCGATTTTTCCTCCACTTTTAAATCAGCTTTTTCACGTCGCCGAATCAGTCGCTCTGTCTGGCGTGATCTGAAATGGTGGTCGACCTTCTCCTCCTCTTGGAACAGAGTACATTTCCTTCTCCCCGAGCGAGAAATTCTCCATGTTTACACAGATCCCAGCAGAACTAAGGGCGCTGGCGGCGTCTTCAACTGCAACTGGTTCTCCATTCGGATGCCCCACCAGTATGCTGGCTCCAAGCACGACATCCAATTCAAAGAATTCTATGCAATTATCCACACAATTCTATGCTGGGGTCCAGAATTTTCCGGCCAACACATTGTTTTCCACACCGACAACCGGGGCGCCGATTCGGCTATCCACAACTTGACTATTCACTCCTCTATCACTATGGAGTTTGTTCGGCAGTTCCTTGGCCTGGCTTGTCGACTCGACCTCACATTCGAGTCCCAATGGATTCCCACCAAGGAGAACGGTGGAGTAGTCATATCTGGTCGGATGCGTGTGGAGCAGGCAAGAAGCTCTTGTCTGGCAGGATCTGTTACAAGTACTTATGTTTACATAATACTTGTTCCTTTCATTCCTCCGAGGGGCTAAAAGTCTCCCTATTTTACTTGTCTCCGATTTTTTAAGATAGTCTCCTTCGTGGCTGTGTCTGACCTCTTTAGTGGCTGTCCCTATACTTCGTTCACTTTTCCCTTACCCCTTTAGTGGCTGTGTGGCCTAGGGCAGTGCTGTTTTTATTTACTTCTGTCTCTTTTCCCTGGTGTAACCGAATATGGCAGGTGTGACTCGGCTAAGATCGTTGCGTCCCATGCCTGCCTGTAGGCTCATTCAGAGGGTACGAACATTAATAAGTCTAGTATATACCTCCTTCCAAGTCCCCCAGCAAAATTTCAATATTGCCCTGGACCTGCCGAAGTAAATACACGGCCTGGTCTGCCTGGGCCTCATCAAAATCACATCAATAGGTGCGCTCAAAGTAGAATTCTGGGGCCGGTCGCAGACGCAGATGATCATGTGGCCAGTGACCGGCTGTCACCATTGGTAGATGTTTAGTTGTATGTGCCTAAGCCCTCCGTGAATCGGAAATTTCTCATCTCTTGTCTCTTCATCGCCCCTGGGCTTTACTGTACTATTTCGACTGTTTGTTCACTAGTTAGATTTTCGTCGACCGGTGAGACCGATAAATTTTCTTTTGAATTATGGTGTTTTTTAAGCACATCAAAAAAAGTTGGGTGTCACCTGTCACTGAACAAACGGTCGAAATAGTACAGTATACCACCTTATCTACCTCGGAAACTCATAATATCAACTTAATACTAGCCCATCCATGTCTGGCCGCAAAAATCTCCTGAAACTCGCCCAAATCGCGTGGGCCACGGACGAGGGAGCTCTGACTTGGATTCTCCTCGAGAAGCTTCAAAAAAGGAGAATTTCATTGTTCTCTTCGGAAAACAGGACCCCAAGGAGGTGCGTACGCCACTGCCTATTACCTACGTAAAATCTGACACCCTTCAATCAAGAATACCTCCAGTGACCGTAAGATTACCGTCTATGAGCGGATCGCGCAGGAGATGTTCCTGGAGGAGTACAAGGATCATTCCATGATTATTTTGCTGATTTTATCGTGCTCGAGCGGCTCTTATCAATGTAAAAGTACGCGAAATGATCAATTAGGCCGGAAATGGTCATGGAACAAATAAGTGACGGCCGGTCACTGGCCACATGATCATCTGCGTCTGCGACCGGCCGCAGAATTCTACTTTGAGCGCACCTAATCATTTGGGTCGGTTAAAAACAACGAGTGATGGCGAAAAGAAAATGGGCGGTGCAAATACACTCTACTTCATATTTTTTGAATGCAAGAAGTGGGCTTGATTAAAAAAAACAACATTTTCGGCAATCAATTTACATTGGATTGGCAGATCGTTGGATTCCAATGACTTCTGGGTTTGCCGTGTATGTCCGGGTGGATTTGGGATGACCAGCTTACTAAGCGGCATAATCAGCATGTCGCTTTCTATGGCCTCGTGAGGTACGATTGTTGGCCCTAGAATATGGTTTATGACCGATCGGGATGCTGATGTGAGCGGATCCTTCTTCCTCCGAGCCACCATCTGGCTCGTCAATGGACTCTGCTCGCCGTCGCAGCATCCAGCTCGGTGTTGGAATAATTCAGCAAGCCGACACGTTGCATACTCGTTTACCTACATGGCTGTTTGGAATGCTGGCATGGAGATGCACAGCAATGTTGCGAAACACGTCTCAGCTGGTCTGAAACATTGTACGCTCCATTGTTCAACGTTTCTGTTTATGATTGTATACTACATTGTTCTCTGAGGTATAAAAGCCCTCGTACATCTTGGAATAAATTATCTTGATCTTGGTCTCGCTTTCCCCCTTCCCCCTTCTACCCTCTCTGTGATACCCACATTCTCACACTCGGCCACTTCCTTTTCTTTCCCCACCACCAGCCAAGGGGAGACTGCAGTCGCTCGGCTGTCTTCCATCTAGCTCCTATTAACTGGCCAGGACGAGTTTTTCGAGTTGGAAACACGGATGGCACCGCGAATCTTTCTACTTCCCATCAATGGAAACGACGCACCTCACTCACAGCGACCTGTGCGCTCACTTCAGTGCAACCCACACGCCAACTTCACTCATGACACGCCACATCAAAGTGTCATTGGCCCTCAGGTCTACGTATCCAAGATCGGCGTAACATTTTCTCAAAGCTGCGCAACAGTTCCTTCTATTCACCCCATTGCTCACTCTACTGTCGGGCTTAGATTCTATTGCATCTAGTCCCTCAAAACTTCTAATTTTCCCGTTTATAGCCCGTCGGAGCGAACTGGCCTTGCTTTTCGAGCTTTTAATCTGCTACGTTCATAATTTCTCTGCTGTGTCAATGTAATAACATCATTTGGACCATTACACCCGCCCATCCGCAATCCGGGCAGACAGTCACTTCACTTGGGTGGCTCCCAGGCCGGCGCAACTCATGCAGCCGGTCACCATTGCCCAGTGGATCTGCACTCCCGTCGCTCATCATGCGGTCGTCTTGGGTAGCTCCCAGATCGGCGCAATTCATGCAGCCGATCACCATCGCTTCAATCACTTCAATGCGATCCATGCACCCACTTCAATGCGACCCACGCACCCACTTCAATGTGACCCACGCACCCACTTCAATGCGAATCACGCACTTACTTTGGGTGGCTCCCGGGCCGGCGCGAATCACGCAGCCGGCCACCATTGCCCAGTGGATCTGCACTCCCGGCGCAATTCATGCCGTCGTTTTGGGTGGCTCCCAGGTCGGCGCGAATCACGTAGTTGGCCACCATCGCCCAGTGGATCTGCACTCCCATCGCAATTCATGCGGTCGTATTGGGTGGCTCCCAGGCCGGCGCGAATCACGCAGCCGGCCACCATCGCCCAGTGGATCTGCACTCCCGTCGCTTATCATACGGTCGTATTGGGTGGCTCCCAGATCGGCGCAATTCAGGCAGCCGATCATCATCGCTGATTCAATCCACACACGCACCTCATTTCTCGCTGCGTCACTTTTCCTTCTCTTACCTTTTCATCCTTCCACACTCACCCAATCACCCCATTAATCGCTTTGTTCATCTCCCTCGCTGAATGCGGTTTTCCTGAACACCTAAATTCGGGCTCGGGTTTGCAAAATTGCATCTTGAGTTGGGCTCGGTCCACTCATGCGAGTCACGCACATCCATTCACCACTTGTGTTCGGCATCCCATTGCCCGTTGTCGTGGCTGGATTCTGGAAGCTAAGTATTATTTCCTTGTCCGTTGTCATATACTGCTCACCTTAAGCTTGTGTACCTTCTCATCAGCCTTCCAGTACCCTTGCCGAACGCGGTCGGTGGCACCTAGGATCGGGGAGTGTCGGCTTTGGGACTTCGTGGCGGCATCACCACTGCGTCGTTACACTCCTAGAGTATGGGTATCAGCGCCGCCGCCAACCCTCTGCCTTGGTGAAGAAATCCGCCGGTTATTCCTGCCGTCAGCACGGGCATCAGGAATTTCTCCTGATCCTAACAAACAAACTTTCATTCAACTCCGGGCACACATGCCTTTCATTCATCCATGGTCACGACAGCCGAGGGAGTCCATAAAATGGGAAAAAAGATAAGTACGAGATCCTGCCGGGCGCAGCCACAGCCCTCTACCCCCAAGTCTGCTGAGTAAGCCTGTGCCCCCCCTCGTAGCCTAACACAACCAAACACACTACTCATCCCCACTCCGCCTCTGCTCCCAATGCGACCGGCGTAGCTGGTCCATGCACCCCCTCCTCTTGTAGCGCGGTCCCTGCGCTACCACCTCATGCATCCCCAATGGCCTCTACCACAGCTCTGCTGAGCTCCTCTTTGCCCAGTGCTACATCCTCTACTTCTCCCTCGTCGCGCTCTTCCGGACTCTGGTCCTGGTCATCCTCCTCAAGGTCGATACCTTCCATCGCCTCATCTGGCTTGCCTGCACGCTCCATCTCCAACTTGGTCTGTTCCTCAAACAACTCTGTACCCATCCTTGGCTTGAAACGTTGCAAACACCTAGCACTGATTGTACTGCGAACTGGTAGCCCGTGGATCATCTCTAGACGGTAGGTGTTTCGTATGCAGTTGACTATTCGATGTGGCTGACCCCATGGACCTAGAAATTTTGATTCTGTGGAGTGGGTCAGAGCAAGCGAACTGTCGAGGATTTGCACGAGATCCCCCTTCTTGTACTCGATAACGCCGTCCCACGAATTCATAACCCGTTTATCGAACACTTGTTTCCGCTTGTTAGCGTGCTCCATGATGTGTGAGTATGCATCCAGTGTCTGTTGCTCGGTGTACAAGTTCTGGATGCCAATTACCGCCTCGGACAGTTCGGATGTACTGACCTTAATTGGTGTATCATTCATGTTAACCACCAAACCTAGGCAGAGTTCGTTCGGAGCGAACTTGTAGGCCAGTAGAATCCGGTTGTTCAGCTGGCGCAAGGCCTCATCGAAGTGATCTGGCCAGTTACTAGGAAGGTTGGTGAACTTGGTTATTTTGGCCCACCTGTCTTCGCCCAGATGCAGTGCACACATCCTTTTTAAACGAGATAAGAGCTTCCCGTTCTGACCCTCTAGCAGACCATTCACCCATGGTGAATACACCATGATCTGGTGATAATGTGATCCGTGAGCCTCGCAGAAGTCTGATACCAAGTGGCCCGTGAAATGACTTCCACCGTCGGCCATGAAGTCCTCCGACATGCGGAAGTTTTGATGGATGTGGTTGAGAGACTGGATGGTTGTCAGTGCAGTTCCGGCTCCTGAGAACTTGAATCCCCAGGTCTTTTGTGAGTACACGTCCATGTACAAACCGACCGTCTTAAAGCCACCTTTCCTGAGTGGCATGGACAGGTAATCACTGACCATGAGTTCCCATGGATGACTGCGAGTTATCGGCTTGAGTAGTGTGGCCAGGTGTGTTCCACCAAACACTTTACACTGACTGCACTCCACAATTGCGGCGCATATGGACTTGTCCAATCGGGGGCTGCAGACATGATCAAGCATCTTGATCTTGATCAAGTCTCGGCTGAAATGGCCTCTGTGCTTGTGCTCTGCCGCTGCCTGTGCCTTTGCCTCCACCTGTGTAGTACACTCGAGACGCGCACGTGCCCTTGTTGACTTGCCGTCACCAATCCGCCACAGTTTCCCATTGGCAATCTCATACCCGAGCATGCGGTGACATGCACGGTGTTTATCGCGAACACGTTTACCATTATCAAGGTTAAACATGGCCTCGATGACCTCCGGGAAGATGGGTTCGCTGGTGAAGCGGTCGCAGAGGGCGGTTTGCGTCGAATCCAGCTGTGCAGACCAGATGTCGTATGCTAACCCTACTGACGATGCCCAGTCAGGGTCGACACTCCACTCGTGCCCGTCTCCCTTGACTCTGGGCATGTCCGTGAACTGGCGGCTGATCCCATCGGCGGCTTGATTCAAGTGGCCGGGTCGATGTCTACAGTCAATGATGTGGTGATTCATGATGCTGTCCAACCATCACGCGTGCATGGAATTCAGTTTATTGTTGATTATGGTGTTGTGCAGTGCCTGACAGTCCGTCTCCAGCTCGATCGGATAACTACCTATCGTGTCTGAAAATTTATCCAAGCTATATTTCAGTGCGGCGAACTCCAAGAGGTATGGCTGATAGCGGGACTCTGTATCTGATGTCCACTTTGATGTGAATGCAAGGGGATGTGTTCGGGTGTGTCTGTTGCCATGTTTATCTGTCCACTCGAACCGCTGCGATAAAACGCCGGCGAAACCGTCCTTGCAGCTGTCCGTGGTAACATTAAAGGAGGAGCCATCGTATCTGGGCGCTTGTACGACAGGAGCACTGGTTAGTGCAACTTTGAGCGCTATGAAAGTCCGTTGGTGCTCCACTGTGTTTTGAGCTCGTGCCGGCGAGCTGCATTTCGGTATGCTTGACGCCCGGCATGCGGGGGGACTTCCAGTGTGTTGGCGAGGTCCTTCAGAGGCTTCTCGAGCAGTGAGTAATTTTTAACCAAAGGACGGAAGTAGCCTGTTAATCCAAGGAATGCCTGCAGACTCTGGACCGTTGTGGGAACTGCCCAGTTAACGACCGTGGTAAGTTTCGCTAAATCTGCCTTGATTCCATCTCTGCTGACTCTTTCACCGGTAAATGTCACCTCTGTCATGAATAATTTTGTTTTCTGCGGAGACAATGACAGGACTTCTTCGCGGCACCTCTGGAGGAATATCCGCAGGTCCCGTAACTTGTCGTCGAAATTGTCACCTGCCATAGCGCCGTCGTCGACAAATAGCTGGATGATGGTGCCAACGAGACCCTGCAGGGCCTTTGCCGTCACCTCGTTAAAGCAGCTCGGTGCTCCTGTCAATCCGAACAGCATTGGGCAGTAAACGAAGTAACCCCGGCCTTCGACGTAGAATGCCGTGTACGGTCGACTCTCCTCTGCTATCTCGACAGCGTAAAATCCAGCTGCAAAATCAAACATGGACACCCAGCGATGCCCGCTTAACACCTGCTGCTTGGTACGAATATCCCCCTGCGGCATTTGTAAGATATGAGTAATATGGGAATAATAATAAAACCACAATAAAATTGATTAGCGCTTGGTAAACCATTTGAAGAGGCATCTATTATAACATTTGAGATTGAGTGTACAGAAAGCTATCAAATTAGAATGCCCAGGTAGCTCAGGAAGTGATTCTGCATCTGCGGAAACGGGACATTATTTGCAATCGCCATCAGGCCAGGGGCGTTGGCAGCAATCAAAGCATTGATGGCCGCAAAGTACTGTGGTCCTTGAGTGGAAGAGAGGAGTCAGTTGGGAGGAAAGCTGTGGAAATAGGTAGCGACACACCAGTCAACATCATAGCATCCCCTACGGTTACCGGGAGTGGCGCGGCCACAAAAATGTTGGGGGGATACTGGATGTGGCCGGATGCGGGTGCAGCGGCGTTGTGAGCGCGCATGGGCACCAAGTCAAGCCTGAAAACACTTTAACGACTTGTCACGAGAACAAGATGGAGAGAGACACTACCTTTCCATCACGGTGTTAAGACCCCCGAGAATGAGATTGAGCATGTTGATGATGCCGGGGAGAGATCCGAGAACGGCATTATGCCCTTGGACGAGTTGACCTTGCAGCTGGTTAAACCCCCCGACGAGAGTGTTCATATTTGCGTTCATGGTTACGATTTGCTGCATGGGGTTCTTTTACCACGTTTAGTTGTATAATGTCCTTAGTTAACCATGCACACACACCGAGTTTGGGATATTGGCAGTTTCAGCAGCCACTGTCTGCATTGCAGCAGACAGAGCGTTCCAGTTCGTCTGGGGAAGCGCAGGGTTCGGGGCTGGAACGGGTTGGAGCACCAGAGCTGGAATTACGGGAATAGGAAGAAAGTTCGGGGGAGCAGCCACGGTGGCAGAACTTGTGGCAGAAAGCAAGAGGTAGGCGAGCTCTGGATCACACATCAACACACGTGACTCGAGACCCTTCCTAATTGGGAAGCTTCCCCCACTATGACATCACGTGGTCATTTTCCGCCGATTTACCGATGACGGCAATAAGTGATATCTCTTCCCCGAGCCTCCGTTCAGACATCAATCTCTTATTCCCCTTTTCAGTATTTTTGGGAGGATGGATGGGCGCCCGGATGTGCGTCTTTTTGTCCATGAAATGCTGCGATGAATTCTCATTTATGACCGCATTTCACAGGCTATATACGAACCCGCACCACTGACAGCGTCGTTCTTCCGCTGGAGGGGATATTAGATATCGGTGGTGGGTTTATTCCGGATCCATGCATAGACGGACATCCACTGAACTTTCCTTCCCGGTCCACAGAACAAGAGCGTCGCCGGATACGCCCACTATGACACAGGCGAAGAGGTTGGCGGAATTTTATCAATCAGGTACTGTACAATTTCGTTTCAAATCGACAGGGGGTGTTTCATTATCCAACAGTCCTAGTACATCTCAGTAATATTTGGATTCATTCCACATTACCTCCCATATTCTTTCTTTTCCTTTTCTTCCGTCCTTGGTCTGGGCGAGAAACCAACGAGAAACGGGCCAATTGGTGCGGAAAGACACCAAGTAGGCTGAAAGATGACACCAATCGTTGAATTCTAGTCTTCTGAAGACAACTGAAGGACGTGCGGAATTATTTTTGAATTTATAGCAATTTTATGGTGATTTTCGTGACCGTTTGACCAATTTGACGGCTGTGTGACACGTGACTGTCGATTTGAACTAAGTTGTACAGTACCCCCAACGATCCCCGAACGCACACGGATGGCCTTGGAAGCAGCGGAGTAGGGAACTTGAGTATCGAGACATGATTCACGCGCTATTTAATAATCCGATGGGAGATGGGAATCCGCCTTGCCAAATTGTTCCTTTCACTCAAAAAATGCTGACTAAATCGTATTCACAACACTACAGAAATACAGTGACCAGTCATCAAATACTTTGGTATAATGTATAACAGCACAAGCATTTCGATACGTAGAGTCCAAACCCAGAAAATATAAAGAAGACACGACGTGCGGTGCTTCTGCGAGGGACCTCTCCACCTATTGGACCGCGGCTGCAGCTCCAGCAGGTCCGCGGGCATCGTCTGCGGGTCCACGCCATTGAAGCGGGGTGCGCTGAGGCGCGGGTACCGTGGATGCAGTGAGACCATTGACAGCGAGGGACGACGGCTCCCGCTTGATCCATTCGTCAGCCTCGGTGACAGCGTTCGCGACTCCACGACGCTGGAAACCGTAAGCGGGAAGAGGCGCTCGTGTTCGGTGACGGCAAACACCGTCATGCTCCGCGGCGTTCCTTCGCCTTCGGCTGGAGATCGGCTGCGGAGGAGCGTCCACCAAAAGCACGGTGTCGACCATCTCGACGTCGTGGTGCACGGGCAGTTCGAGCGGAGGAGCCTTGTCGCTCACGGCGGACCGGCGTATACCGTCCAGAATGCGCAGTCCTGAGTCTTAACGGGGACGACCTCGTTCTCCTCGTCCTCGCCGTGCGCAGCATCCTTCTCGCGCTCCCGTTGTCGTTCCCGGTCATGCTCCTGTTCCCGCTGCCTCTCCCGCTCGCGCTCCTGCGCCACCTCCTCCTTCGCGCGTTCCAGCTTCCTGTGCGCCTGTCATTCCTTGAAGGACACCTTGGCTACGGGCGGAGGTGCGGGGGCGATCACCAGCGGCGGTGATGTTTTTCGCGCAAGCGCTGCCGGCGCGGGAGCGTCAGTCAAGAGCGACGTTATCGGTGATACCGCCTTCTCGCTCGGTGCTGGTGGCATGTCGGGTTCGAGGCGTACGGACACCGCCTCCTCGTCGGCGAGAACACGCGGTGGGATGTCGAGCTGGACATCAGACGCCTCCTCCGACTCCGGCGCGGGGCTGGGGCTCGCAGGTGAGGGTCTGTACGGCTCTTCCTCGCCGACGGCCATAAGCAGCGCGTCGTCGTCATGCTCGCGGTCATCCGCGAGAGATTTGACACCTGCATCCCGGTGTAGTCCGTCCGTGACGGGCTCGACGAAGCGGACGCGCGGCGATGGATCCACGTCGGCGGGTGGCAGCGTCTCCGCCTCAGCCAATGTCGAAGCGCTGGCGACTGCGTCCGCAGAGGAAAGCACCTCCACAGCCGCGGACACAGCCTGTTGCTCAGGCTGACTCCTACTCTCCGACTTTGTTGGCTCCTCCTTCCTATGCATGGCGCCCGCATCGCCGTCGTGCTGGAGTACCTCCACATTCACTCCAGCGCCAACGGAAAACCAGGCTGGACGCGGGCCAGTCCCGCCGGCGGAGGCGCGAGTGGGGAACAGAAACGTGGAGGCGGTGGGCGTGGGGCGAGCGACAATCTCGGTGGCGGGCAAGGCACACGCTCATCTGGAAATAATGCAAAGACGTCAGCATCGAGGTATTTAAGCCCAACAAAGAACTCACCTGCGGCGATGGCGACGAGATCAATATCGACATCCATCGCAGCCTCCTTCCCCGCGCGCGCCTTGCCCTTCACCTTGTCCACCCGAGGGGGCGTGCGTCTGAGCAAGCGCCGCGCCACCCGCGTCCTTCCACCGCTTCCGCATCTTCGGTGGGCAGATCGACTCCAGCACCTGCTCCCGCCGACTCTCGCGCCGCCGTGCATTGCCCCGTACACGATCCTTGCGTGTGGTACGATCTACGAAAAAGTTGGTATGAGCGCGAAGAGAGATTGAAGGAAGAAAGGAGGAAGAGGGACTGGAGGAAAGTCCCTCCAAGAAAAGATGGGGAAAGCAATGCACCGACATCCGCATCACCAACGACATCCACGTCCACATCCTCCTGCGTCTCCCACCCGCGCCCACCATACGCTACACCCTCGGGTACGACATCCCACCCGCCCGCGCACTCGACGACCTCGTACGGCTTGCTCGTGCTCGCGCTCGAGCTCGCAGCGTACACGTTCACGGAGGCGCTCGTGCCGGCATACGCGCTGGTACTCTCGCCCTTGTACCCCACGCCCGCACCGCGCTCGCATATCCAAACCCAAACCCGTCCTCCACGTATCCGCCCGCACACCCGTACCCCTCCCCCGCCTCCGCCACATACCCAGCAAACCCCTGCGCCGCATCCAGCACGCTACGATCCAGCACGACACCGCCCCAGCACCCGCTCCCCCGCACACACGCGACCGCGCGCGCCGCACCGATGACTAGGGTTAGGCGGGCCCCAGCACGGGTCGGGCTGCAGTGCCTCGGGGCCGGGCGGCAGTACGCCTGGGCCAGCGAGACGCTTTGGTTTGACGATGGGCGTCGTGGTGGATGTGGATGAGGAAGATCTCACAATTTGTGAGGGATAGGCGGTTGGGGGTAATGTAGATGTCGATGCTGCGGGGTGGAAAGCTGATGTCGACGGCGCTGCAAAGGTCGACGGCGCTGCAAAGGGCGACGGTGAGCCCAATCGCGGCGGTTTCCGAGACGCGGGGAGGGACGAAGAAGACGAGGCGTGAATGCGGGGCAAGTCCTCACCCTCGATATCGATATCGACATTCATCTCCTCCCCGAGATGGGCATACTGCCCGTGCGCCATCGGCACAGGCTCGACGGACGGGAACACCACCCGCTCCATCGTCCAGATAACACAGGCGCGCTCCTGCTCCTGCTCGGGAGTCGTTCCCTCGCCGTTCCCCACGTCCTTGTCCGCCGCCACAGACACCGCCCTCTCCTTGGCGGCCCTCTCGCTCATGGGCGTCGTCCTCAGCTCATTCTCCTTCGCTGGTTGTGCGGACAGCGGAACGAGTGCAGCAGGAGCGGGGGTAGGCGCGGACGTCGACACGCACGCACACTCCGCGCCGGCGCCGCCCAACGCGTGCAGGATGTTGGCGAGCTGCGCGATGAGGTGCCCGTGCCTTCCCTTCGCTTGCCTTTCCCCATCTCGTTCGTGTCCCTCCCATTCCCACTCGCGCCCTCCCCCGTACCCGGACACACATACGCCCGCACCTCCGCATTCGGCCAACACCACTCCGCACCCACCTTCCCCTTCCGCCCGCTCCCCCTAGCATCCAGGCAACGTCCAGCGGCGGCCCCACGATATGGACGAACCGCTTCGGCGCCCCCGGGTACGCGTACCCGTTCGTCGGCGCCTGCAGGTAGACCGCGCTCGGCGTGATGATGCTGGGGTACTTTGCGAGAAGTGGGCGCGGAGGGGCGGCGGCGGCGGCGTGCAGGGCGTAGGTGGGCGGGAGGACGGAGTGCGCTGATGATGCGGAGGCAGAAGTAGAGGAGGAGGGGAAGCATGGGTGCAGCGAGGTGGGGTGCGGAGGGGGCGGGGCGCCGAAGACGAACGGCATGTGTCCCTACTGCAGCAGAGGCGGCGTCGGCTCGAGCGCAGAGACCCCGCGCGATTGGGCGGCGTACGCGCGGAGCTTGCGCTGCGTAGCGGAGTGCGGGACGATGTCGTCGTCGGTGAGCACGTATTGCGTGCGCTCGTCCTCGAGCTCGTCGACCGGTGCGCCGCCGTTTGGGAGAGGCGGGCTCGCCTCGATGGTGGTGCCGCGCGGCCGGCCGGAGATTGAAGCGCGAGGACGACGATTGGACGTGCTAGCGTGTCCGTTGGTGGGGAACGTATCTGAGAGGGTGTCAGTCAGATAGTCAGGATTAGGGCAAGTCGGCGTGCAAAACGAATGAGGGGGAAGATTAGAAGAAGGACGGCGATGAAAATATGAGAATGGGTGTGTAGTAAATGAATGGACAAAGAAGGGTGTATTATTAAAGACGGCAATGAAAATATGAGAATGGGTGTGTAGTAAATGAATGGGAGAAAGAAGGGTAGAATGCGACGAGAGAAGGAAGGGTTACGAAGACGAGTAAAAGAAATGCTCACCGATGTGATTCTGCGGCGCACTCATCCAGCACGCCCACTCCTCCGGCACACTCTCCTTCACACTCTCCTTCGGGATCGCAAAGCAAGCGGCATGGCACCACCACCCGCGGACGTCGCACGCAATCGAGAAGCCGTCGTCGGCGTTCGACCCGCAGCGACGTCGAATCTCGTCTCCTTCCTCTCCCCCCGCGCTCGCCCCGAAATCGAGCCTCTATCTCGCCCTTCCCTCGGTCACCCTCCCGCCGACGCTCCTGTCCCCCATCATCCTTGCGCCGCGCCTTGCTACCACTCCCACTTGCGTCGCCGCCGCCCGCGCTCATCCCGAGTTTGCGCTTCTGCGCCATCGTCGACCCGTTCCCGTTCCCGCTTGCGTTCCACGCCAACGCATTCGCATTCCCATTCATCACCCCACCGCCGCTCCCATTCAGATGCCCGCCCTCCCCATACCCGCCGTAATTCTTGCTGCTCCCCGCGCCGTTGCCGTTCTGCTGCTGCTGCCGCGCCTTCGAGCTCCCCAACAGATCCGCCTCACCGGGGGACCTGTCCCTATTGCCTGCCCGTGCGTAGCGGGCAGTATTCTGTGTGCGTCCGACGTTCGTGTCTCTTGACTTTCACGTCTAAAAGGCACTTCAAGTCAGCGCTTTGATGCAATATGCGCTACCGCAAAGGGGGCGCACCAATTCTCTTCAGATCGAATTTGGCTATGCGAGGCGAGCGCCAGCGGTCGCTCTAGTGTATTCCAGCCCAGCGAAGGAGAACATGTTGGAATGAGAGTCGTCCAGACAGAGAAAATCGACCGCCGACCGAGATGAGGAAAGCACGGAGACAAATTAGCGGGAATGCAGTCAGCTAGGCGTTCCGAGGACAGCTGAGCAGGCTCGCCTGTCTCGCTCGCTCCCAGTCATGTTCAACGTATTCCGAGACCACCCGCCACCGAAACTAGGAGTGCCGAGTTCTCACTGACGAGTCGGACCGAGGGGATGGCGGAGGGTTGTCGTTGTCTGGAGTGCTAATCGAAGACTAGTAGCCAGAAGACACCTGCAATCGCCCCTGCAAAATGCAATGCACGTGCTACTTTCCCATGACGTGTAGACAATGCGTCAGACCCAGTGAGAATGCCGTCGAGCCGGATCGAGGGTCCGTAGTGCTGGGTTTAAAATGCTGTATAAATACGATGTATTAAACGAGCCGTATTATACGGGGTATATTACATTAAATACCGGAAGCGTCCCAGACCCCATGTATTTAATGTGTATTAAATGCCCGAAAGCCTCTGTGAGGTATTCCCAAGGCAGGTATATCAGAATGGCATCACAGGAGAGCATCCTCGACTCGCCGTGTGGACTCGGGCAGTCGGCAGATTCTTCCGTGCTCGGACCTCAAGTCCGTCGGCCGATTCGGCTAAGACGGTCGCGTGATACCAATCAGAGCCACTTTTTTTTTGCCCATCGCCGACAGGAGGACCCCTGATAGTTCCGCCAAAGGCCTGTTCCCCATGGAGGTCAGTTTGTCGGGACTGGAAATCACCGATTCGAGGTGATTTTGTCGGGATTTGCACAGGCCTAGCACCTAAAATAGGCCAAAAATCCGTCAACATCCTAGTGTTGGCAAAGTTCGGTTCGGTTCAGGTTCGGGGCGTCTTTGCCCGAACGCCGAACCTGAACCTGGCGTTCGGTTCAGGGAATGGCCGAACCTTGAACCTGAACTCGCGTTCAGGTTCAGTTCGGCGTTCGAACGCGTTCGAACCTGAGGAATTTTCCCAGGGTAAAAGCCACCTCTCTAGCCTCGTAAAAATTTTAGAAAAGGTTCATTCTATTGGAAATTCTATACTAAAGCAAGGATAGACACCTTCGAGAACAACAGGGCAGTTATCTGGGCAAATTCGTCCTCAACATCGATTGAATAGATCACGTGAGGACCTACCATTTCGCATCGTCGAGGGTCAAAGAATCACGAAGGCCCCTTGAAATCACTCGTGGAACAAAATAGAAGGTAAGTAAAGATTTCAGTGGTAATATTCCACTCGAAACTCCAGAAAATCTGTCTGAACAGGGCTTTTGCGGTTCGGGGTTCGAACGCGTTCGGAAAAAATGCCTCCATCCCGAACGCCGAACCGAACTTTCGGTTCAGGTTCAGCAATTTGCTGAACCTTGAACCTGAACCTCGCGTTCAGTTTAGTTCGGTTCAGGTTCGAACCGATTTCTGAACCGAACTTTGCCAACACTACAACATCCTTCAAAGTCGTCAAAATTTTCTTCCCACATCGCCAATTCGCGAAAATTTTCCTCCGCTCGGGCGATTTTGTCGGGATCTGGAACAGGCCTGCGCGCAATTTTGGGCCAAAATGTCGGGATTTGACACAGGCTAAACCCAAAAAAATTGCCCAATTTGTCGGGATTGGGATCAGGCATTTCGCCCTATTATCAGGGGTCCTCCGACAGGTCGTCGACAGATCGTGCCCGGTGACGTCAGGCACTCATGGGACTCTCCGCGGAGCAATATGACAGCCTTAAGACGGCCTCAAGCCGATTTCTTACTGAAAAGAGCTTCAGTTTCGATGACCTCGAGGACGCGATGGCCGCCGTTTTTGGTGTTGACCGGAGCACGCTTGAAGCCGAAGCCTGGAAGGTGTATTGAAAAGCTTTGGAAGTGGCTGAAGAGAAGCTGTCACAAGGAGAAGCGTGCACTTTGGTACGAGACTCACCACATTCTTCAGTCTGTATCTGACCGTGTGCAGCCCCCAATGCCGTTAATCGACGGTTCTACACCCGACACAGACGTCGAGATGGTTCCCGCGACTACCCCCATGCTGTCAATCGATTCCTTGACCTCCGATACGGCAGACCGTGACAGAGAACGTGCTGCGCGGAAGGCCAATGGCAATGTGCATGGCAAACAAAAGAAGGATGCCGGCCGCAGCTTTGACGACCTCATGGCATCTGTTTTTATCGAACGCAAGTCGGCAAATGGGTCGGGCGTGGTTAAACCTATTTATTACTGTCTTGGCTGCGATGCGGCTGTTCGGAACAACACCAAAAGTCGTAATACGACGCACATGCTTGGGTGCAAGGTATTTACTTCTTATTGCTTTCGAATTCCTAGCTAATGTGAAAAAGGCGCTGCTGAGGGATTTTCCAGCAACGTGGAATAGGTTCAAACAGAGCATTCCCGCGTCTGGGGAAAAAATCGCGTCCGGGGAAGCCGAGGCAGGCACGCTTCGGGGCAAAAAAAGAAAAATAGAAGATCCTTCAAACGGCCGAAATCCTATCCCGGGAATCACGACCGCACTTCCAACGGATTCGAATTCACCAGCGGAATCATCACGCAAGGCAATCCCAGCTCGAGGTACTCTCGACGGCGCCTGGGGAGCATCCTCGATTACAGCGGCTCGGCAGTCAATCATAGACTACCTTCTCCTCCGGCTAATTGTCTGCTGCGCGCTCGCTTTTTCCCTTTGCGACAACGGATTCTTCGTCGACTTTTGCAACACCTTGTATGCTCCACTCTCCTGTTTCGGATTGGAGTGCTAATTTTTCTCAAGGTGTCCCAGTTACTTTCTACCCGATCGTTCAAGTTTCATCTCGTACAACCTCGTCACTGAAGCTGAGAATGCAATGACGCAACTCCGGACACTCCTAGAAAGCTTCATTCATCTCACCCTATCCTTCGATGGATGGTCGAGCCGTAGGCATGACGAGATATACACTGTTCATGTGTCCACGCCGACGCGCATGTCCTGTATGGTTGCGGGAATCATTTTGACCGGACTCTCAACTACGAGTGAGACAATTTTCGAAAATTTAAAAACCGTAGGGATCTCGAACCTGTCGGATTTAAATTCAGCTCACCCGCTTTCAGATTCTTCTGTTCTACGTGGCCGTCCGATTTTCAATGGTTGTCTCTGATACAACTGCAAATGTCAATAAATGTCGTGCCTTCATCTGCGAGGCATTCCCGTGGATCTTGAACTGTCCCGATCCATGCCACCAGCTCAATTTGCTTGCCAAGGAAATCATGCTGGGTTCTAAAAAGCATCCAAAAATCAAGGGCTTTGCCGAGGTAGCTTCTCGTGACCGCGTTGCTTTTCTTGAAGCTGACATGTGTTTTCTTCTCAGGTGATGAAGACAATCTCTGCGATTACAACCTTCTTCTCGCACAGCAACTACGGCAAGAAACACCTCAAGGACAAGATGAAGGACGAAGCTGATCGTCGGGGACTTGTTTCTTTCGGTGCGACTCGATTCTCTACCTTTGCGGATCAATCAAGTAGCGTGACCCGTTGCCTGCCGGCAATGGAAAAATGCTACTCGGAGGGTCTCATCAAGTTCGATACGAAAGCTGTGAGTACATAAGCTGCGTCATATGGACTTCAGCTGATTTATCGTTGGCCAGACAAAACCTCTTCAACAATATTTTATTGCCAACTCTCTGGCACAGCTTACTCTTCGCCTTCAGCTGTACAACATCAACATGCTTCTCAAACCGATTTCTCGTGGACTGAAAACATTAGAGAGCCCACAGGTGACCTGCTCCGATGTGTTTAACATCTACATTGGAATCGCGATAGGATTTAAGGAGGTCTTTTGCGACCCAAGTATGTTTTCTCTGCAAGTCCTATTTTGATGCCTACTTTCTGACTAGTCAACCCGATCAACGAGTTTAACGAAGAGACTTTTAATTGTTATAATCGTCGGTTTGCTATCTTCATGAACGACTGTACACCGGGCATGTTCATCTTGTCCTATCTTTTGGATCCCGGTACGAATTCCGCTCTCCCTTCAATATCTGACTTGAAAAAACCACAGCTTATTATCACGACGGCGCATTGAGACTTGCGCTGCCTTCTCGTCGGGATTTTACGAAGCAAACCGCGTCCCCTCTGGTCAACTACCTGATTGTTAATGCTCGGCTGATGCTCCGAAATGAGCAGATACGCGAACAAAAGGGAGATTCATCCGATGGTGATCTCCTTGTGAAGCAGATTGTCGGTATGTATCATTCCCGACTTCGTTTATCACCAAACTGATTGAACTCTATTAGCGTACATGTACCGGGAGGCACCGTTTGATCGCCCTTGTACTGATTTGTCCTTGCGACTCGGGTGGTGGACTTCGATATCCAAGGACAGCAACTCATATTTGTTGGCTGTGCGTGATTCCGTTTATTTCGTTTCGAACTAGTTGACTAACATCTATTCAGCGTCTGGGAATCAAGCTTTTCAGTGTTGTTCCTAGTGAGATATGCGATGAGCACACAGCATTGAAGCTCACCACCATGAGCACCGCCAAACGGAACAACCTGGGACCCGAGAACCTTCTCCGCTGTGCGCAACTCAATCAATATTGGTGGTATGGGTTCGGCTCCTCGGAGGTTCAGCGCCACTGTCAAAAAGTTCGGCTGGAGCTTCCTACACCGAACCACAAGCCTTCCGATCCCATCGTCGCCGGTATTCCCACACTACGGGATCTTCTCAACGCAGACACGGTCGAACAGCACCCGATTGATGAGGAGGCTCTTTTCAATCACCCGGATCCGTATGGCATCAAGGACTTCGAGGAGATGGAGGAGGGCGAAGATGACACAGATACCGCCCCACCTCCGCTTGTCCAGCGCCGTGCTAATCTCCTCACCTTGGAGATCGAGACTTACATTGATCTCGATGCTCCAAAACTCAAGGCGCGGTTCGTTTCGGACCAGGAGAAACCTCAGCCCGAGGTTCCTGTGGCTGCAAAAAAGCTGAGCTCGAAGTGGACGGTGACAGACACCGATTGGGATGCCGCAGCCTGGTAGGAGTTGAATACACATTAAATACATTAAATACAGTGTTAAATACACGTTTAATACATATTATATGCCAAATTTTTCGGGCCGGTGGCGCTGGTATTTAATGTATTAAACGAGCCCTACATTTCAAACGAAGGGCCTATTGGCCACGAGGAATTATACAAACGTATAATACCTTCCAGACCCAGCACTATCGAGGGAGAAAGAGGCAGGTAGAGAGCCTCGTTTTCCCTCGCTAATTTCGAGCATGTCTCGTTCTCCCTCGATGTTGCATCAAGCAATATCAAGCAGAATCGAGCGAAATCAAGCATACCTAAACCAATTGATTTATATTTAATTTCACTTTTGGTTGTTCGAGGGAGAACAAGGGAGATATATTATATGTATTGAAAGATGACACTACCAAAACCCGCTTGCTGGGCACTCCCCCTCCTGCTCTGCCCTCCATTGTATGCCGAGGAAGCGGGGCCCAGTCATCCACCTTGCCCACACGGATATGCTAAGGTTTCGCAGCTGCGGTGTTAGCGCAGATACCAACAAGATACAGCTGCAAGCACATTTGACAGATTCCATGAATTCCGTGGTCCAATCCTGCAATGCAGACAATTAGAATGAGAAACGAGTCAAGGTAGATTACATGCTGACCACTTGGACGACTCGGTTTGGGCAACTTGCGTCTTGACAACATGATCCACCCGCCACAGGCTTGAGCTTGATCTTGCATAACCCGGAAAGCTACGGACTAGGGAAGGCTTGAGGGAGAAGCTTCTTTCATTGAGGAAGGGATGCCCGGATCCTGAAGTTCATTTGCAGCCACTTAAATATATCCTGGAAGATCTTGCATTTACAGACCAGTGCGAGGAATGGGACTCAAGTCACCGTCGGAAAGAGTACCGAGGAACAACATATGTAGCAAGGGGGGCATTTGTGCAGCTCAGAGAATGCAGGAAGAAGCTTCGAGGGAGAGCTGTTGCACTGGCAATAACTGGGTCGGAGGGAGAAGGAAAGAGAAATGAGCATCAACCAAAAGTCTGTGCAATTGACCAAGCAGGTTTTTACACCCCACGTGCTGATCCGGCGGGATTCCTAATCCGGCAGGGCCGACATATCTCGTCGAATTATGCTCTCCTACATGAGTTATTAGCCCGTTAGCTATGTAGGACTCTTCAGTCGATATAGTACTCTTATAATTGACAGGACACTGCATTTTAGCAAGGTCTAAGGCTGAAGATACAATAAAATACTGCTTCCGAGGGTCAGCGAGGAGGTATTGATATGTGTGTATATGCAGTATCTCAGTATATATCCTCCTTAGTGTACTTGGATGGTGCAATAATCTCTAGCTTTCTCGGCAATCATGTGTCCCTTCTGTGGTTCAATCCCGGTGTCTGTGATTTTTTTCTCGCATTTCCTTCCCCGTTCTTTGTGAACGTCTTCCGCCTTTTTGCCCCGACCCCCACCCGATTTTTCTTAACAAGGAACAAGCCTATATTTTACAAGTTACAAAATCGAATCTGAATCCAGAGGAATTTGGTATCCCATCGTGTTCTCCACGCGCCGCCGATCCTCCTTGTTTGCTTTCCTGGCCCATGTTGTGTCGCGCGTGCGCGAGGTACTTTCAAATCTGCGGATATCAGTGACCATCGCACTCACATCAGCTCCGACGTCGCGCCTAACAATGCTCGACATCCACAGCTTGTTTCTGTGAGGCACTTGAGCACGAAGAATTTCTGCGGCACTTTCAAACTCTTCGGCGCGCGCCAACAGGTGCGCCGCATATTGATCAACCTGGTAATTTAATTAACTCTCATACTGGTGTAAAGAAAGGCACACTACCTGCTCCTCGTCGTCGCTGTCGTAAGTATTGAAGGACGGGAAGAAATGCCATTGAATTTCTTCTGTATCAGCCTCACTGCTGCCGCCATCCAACTCTTCAGCCAAGCGTGCACGCTTGCCGAGCAAGCTAGTTGTGTTGAAATCAAAGTCGCGCCAACCACCACCACCAGACAAAATGTTCGGGTCGGAAGACCATGCGTGGTCATCACCGTCTGTAATACTGCCATCAGTTGGTTCAATGTATGCTGCCTTTTCTTCGCCCCGCGCCACCAAAACAGGATGCCGGTAAAGTGGTAAAGTCCGGCAGCGGACGAGCTCTGTCCAGAATTTTGCGGGTGGGGTTCCGACCGCATGCACGAGGTGCTTGCAGAGATGGCAGCTGTGGAATTTCTGCGATTTACAGGTGCATGTCCAAGTCGCAACACACATAATATATTTGGTGTCGGCGTTGGCGCTGAGAGTCAGACTCGCAAGTTTGAGCCAGGCTGATTTGAACTGCCTCTGGAAATGAGTCAATGGCTTCGAACGGCCGAGGCGATGTCCGTCGCTCAACACCTGAGAGCATCCAAGATAAGCTGGAGTGACTTTGGTGACCAGAATCCAGATGAGTTGGTCGAGATGAGGGCGGAGGTGGTTGTGGAGAAATCCGTGTTTCAGTTGCTTCCAGAAATTTTCCACATTCATTGTGGTTCGGAGACGCGAGAGATAAGGTGATGTTGAGCGTGCCCAGAGTTTCCACATCTTTGGTGCATACCAAGATGTCCAGAAGTAGCCCCAAACCTCGCGCAGTCCACGGTGCCGACAGAACATGTACATCTCGTACACGGCCTCGCGGCGAATATCGTCGGTGGATTTCGGGCCGTCCTGCGTTTGGAAAAGGGGGTGCTGACAGAAGTGCTTTGTGAAGAGCCGAAGCAGTGGTTTGCGGTGAGGCGCAGGGCAGAAAACATATGAAGGATCACCCGATTTGGTTTCTCCCTCATCAAACAACCAATCGGGGCCGTCCTCCACGTCCTGTTCGTTCTCCGAGTCCAGGAACTGTTCAACATTGTCGAGAAGGTCCCCTTCCTCGTCGTCAACGGGAGAGTCATCCCCGCTCGACGTGTCAGGTCGTGGAATCACAGCCTGAACAGTGCCATTGACTCGGAGTGAACCAGCGGGTTGAGTGGCCTGTGCGCGCGGTGCCGTTGAGACAGGAACACCACAAAATCGTACATGAAGTTGGGGAATTGCTTGGGTTGCGACATATGTGTCCTGAACACTTCTGAGGATGCGTGAATGATTAAACTGATACAAAAACTCACCGGTTCAATTTCCTTGGATTGCGCTATTGGAACAAACTTAACATCAATCCAATCGAACTCGACATGCGCTGCCTGGGCAGCATAGTGCGCCGGTGCTCGGCGAAGGATAGCAAGGCGAGTCTTGACCGCCCGGAGTGCATGCCAAAAGCACAGCTGGTGTTTGGCATCTGGATATTCGGCGAGGAAAGCGTTGATTTCGGACCAATCCTTGTCCGTAAGGGTAATGAGTGCACGTATTTTCCAAACCTTCCGGAAATGGGCCAGAAGTTGCCGCAGAAATTTCTCCTTGCCCCCGGGTGCGCTCTGAGGCGACGACTGGACAAGGAGGTACCCAAGCGGCATCCCCGAGCCATAGACCTCACCGAGCAAGGCATAAACTTCGCAACGGGATCCATTTGTATTCCCTGGACAGTTCAAACGAGATTAATTCGAAAATGTGACAAGGAAACCCAAGAACGTACATGCTGAGTCAAGCGAAAGCTCTCGCACTCGACCACCAACCTCATGCAATAATTTTGGGAGTGTAAATGCGATGGCTGTAAACCCCGGCTGTGGAGTCAACGGAATGGGCCCGATGCTGTAGAGGGGTTCTTTCCCGGGAGACGATGAATCGGGGCAAGATTTGAACTCTTCTAGAAGAATGTTTGCTGATTTGAGCTCGTCTGGATCGCGTTTCCATTCCATGGAGTTCGTTTCGGCCCACATCGTGTAGATAGCTCTTCGGCTGAATGGCGGCTGTGGGTGAAGCTTTAAAATTTCGTCCCAGAGCTATAGGAAGTGTGTTAATGTTTGAGGAGTCAAGCTTGAAATAATCTCGTACCTGTCCGGGCGTTAACTTGGAATTTTGGCGTACAAATTCCACGACATCCGGGGGGACATCAATGGACCAATAAGGGATGTGGTCATCCCAATGCAAGATCTTCACGAAGGCAACATTATCCCAGTCATTTACTGTGATATGAAGCCACCCGTGGCACTGGAATGAATCCATGGATAATTTATCACGATGTTTTACTCCGTCACGTCCCGATTTCCTCGGTCCATTCTGGCGAGATTCACTCTGCGCACAGTGGTACATGAAGCGTGTTGATGGTGTGCGCTTGTGGTCATATTTACTGTGATAACTAGAAGGTGAGGTGAGTCAATAGCTGCTAGATATCACGATGGCACACGCACACGAATCGATACTTCATTCGGTTCCAAATACGCGTCGCCAGTTGATCGGCCTTCTCACGTCGTTCACCAGAAATAGACGCGATGTCGACGCGTGCCTCGAGCTCGAGATTGTCATCTTGTTGGGTAAGGGCATCAAGAAACTCTTCCAGAGGAAGCATCACTAGACCTCTTCCTTCTTCCTCTTCGCCCTCTCCATCACGGCCGGTGTTTTCCTTCTCTTCCTTTTTCTTTTGGCCTGCGACACGTGTACGGCGCTGGCACTCAAGACAGGTCATTGCACGTTGGCCATCCCGTTTGGTCTTGAACTCGACGCGTGTCTTGTCTTTTCGGCAAGTAGAACAATAGAAGACCTCGGCCGACATAGAATCTGACGTCGAAGCACCGCGGTGATAGTTGGGCGTAGAGCGTGTTATGTGGTTATATTTGTACTAACTACCACATCGGGACATCACATCAGCATGGGACTGCCATCAGCACGTGTGCGTAAAAACCTGCTGTGTCAATAGCGATTTGTTCAACCAAATCACAGGCGGGCACGTGGCAAAAACATTTATGATGACCTCATCATATTTGACAGAAGTGATATTTTTTACAAAAGTTTTTTTTGCTTCAAATGAGTCCAATGAGCAAAATATATGTTGAAGCTCGCACTGGCTCGATCCTACTCAAGCAAAATTGATGGAAGGCTGATGCATCTATCTGCCTCCTTCTCCCTCGATCCGGCTCGATGGCATTCTCACTGGGTGTCAGGATTCAACGAGTGCGTTTTTTTTTTCGTGTGATAAGAGTGAACTCCGGCAGGGTCAGGATGCATGCAAATGCAATCATGTTTGCCCAACCAGCGTTAACAGTATATCTGAAGTTGCCGCCGAGCAGAGATGAGATTAGTGAAGTGCTTGCATTTATTTTCACTGGTTCGGCCACACCTACACAGGAGGACTTTGATTGAACACCCATGTTAGTGAGACGGCAGAAGGTTGCGGAGGCTCTGGAATGGTTGAAACTCAATCATGAGGGTTATGCGGACCTGGAAATATCTCAAGAGAATTTATTGTCATATGCCCATCATGATATCCCTGTAGTCGTCCACTATAAGCAGACTGAAGGTGATGCCGATGATTCTATTCCAGCTGAGGCTTGAAGTGTATTTGATAAAAATGAAGAACACGGGACAACAGACAGCAAATGTACCTTCGCTGTACATGGTTTGACAGGAGCGGAGTATTCGACTGCATCTATGTCTGCAATTAAGGCTGCTGCCCTGCAACATTTAACTCACAAAGGAGATATGCTGGCCATTGGAAGAAGTGACATACCTGAGTCGATGTACCACAATGTTGCTGCATATCCTGGAATATTCCCCTGGCTTTTTCCCTATGGAAAAGGAGGAATTGGACATTCTGCGCATAAGAATACGCTTGGGGACATGGCCTGTAAGCGAAATCTCCTCCTGTATCATGATAAACATTTTCAGACCGATGCATACTTTCCCATGGTGGCATTTAACCACGAGCAGTTGAAGGGTTCAGCTACAGGCAGCAAGGTAATTGTCAAACATTCCAAATTTCCAGGTATTTCGCGTAGGCTTCTAATTATGAATCGGGAGGTGGTAGCAAACATCGCGGATAGAATGGCCGAAGGACAGCATGTTAAACCCAAGACAGATGCCGAAAACAGTGCTTTGTACTGCTCAGTGACTTGGATGGCATTGGTGCGCATGTAATGGGATCTGCTACATCCAAAAAGCATCAAAGGAATGAGATCTGGTCCACAACAGTGTTTCTTGCGGCACCTACTTGGTTCATCACCTTGTCCTTTGCTGATGCCAACCATCCATTAGCACTTTATTACGCCCAGGATGATACCATCTATCGCCCCGAGCTCAGAACCTCAAAGGAGCGTAATCTTTTGATGTCGAAAAACCCTGTTGCCACTGCAAGATTTTTTCACTTCGTGGTTGAGGTTTTTTTGAAGGAAATCCTGTGTTGGTAATCGGACCTCCCAGGACTATACAGACATACCAATGGGTATTATGCTACAGTTGAACAGCAAGGCCGACTAACATTGCACCTGCATTCATTAATATGGATTAAAAATGCGGCCACACCTCAGGAAATTTGTGACAAACTAGCGGGAGGTGACTCTGTCTTTCAAAAGAAATTAATAGACTATCTAGAGTCAGCTCACAAAGGAGATTTTATCCATGGTTCCATGGCTGATGTCAGAGAACGGCTCAATGCAGATCCTGAGGCCAGTCCCAAAGAAGAAGACATGGAATCTGGTCCCACCTACAAGGTTCCAACACAAACTTTACCTACTGCGCCGCCACCAATGTGCGATGAACATCGTGAAGCTAATCCCGAGATCTGTGAGAAATGTGAACAGCTTGCAAGCTGGTGGCTTACTTATGAGCACGAGGTTGATGATTTGGTTTTGCGTTCCAATGTCCATAAATGCCGAGAATCGATCCAGGATAAGGAAGATGAAGCTATCAAAAAAGACTGGAGGAGAGTGAAAAAATTAAAGGCCCACAAGCGCACCTACTATGAGTGTCGTGGATGCCTGTCAAAGATGGGAATTTGTAAAGCCCGCTTCCCCCGAGAGACATTTGAAACTACTTACGTTGACAAAGATGGTCACCTTAATATTAGGAAAAATAAACCACAATTGAACACATTTTCACCAGTGTTGACTTACTTCTCTCGATCCAACACAGATGTCACCAGTCTTTTATCTGGAACAGCGGTCAAGGCAGTCGTCTCGTATGTGTCAGATTATGTCTCGAAACTCGGTTTGAAAACCTACCAGGCCTTTGCTTCGGTTTTTGACGTCTTTGAACGGAATTCAGAAACCCTGACCACTGGAGGCGAGGGTGTTGAAACTGCAAGAACACTAATGTGGCAAATGATCAACTCTATGTCCATGAAGATGGAAATTGGCAGCCCGATGGCATCAATGTACATTCTGGGAAATCCTGACCACTACTGCAGCCACAAGTACATGAATTTTGCCTGGAGGTCGTATGTGATGTTTGTAAAAAATTACTGGTACAATACAAACCTCGAGAATCAGGAGGAAGATACCAGAGATGATCTGCTCACAATCCGAAACCAAAATGGTTCCTATGTTGCGTGTTCAGTCGTTGATGATTACCGGTTCCACCCGCTTGCATATGAAACTGTAAACTTGTATGAATGGGTGCAATGCTCTGAGAAAAAACCACGAAAACGTAAAGAACTTAGAGAGTTTGAAGAACGGCTCAATATCAAGAATGAATTCAACGGAATAGAATCTGAGCAAGAATCCGAGGATGAGCAGAACTTCTTGGAACCAGAGACAGAGCCCGAGGATGCAGACAGTGACATGAGTGATTTTATTGTCGATGACACTGGTTTGGGGGATCTAAGTGACCTGGAAAAGTCCACTTCCGATGATGAAAGTGACTGGAACTCGGCAGATGAAGATGAGATCATTGTGGAAAAAGAGAATAAGAAGATTAAAGCAAGCAGAATAAAAAGACTGCCATTCCTTCCTGCGCATAAAGCTGCCTTCAAGACACATTCAGTCCATTGTGACTTTCGAAAATTGGATAAAATCATACCTAATTTCATAGGTGGTGCAATACCTCGGGCTAACAAGGGAGAGCGTGAGTATTATTGCATGACCGTAATGACTTTATTCAAACCGTGGTGTACACCAGCCAACTTGAAGGATGTTGACTCCACATGGGACCAGATATTCCACGAACACAAATTCACTGTCAGACAAAAAGAGTTGATCAGCAATTTTAACCTACGGTATGAGTGTAACAATGCTCAAGACAACCACTACTCAATTATGAAGAAGAAAATGGCAGAGTGAGGGGACTATATTTCGAGCTCAATCCTTGGAGTGCATGATGAATTTGCAAACACTGGTTGAGCATTTCAAGTTTTTCAGTGAAAATATTGGTAAAAAACTATCTTCATTTTTCACACTTTTTTCACTGAAAAAGTATGTAAAAAGTATAAATTTTTTTCAGTACTTTTTGATTTTACTTTGAATTTTTCACCTTGACATTAAAAAGTACCGAAAAAGGTTTGAATTTTTCACAGACTTTTTCAGTGAAAAAAGTGTGACAAATGAAGGAAGTTTTTCACCAATATTTTCACTGAAAAACTTGAAATGCTCAACCAGTGAAATGATCTTGAAGTCGGAGAATTTGGAGATGAAGATGTGGGTAACAATCAAGACATCACGATAGGAAGGAAGACAGCTGCCTTGAATGAATCCTGAGATGAAATAAGAAGTGTCTTACAGGCATCTAAATGGCTCAATGTACCGAGAGATGGCCTGCTGGATATAGACATGACAAGATTTGCTGCTCCGTACAAGGCACGACGGACCTGGGTCGAAATACAGAAGCCTGAGAGAAAGTTGTGCACAGCCAATAAGCTTGCTGACATGCCTGAACTGACAAAAGACAATTATAACGGCACCTATTCTACGGATAAAGTGGAGATTGTTCCCCACGATTTCCTGAATCCGACATCTAAATTGACCAAGGAAGTTAATGATACTCTGATAAATGACATCTGTAACCGACCGGGGTTGGAACTGAACACCGAACAGGAACGTGCCTTTAGAATAGTAGCGGACCATGCCTCAAGCCCACAACCGACTCCACTTAAAATGTATCTTGGAGGAATGGGAGGATCGGGGAAATCTGCTGTTTTCAATGCTATCATTGATTTCTTCAAAGCGCGAAAGGAAGAATACCAATACATTGTTCTCGGATCTACTGGATCGACCGCTGCACTGTTAAATGGTTCGACATATCATTCAGTATTCAGAATTCCACATGAAAGAAAGAGTAGGAACAGGGGTGACCTGGATGGAATTCCGAACAATGCAGTATCTATGGCAGCGATAAATGAGCGTATCCAGGGTGTTGAATATATTCTGCTCGATGAAATATCAATGGTTACATGCGAGGACTTACAACTGCTAGTAAGTCAGGCGGCCAAAGCTCGAAATATCCATGACGTTGAATTCAGAGGTTTGAGCACAATTGTAGCTGGGGATTTTGCTCAACTGCCACCTGTGTCGGGGCATGCACTGTATAATGGTCAGGTTTCCTTGTATGCAGACAAAGTGACCAGCGATGTTCAGAGCACTGTTTTAGGTCGGATTTTATGGCATCAATTTACCGCCGTGGTCCTGTTGCAACAAAACATGAGACAGAAATCACAGACAGAGGAAGATGCCAAATTACGAACAGCATTAGAGAATATGTGGTTTGGTGCATGCACAACCAACAATATTGAATTTCTGCGAACAAGGGTCGTGAGTGACCGACCGTCCAGGGCATCCTAAATTGGACCCAAAGGAATACCGTAATGTCTCCGTCATTACTGGCTTGAACGTCCATAAAGACCTGATTAATGATGAAGGTGTTCGTCGTTTTGCCCAGGATACTGGTCAGGAGTTGGTGGAGTTCTATAGCGCTGATAAACTGAGTGCTAGAGGTGTTAATCGACGAAAATGGTTTGGATGCTCGCAGGCTTACTTTAAGCAGTTGGGTCCTAAATTACAGCATGCTTTGTGGGCTGCAGCGCCATCGACTATTGCGGAACACATGCCTGGATGTCTGAAGCTGTGTGTCAGCATGCCGGTAATGATAAAGGCCAATGAAGCGACTGAATTTTGTATAACCAAAGGCTGAGAAGCAGTAGTAGTTGGATGGGATTCTGCACTTGGTCCTTCGGGACAAAGAATTCTGGATACACTATTTGTGCGACTGGTCAATCCACCTTGAAAAATCCAAATCCCCGACCTACCTGTGAATGTCGTGCCTCTATGCTGAACATCGAATCATATTACAGTATATACCCATTACTTGAGCCAACTAAATTTGATTTGCAAGTCTGCCTCTATCAGTTAACTTTCTGACTCAAACTTTTTTTGGGCTTGATTTCTCACACCCATACCCATTCCCAGACCAAAATCTGGCCTGATTCGGGACAATGTGATGGATATAGAGGAAAGAGCTTGGCTCAAGTAGCGGGTTTGCCATAACACCACCAAACAAACAGCCAAGAAAAAATCTGCCATCTCGCTCCTTTGACCTTTCACACTGCTTGTTTCTAGTCCATAACACTGGTTGAACATTTCAAAAATTTCACCTTCTTTTTCAGTGAAAAATGTCGTTTATTTTTCACACATTTTTCACTGAAAAAGCAGGTGAAATTTTCAAAACATTTTCATCACTTTCTTATTTTATTTCGAATTTTTCACCTTGAACTGAGAAAGTGCTGAAAAAGGTTTAAAATTTTCACCTTCTTTTTCAGTGAAAAATGTCTGAAAAATAAACAACATTTTTCACTGAAAAAGAAGGTGAAAAAATTGAAATGCTCAACCAGTGTAATACCTTATAACAATTGTACCACGCTTTGCAGCAGAGCCCACTAACCGGGCACTCAAATTTCTCCATAATCTCCTCCAAATCTTCATGGAGCAGTTTCAAGTTGCTTGCAAACTTTTCTAATAAATATTAAATATGTTTCAAGTTGATGATAGCAAGATACCCATGATGGTAGATGAGTCTCAGAGTCTCAGTTACTGTAGCAATTTGTAGGGGTGAAACATAACACATAACAGGGGGTCCTTTCGTTTCAAAATTTACTGGTTGTCATGCACAACAGTGGGACCGTTTCAATTTGCCATTACACCACCCAAATTCTGGGAAAACAGCTTCAAAACCAGGATTAAGTTACTTGCTCTTGCCTTTCCATTCCTCCCATCTCATTGAATCCCAGTTTGTGAGTCTTGCAATTGCTACCACATTTCCATATCAGCACGGACGGAAACATGAGATGATTCCTAGGGTGCAACATGTAAATTTGAATGCAGATTTATTTATTGATGAATATTATTATCATTGTAAGGACAACAGGGCACATGCACAAGAAGGGAACTGAAGGGGAGAATGATGGACCAGACATGGCTGCAATACTGTGGCATGATGTACCCTGTGCATGCTCATCACATCCCACAAGATGGCCATGCACCTCCCATGAGCCCCACCCCATCATAACTCCGCCTTGACCGCAACTGCAAGCCTGCTCGCCCCAGTGGACATTCCCACCACCAACACATGACAACAAAGCAATTGCGAGGGATCATCCTGCACAGCCGACACATTGTACCTCCAGGCTTCATCACACTGCTGCCACTATGTCTGTAGCCAGCATGCCTGTGCTTCGCCCAGCAAGGCACATGGCAGCAGGTCGCTTGCCAAACCCATTTGCTGGTGATCCTCATTGTCGCGTGTGTAGCTGCGCCATCCCAGAGACCAGAGAAAAAGAAAAAAAAGGTGGCTGTGTACCAAACATTACATGAGACGCACACGATGAAGGCGCACCATGCAGCGCACATAATCTCAGAACATGGCGACAGGCACTCTCCCTATGCACACGACACGCCAGTGCAAGCACTTCTCCAGCAGCACACCAACAGTGCATCCCCACGCTAGCACAAGGACGATGCAGACAAGCATTGTGCGCATACCCCAGTCTTCTCCCATGCACAGGAGAGCCCCGGGGAGAGCGAGCAAGCTCCTCCCCCATCTAAAGCGGAAGCACGGCCCTCACCATGTCTCCCCATCAGAGCTGCTGTTCCTGACAATCATTGCTAGCAAGGGGTCAAACCCCACTACAAACGGGTGCACACTGCATACACAGTGCCGAGTATGCTGTACTACGAGGCACGTGTCATACCCCACATCGAGCACAGCAACGAATGCACTGCAAGCCACACTGCTGTGCGCTGTACCCTGCTACTTGTGTGCAACGAAGACAGTGTCCCCACGAAGCGCTGTACACTTACACTGGGGCAAGTTCCAAAAGGCCAACTCAGCCGGGAGCCGAGGTCACTGTAGGGAGAAGATCCGTTAGCAGACATAAGAGGAGAGGTGGGATGAGGAAGGGAAGCCAGGTTGGAGGGGAGAGGAGACAGATGCATGCATGCATGAGAAAATGTGTCAATGAACAGATGGGTAGATGAATTAACAGTTGAGTGGATGAAGGGGATGGAGATGTGGACACAGGGAACATGGAACTGTGAATGTGTGCCTCGTTTCCTCGTCTCGAAGACACCAGTGCAAGTGTACATACTCGATCCCGATTCACCTGCTGATGGGCCACAGAATGATCCAGCACGGTCCTCCCCCTCCACGCGTCCCTCTGGCACTGTGCCTGCAGCAGAGATCGTGTCATGAGATATGCTAAATACTGCCTGGGAGAGGAGGCGACAGATGCGCCTTTGGGAATAATCAGGATGAAGTGAGAGGGAAAAGAAGTGTGATGATGTGGGGTATTCAGGAGACATGGGGGAAAATCCTATAATGGAGTAGGGAGAGGGTAGGAAACAGGAACAGGAACAGGAACAAGCATGGGAATAAGGAGGAGAAGCTATGGGATACCATGCACTCTCCAGACACCTAGTAAGTCATTGGCGGAGTGCTGAGCATTAGCTGGGCATAATGTTGGCCAGCACGACCACAGTCAAAGGAGGACTTCCCCAACCATTCCTCTTCCAAAGGCACCTCCAGCGCTCAGGCAGTGAAGTGGAAGGTGTGGTACACAAGATACATTTGAGGCAGAGCTTGAGGATGAAAGTCAGACATGAAATCATACCAAGAAAAAGGGGGGCAAGGCGACACACTGTTGGGAGTAGCCAACATTTTCCCTATGTGTAGTAGGGGAGATTAGAATTTAGATGCCCCTTGCGAGCACTAGGACACCAGCGGCGGATGAGAGGAAGAGAGATGGGGAGTGCCACCATTGTCTGCCAAACAGTAAACAAATGTGTATATGGAAAGGGGACCTATTCACAGTTCACCGCTCTCCAAATCAATAGGATTGACGAGATGAATGGTTGTCGTGTGGGTTGTCTAGAGTGCAGATAATAGAGGGAGACACGTGATTTCCTGAGTTGAGCAAAATTTGTCATCCCGGGAAGTCGGACCCATCAGGCCGTCATCTGAAAGCGGAAAAAGAATTTAAAAATGCGCGCTGGGGCTCATTCGGATTTCTGCAAAATGAGGTGTTGTTGGACGGTCTGCAACATCAAGTAGGGGTCCACAGGATAGTGGCCAAACGGACATGCATGTCGAACTCGCGTAGGTGACAATGTTTGTACAGCAATGACACTGCTTGGTCGTGTTTGTCGTGGGAAAAATGCATATTTGAAATAGGGTGCTACAGGACCCACTACCTAAAGTTAGTGGGCATCTCTGCCGCTTCTCAGGCCATGCTGCTCCAGTAGGCCCCTGGTCACTCCTGTGTAACATTGTCTGCCTTGAGGTGGAGAGCGTGGGAACCCCGCAACTTTATGTAATCTGTGACAAAGCGTGATGTGACCATCCGAATCTTGAGGTTGAGAACAAAAATTCAATAAATCCGCGCCAAAAAATGTAATTCATAGAGAACAGAAAACTACATAGTTACAGACTGTTTAATCTCTGCTAGTGCATTGTAAGGTAGCATCCTGTGGCTTTTGTATGCCTTTTGTACATAACCCAAATCCTGTCCGGTGCATCCAAGATAATGAGCTGATATAAATCGGGCTGCCCTATTGGAAAACCGAAGAATATACAATTGAGGGACTTCATCTAGACACCTCTTGACATTTGCTTCCATTTCATCAATATTCTTGGTGCTAGGGCTCTTTCGATATATGTATTTTGCTGCACCCCAGTACATTTCAATAAAGTTGAGTTCACAGTGATACCTTGGGTAGAAGTCACAAAAGAATTGAAAATTTTAGGACTGACTGCAATGGGAATTTCCACAGATTCTGTATCTGTGCTTGATTCACTCTCAGAGTCATTCTCAGAGTCTGAGGAAATCTCTGTAATTTCTTTGCTGGATGAGGGCTCTGAGGCTGTCTTTGGAGCCTTCTCTGCACTTCCAAAGAAAGATCAGATGTCTGAGTAGCCCTGCTCTCTCATCTTGGTCTCAGCCTGTTTTCTGCGCTGAGCAGTTTGCCTAGAATGTCCTGTGTAACCTTTTCTCTTTCTGTTTCTTCCAGTCTCTTGCTCTAGCCGACGTTCAGCTTTCTGAGCATCAACCAGGAATTCTGCAAAAGAAGCCAGAGCAGTTTCAGAATTCAGTTCCATGTCTTCTTCATCTTCATTTTCTTCCTGCAGCTCTGTGCATTCTACATCTGGAAGTTCATAAGAGTCCCATGAGCCAGGGGTGTCATCTAGAGAGGTGGGCTCCAATTCTGAGAAGGTTTGAGTGGGGGAATCCAATTCCAAAGGTGTTCCTTCTGGTGTTCCCTCTGGAATAGGGGTATTAGTCTGAGATCTCTTCAAAGTGAGGGCCTCTGTGGCCTTTGAGAGATTGTTCTGCCTAGCTTTCTTGCCTTTGCTGACTTTGGGCATGGTGCAGATGGAAGGGAGAGGAGACGACGACAATGAGGTTTCCATGAGGCGCCGGAATGGCCGGGCCGGTCACATAATCGATTACATAACCAGTCCAAATCCTCCATTCCGATTGACCGAAATCGCACCGAATGGATGAAAAGTGCTGTAGGAACATATTTCCCAAAAAAGGAAAGAAGTGCTTATAACTTTGGACTGGTGTCACTGGTTGAACATTTCAAGTTTTGCACTGAAAATTTTGGTGAAAAATGTTTTGAATTTTACAGTAATTTTTCGCCAAAAAAGTAGGTGAAAAATTTGAAACATTTTGGTGACCTTTTTGAACCTTGTGAAAAATTTCTGAAAAAGTGCTGAAAAAGTTTTGAAGTTCAAAAAATTCATGAAGAAGTTACAAGTTTTTCACTTGGTTTTTCACTGAAAAATTGCTGTAAAATTCAAAACATTTTTCACTAGTTTTTTCACCAAAAAACTTGAAATGTTCAACCAGTGTGTCCTTTTTGAAGATTCTGCTTCCTAGGAAGTGTTAACATTGTTAATAGGCACATTTCCTAGCATCTATAATATTTCTTTGAAGGTGTGTTGTATAGTTATAACGGTGTCACAAAATAGCTTACATAAAGGTGCAGGGTTCCCACGCTCTCCACCTTACATTCAAAATTTCCGTTGTTTTACTCTACGAAATTTGGCCATTTGGAAGCTGATTTACTCTATTCCAGACAAGGTTCTTGGAGGTAAAGTTGCAAAAAAATTCCCCTGCTCAATTTTTGGCTCAATTCTAGCAGAAATAGTCTGTTCTGGTCAAGTTCCAAGCAGTTCCAACACCTAGAAAGCTTCAAAAAACTTGCATGAGGTTACCGCAAGTGCTGCTTTCTGTGGCCCGGTCCACCTGAATGCTCCAAAAAAAACCACGCTCCGCCCGATTTACTCTATGCTGGACTAGGTTCCTCAGTTCAGTCATTGTTTTACTCTATATCCCAGACTAGGTTAGGGTCATTTTGGGCCCTAGTTTTACTCTATCCCGGACAATGCACTGCCTGCGGACACAGAAATATTGTGACCACTGCGCACAATATATCAAGCTCAGCAAAGGGGCCTAGGAAACTTTGAGATCCACGAGCGAGTCAGCCTCACAAGTATCCCTATCGGTGGATGGTTTTGCGATAATGTCTGCTGCGAAAATGTTGGTCAATGAAGTCGGAAGAGAGCAAGGATATGAATATCGGCTATTGTACATATTAAATGAAGTCTAAATTCTCCTTTGTAGCTTGCATGGGCAATACAGTGAGGAACTGAAGCAAAAAATGGATAAAATGCATTGCGCTTGGACCCGGCACGTGACTCTATTATTACGTAAGATAGGGTAGGTGGGGTCCCAAGGGTCTTAATCCAGTTTTCCGACCTCGTGGGGCAAATTTCAATCCTGCGTACCCCTTGGCCGGTGTTGAGCTCCACCAAGCCAAAAGTCTTAAAGTTCACCATCGGCAAATTTCTCTGGATTATTGTAAGGTGAGGAGAACAGAATCAAGTATGAAACTCATTCAATGATATTTACAAACACTGCAATAAATAAGCTGAGGGGGATGTTAGAGGATTCTCGGCAGCTCTATCGGACAGCGGAGCTTTCGGAGTTTAAAAAGGCTTCGGACAGGCTTAATTTTATAAAGAGGGTAACTAGGTATCACAAAAGGTAACCAGAATGCGCAGTATACCGTTTCGCGCCTTTTGTGTTCCGAAAGGAATTACCATATACCTATATTAGCTTCTGCGAGCTCCTGCGCCGCCTATCCTGATATTCGAACACGAGCTGTTCCACCTCCTCCCACCACAGATGCCCCTCCCCGCGAATTATAACCAGGTCCGGGAAGAAGTGGTCGAGATATTGCGCCAGGCGCGTGATTTTGGTGCGATTCCAGGTATCCCCTCTCCCAAGGGGGAGGAACCGCAGTTCCTCCAGCAAATGCGGTGTCGTCGGCGCCGTCACATCGAGCGTGGGAGGTGGCGCGGCGGTGTACGCAACGCGGAGCGTGCGGAGCGCGGGACAGTGTTCCGCGAGGCATTGCAGAAACGCAACGTCCGCCTCGGCACCTGGACCGTCAATTTCCAGAGTCCTGAGATTGATCAAAGCGCGGATGACGGAGAGGACGCGGGCGTCGCTCAGCGGCTCATGTAGAACGCGCTTCAGGGAGACGCTCTGAAGACCTGTGACTTCCTCCAGCGGCGCCAGGTCGTCATGACTGCCTGCAATTCGGACGATACTCAAATGCTGGAGCGTTGTGGCCCAGCGTGCCCCAATACAGTGCGTAATCGCGGAGAATACGGCGGCGCTGTGCGTGGTCGCCTCCCATCCTTGCCACATAGTCGCCCCAATGCTCAATGACTGCATCTCACCTGAGCTGACGGCAGAGAGCAGATCGGGGATGTTGCGATGCAAGCGCGCGGGAGTTGCATTGATCTTGAGCTCCGTGAGGGTCTGGAAAAGGCTCTGTCGTGCGACCGACGTAAGCTCAACGCGGTCCCAACCCAACATATCCGTCGCAAAGGATTGTAACGCGGGGAGCGAACCAACTTCAGTCAGGTGGGCCGCCGTGATGCCCGCATCCATGCCATGAAGTTCCAGAACCTTGAGGGTCTGAAAAGCGATGGATTTCGAGAGTAGAGGGTTGGGCCCATCATAATTCCCAAAGGACAGATATGAGAGGTGGGCGCCATCGCTGACTATTCGGTCAAGGAATGTCTCAGCCCAGATGTCCGATACGGACTCCAAGGTTAGCGATTTGATACCGGCTGATAAGCAGAGCAACATTTCTGCGATATAATCCTTGGTTGAGAGGGCTAAGCGCTGCAAATTTGGGAATAAGGGGCGTCCGCGCATGGCGAGGAGAACATAGACCGAAGGGTCCAGAGAAACTCCGTTCCCTAAGCTGTCACCGCCGGGATACGGCTCAAACTCGATGTCCCGGACATAGGCGGCATAACGATGGACTACCGCCCATTCCTCTTCGGTAACGAGGCCGGGAAGAATCTGAAATATTTTTTGAGACTCAAATATAACATAAAAGGAATCAAAACTGGACTAACATACACCTCACCTTCGAGCCTGAAGGTTGGTAATAAGCGCAGCAATGGCAAGATGTGGCTCAATCTCCGCCACAGGAGTTTGACGGCGCATCCAGAGAAAAGTTTACTTGTCAATGCGGCGGAGTAAAGCGCTCGTCTTGTGGACGTCAGATCTGTAGAGTTTCTCGTCCCGAAAGTCAAAATTTCCTGAAGGAGGTCTTGGTTCCGAAGGCACTGGTCTCGAGCTGTAGGGGCCAGCGGTGGGTAATGCGCCACATGGCTTGTCTTGGGACTCATCGGGTGCTGAGAGTGTAAGGACTGTTGGGCCTCGGCCGCAGAGAGAAGTTGGAAGGGAAGAAAAGAGCTCACTGGTGACACGTCATCAATGATCACTGAACACGGTCACGTGCTCCTCTGGCCTTCACTGTATCCGTTTGTAAGAGGCCGGCGAGCGGCGGGTTGTGAGCTAAGGCTAGACGAGCTTGCGAGTCAGCCTAAGTGGTAGACAAGGCAGACCGGGAGAGCATCCCATATTCTCCCACGAAGGCGTCACATTTCAAATGTGACGCCTTTGTCTTTGAACACTTTCAGTTCTCCATCCATGCCTCGGTTTATCATGGTTTGCGGGCCAAACCGATGGCCCACAACGTATGGAAAGAGCCAAGACCCTCTTCAAGCATGCATCCGAAAGCTATAAGAAAATTTTCGATAACGAAAGGCTGGCCAGAAACTCGGTGTCCGCCGCCGTAGCATCTACTTCCCGTCCCTCTGGCTCCACATCTTTCCTTGACAGGGTGTGCTCGTTCAAACTCGCTGCCGGCCTTCTTCCTGCGGTAAAGGTCGGCGAGCTAGAACTGTTCTACGCCGCTCCCGTTACCTATGGCCCAGGAACACGCGAAGTGCCGTTGGCATGGTGGAAAGTGAGTTAATCAATTCCAATTCCTCTGTCCGACTCACTGTTATGTCCAGAAGTTCGGCATGCACTTTCCTGTGGTCTGGCAGATGGCGCGCGACTTTCTTGCGATCCCGGTGATCAGTGTTTCTGTCGAGAGGCTCTTCTCCCGGTCACGGCATCTTTGTCACGAGGCGCGCTCTTCGATGAAGGCGGAAACAATAACTCAGGCAATGCTGACAAAAATGTGGGTTAAGGCGGGGTATCTGCAATATTAGATAGTGTTTGGAGCCCTAGCGGAGTCCGCGCCATCTTCGTCACTTCATTACTTCGCTTAGCGTTGAGGAAGTTCGTGAGTTTGATCGCATTTCGTGAAAGTTTGTGACTTCAGCTGGAATTAGTAGAACTTCGTCACTTCCTCTGTACACTGTGAAAGCTCGTAACTTGGGCTGCACTGACGATAACCACATGACCGTGGCCATCCACGTAGAGAGTGCACGGTCAGTCGCGGGCATAGTGCACACTATTTTCAATTCAAGTTCAACTTTGTTTGGTGGCATAACATTGTTCCCGTACTTTGAGCTGGCCCCTCGGTCTATATCTCGGAAAGTTGGGGACACGGATAGGTTTAGACTTGTGTAGGGGTCGATAGTGGTTAAGCCTGGAGTAAAATGCCCTGTAAAAATAGTTGAGAGTAATTATGTAGCTTGTGAACTTGAACTGTTCTGGGCCAACGATTCTGTTCTCAACCATTTCGGAAGAAAGTCGAGGGTTGGTTATTTGAACGATGTTGAGGACTATCACTGCTTCTCATGGAAGTGTTCGAACTGTTCAAACGGAGAACTCCGTTTGTTCAAACCTTCGAACTAATATGTTGAACAAGACTGTTGTTATGTTCAATGGGCTCAACTGTTCAACTCAATTGTTCAAGCAGCTTTGTCAATATTCAGAAGGCTTCTGTTGACACCAAAGCATACGGGAGTGAATCAATACTGGCTCAACCGTGTTGATCAATTTCTCTGGGCTTTTTTCTATGTCCAGAAGGTCTTCTGAGGGGTGAAGCATATGCACATGTTGATGCAATACTTCGCTCAATGATTCAGTTTCAATTACTTGGGCACCGTTTTCGATGTCAAGAAGGGGGCCTTTGCATACGCAGATTTGTTAGGAAAGTTTCCAATATATATCGGAAGATAATAGCAGGTTAAGAAAGTATCTATTCCACTTGGATATCGTCTGGTAGAATGGCAGTCAGCATTTCAGGGTATTAAGTGTGGCAATTTCGATGTATGGACAAATATAAATATTCGAAGATGTAGATGGCATCAACTGTAATATGGGGTTCAAAACTTTGGGTATTCCCTGTAAATTTAGTCAGGTAGCCGTGAGTGTGCTACATGCATCTGGGGTCAATTGTCTTGGTAAATGTCGGTAGTAGGGGAACAAAAGAATGATTGAACCCTCGCCGTGTCCCAGGGATCGTGCAAATTGCCAGTCTGAAGCAGGTATTTCAGCGGATGCATGGTATGGTTACTGTTGAATTAGGGAGATTTCCCTTGCCTTTGCGGTGGGAATATCTGTGGCAATAGCACCGGTATGTCAAGTGTCCAACAAGTTCTCAGAGATGGTTGCACTTGCGTTGATTGTTCCAGGGCCATTTAATATCTAACTGTACTGGTTTCCAAGAAGCCCTTGTGGATGGTTGCTTGATTGTTCTAGGGGCATTAGCTGATGAAAAACCCGCATTATTGGTATGTGATTTATGCTATTTCAATCCTTCGCCTGTCCTACTTAAACACTGCATTGTTCTGCCCTGCCATTCAAGCCACCCACCTCGGATGTCATCCAACAATTCAAGGGCTCGAGTAACCAGGCGTTCATCTGCACGCAATGCCGGTCCCTCCCTCCCAGAGTCAGCCAATACCCTCACAGTCACTCAGTGCAGGTGACCAACAACCCGGTGTTGCTCCATTATCTTGTGTGTATTTTTCTTTTCTTTCCCAGCTATATCTACTCACCCAGAATCAGCCTTACAGTCTCGCAGGGCAGGAACCACAGGTGCGAGTTTCATGATCCTTCCTAACTCAACTTATGATTTTCTTTCAAGGCCAATCCTCGGGAGGAACCGGTACACGTAGCCTGGCACCAATCCCTGAGACGGTACCTTTTCTGCTCTTAAATCATGCATTTATAATTTAATTTCACCGTGCCAGGTTACACCCAGATCAGCTCCTCAGTCCCCTCCATCGACACCATTGAATCAACAGTCGCAGACTCCTGGCCGTGTTGTTGCAAACCGATTAGCAGTGCAATTCACACAGCAGACAGCCATGGCCAGCCCTGGTCCACGTTTGCGTAATATCCAGTTCGAATCGGCGGGGGACTCTGATTCTGACACAGATGAGCATCTGGTTCGTCAAGTTCGCCATAGCACTCGTAGTGCAGTATCAATGGCACACGGGCTGGTTGTTACTCTGAATTCCGATGATGAAGAACTCAATGAAAACCCTCCCTCACCTCGGCCATCACGCCGTGGGCACAGGACTGGGTCTGCAGCACCTACTCTTCAGCCACGCAACACTCATTCAAACCAAACTGTGATACATTGTGCTGACAAGTGGCACGGATACAAGCGTGACACCGATGGCTATGCTTGGCCAGAGCCGCAAACTCTAGGACAGAAAAAATCTGCGGATTGTAAATATTTCTTTGGCATCCACACTCTCGACAGCAGTCAAAAGTGTCGGATCTGCGAGTGAATATCATTATTTCATAACCAAAAATTGGACTGATAATTGGCCAGGCAAATCTACTCTGCTGCGTCCAGCCTTACCACATGCCGCCAGCATCTCCAATCTCATGCTCCTGAATATCTCGCGGCTATTGAAAAATATGGCTGGGAGAATAAACTTCCGGCAGAGCGCAACAAAGAACTAGCAAAACAGCGTGCACAGGAGTTGCAGCGCCTCCCCTTCTCAGTTCAAAACCTTACAGATCAGCTGGTCAAGGTCATCATATCAAATGATCTTGTTTGTCAATATATTTCTCTCTGTTGGCCTATGCTGACTCTGCTTTCTTTTCAAGTCAATCAACTTGATTGAAAATCGCGAGTTTCGGGATCTCCTCCTTCTTTTGCAGGAGACCCTGACAGACAATGTCATTATCCATCGAACAAGGCTCCGGAATCTCATCATAGATGCCTGGATTCTCTATTATACTGAACTCAAAGCCGAGTTGGGTGTAAGTAGCTTTATTTATAAGTTCAATACCACTCTAACAAGGTTTTCCAGAGTGCTATCGGCCTGATCAGCTTTACAGGTGATATCTGGAGCAGCCAGGGATTACATCCATTCCTTGCCCTGACAGCTCACTGGCTGAGCCGCAAGGGGGAGAGTGATCAAGTTGTGCTACGCCAAGCCTTACTGGCATTTCGACGCATCCGGGGTGCGCATAGTGGCCAGCGGCTCGTGCGAATTGTGTTCAATTTCCTTCAGCTCGCTGGAATTGAGCGTAAGGTAGGTGAACCCATATTTCATACATGCCCTGCTCACCTATTTCTAGGTTGGGCACTTCACTCTCAACAATGCATCAAACAATGGATCGTTCATGGCCCACCTTGCCATACTTTTGAACAGCATTGGCGTCCAATTTGATGCTAAGAAGAATTATATCCGCTGCTTCGCACACATCATCAATTTATGCTCCCAGGCTGTGATACGACAGATGGAGAGGGACAACGACGATGACACCCACTCTGATACAGATACAGATCCTGGAACAGAGACTGGTACAGACGACGATACTGCTGCAGTCAATTTTCAGCAGACACGAACTACACGCAAGGCTGGTCCCATTTGTCGGGCCCGTAAAACTGTGGCCTTTATTCGCAAGTCTGGCCAACATCGTGATCAACTTCTTGACATTATCAAACAAGGCAATACCAATTCACTTTGGACGCAGGTCACCTTGGTCGAGAATAGAGTTGTCAAGGAACCGGTAGTACTCGCTCCCGTTATGGTTTTGCCAGATGTCAAAACACGGTGGGATTCGGTATTTTTTATGCTCTGCCGGCTTCGATACTTGCAAGAGGTGAGTTCACTTGCATAATACAACATTCAAACTAATAAACTGGCCATACAGCCTGTGCAGCAATTTTTTACTTTGAACCGTGATGCTCACCAATTCAACCACCCGTTGGAAACCCGGCATTGGAATCGGTTGGAGTTGATGGAGTTGATACTTCAGGTATTTTTAACCCCTTTGATGGAATAAATTCTGAGGTTTATCTAGCAACCTCACATTGTTCAAACTGCTATGTCTGCAGAGAACACACCAATTCTATCTGATGCCATCCCTGCATTCGAGCTCTTCAAGTCTTCATGGGAAACAATGGTTGCTGATTTCGAGTTGCGCGCCGAGAATGTCGCACATTTCATCAAGCCCGGCCTGGATATTGCTGCCAAATATTATAACAGGTTTGGTGACACGGATGCCTATATCATCTCGATGTGTAAGTGCAGCTGTTTTTTTTTTGGGAGGTCTTCTCTTAAATCACAATTGGTGCTATTCATCAATCCGTCCGTTCGTTTGGAATGGATCAACCAGAATTGGTCCCCTCAAGATCAAGTGATGGCAAGGAAAATCATTTATGAGAAGGTTTTCAACTTCATCCGAGCCCTTGAAATAAGTACAGTTGTGGACAAACAAAGTCCGCAAATAGCCTGTAGCCCCAACGGGATTTAATTTTGACCCAATTTTAATTTTCCTGAATTCAGATTGAGCCAAAGAGTCCAAAAAACATGCTCTGAAGTTTTTCCTACGACAAATGACAGACCGCCAAATTTTCGGCCCGGATCCAAATCTCAGATTTATGATCGGAGGTGATTGGCAAAAAACGGATTTTTAGCACAGCCACATTATATCATTATGTCACCTACCCACGGAGTTTTCAATTGCCCTCTGATGCGACTCCTCAATTGCGTTAAAAGCACGGTTTGAAACCGAACGGTGCTGTTTCTTTTTCTTCACAGCCCATTCTGCTGCCATGTCCGTCAACCCCCTCCGGTAAGCATCCATAAACCTCCATGACCTGATGATGAAACGACGAATCACTGTAACCAGGCATCCATCCAGATACTTCAAGGCCAACTCCTTTGAGTCAGCAAAACTCTTCTTGGGGACTTGCCGGTAGCGGTATTTGCACCATCCCCAATACTGGGAAAGTAAATTAGTTCAAAGAATTAGTTCAAAGAAACCATTCAGAAGAATAAATTACCATCTCAATAGGATTGAGTTCACAATGAAATTGAGGGAGAAACATGCACACATGTCCGGCTTCAGTGATCACAGTCTCAAGCATACTGGAAATAAATCAGGCATGTGACCAAGAAAGATTATTTTATTGCACCACATCCACTGAATGGATTTCCGAGATTCTTTTAGAATCAGATTCGGTTCAACGAGACGCGTCGATTGCGCATTTTTTCATAATTTTCCCGCGACTTTTAAGCGTCCGCCAAAATTTTGAGCGGCCCGGACATTAATTGATGATTTGCCGACCAACGGCTCGACAGAATCACTTAATTCTTAGATGGATGTGACCGCCTTGAGGAGATCTATCGATCCATGCACTTATCTCGGCTGAAAAAAATAGATTTTTTTTTTGGTGGACTTTGTCTGTCCACAACTGTACTGAAAATTTCAAAGCTTGAAGCTTATGAAGCCGCAATGCTTCTGGCTCAAGCTCTCCTGTGGGATTTGAATCAGATTCCGGCAGTGGTGCACCATCTCGTTCTCGAATAGTCCACACAGGAATACCAAATCTGGCACAGCGCATTCGTCATTTCCCAACAGTCTCTCGATTTTTCGACAGGAAGAACCGGTGGGAACCAGTCAATTGAAGAAGAGGTGAGGCACTACGAGCATAGTGTGATCCCTCCCAGGAGCTCAACTGATATGATTGGCTATTGGATTGTGAGTGCTTGTTTAAGCTCATATACAATCTAACAACAACCGCTGAACCTCTTATTCGGTAGAATCACGGGAAAACAACGTGGCCCAGAATATACCGCCTCTTCACTGACTATGCCGCAATCCAGGCAGCTTCTGTGCCATCTGAAAGAGTGTTTTCATCTGCAGCTGAGACTGATACGAAACGACGGAACCGTATTAGTCCTATGCTAATGGAGGCTCTTCAGATGTTGAAGTTTCATTTCAAAAAATCAAGGCTGAACTTCATGTCTGAATGGCAGTCTGCCATTGTTGCCGATGATGAAGAGGACTGGCTGCGGGTTTTAGCATCCACAGGTGATGATGAGCACAAAAAAGAGATTAGGAGGGAGATTTCAGACGGCTGCGACTTCACAGAGATTCCATACCTTGAAATGCCGGAGGAGAATGGGGATTGAGTTTGATCTCGTGTTCCCATAAATAATTAGGACAGTTTCGGGTTGCTTTTATGTATCTAGGTGACATTGTGTACTGGTCTGAGTATTTATCAAAAAAAAAGTCTCAACTTCGAGTGACTTCAGCAGTTCCAAGTCGAGTCGAGTCGAGTCAAACCTGGATTTAAGTCGACTTCCCGAGTCGCGACTCGACTTATCGAGTCGCGGCAACATTAGGCTGGTTGAACATGATCGGCGGTGGTGGCGGATGGTGGTTCAGGAAGTAAGGGATTCTTGCGCCTGTGTTCCGTCAACCCAGCACACGATCAAACAACGCAAGTGACGAGCATTCCCCAGAGTTCGGTGGAGATGACGAAATTTCCCAGAATCTGCTCCATGTGACCAACTTTAACAGTTTCTCATCAAACTCACGAGCTTTCGCATTTCTAAGCGAAGTAACGAAGTGACGATGGTGGGTACGACTCGCCCTAGCGCGATGTATTCTACTAAAAAAAATAACCCTTTGTGAACAGTTTAAACCGTTTATAAACCTTTTATTTAGGGTTTTCGTTTAGTTTACCCCCAACTGTAAACGAAAACTAAACAGTTGGAGCCTTAGCACGAGCTCTCTCCCTCCTTGCACGCCACGCACCGCTGCGCCGCTTCTCCTTTGCCACGGTCTCTTCTCCCTTGCCACGGCCGCTTCCACGCCACCGCGTTGTCGCCGCCAAGCCCTCTCCCTCTCGCGCGTCCGCTTGCAATGCCCCACGCCGCTTTCACGTCCCCTTCCTTCTCCTGAGGCCGCCGCCTCTATCCCTCTTCTGTCGCGCCTCTCAGGCTGGGTCTCCACATCGAGGTAATCCTCATGCCATCGCGCAGCTATGCGCGACGTTCCCACTCACGCTCTGCCATTAGGATCGCCTTGTCCCTCCTCGTTCATGATGGCCTCTGGCAATGCCTTCGAATGGCGTAAGATTCGGCACGTCTATCATAGTCACAAGCTGTCGACGGCACGTCCTTGGTGATATAAATTATCTCGTCAGTGTCCCAGAACTGATGAATTCTGCGCGCATATTCTCGCTTTCGCCTTCCGCGCGCACGCCGTGGCCGCCCCAGATATCCATGTTTCCCCATCTAGGCACCCCATTAACGACGAGTATTGAACGTCGATCATCCACATATGGATCGTTAGTTGCGTTATTCATTACTGTTGCCCAAATTCTGCCAGCTCTCACTCTTGCCGCTCAAATTCGAACGCTACGACCTCGTACACGGCGCACGGCTCATCTTCTACCGAAAATCGATGATTTGGGCTTCTCGGGGCCATTCTTTTCACGCCACGGCAGTCAGCGGTGCGCGGTGGCCCACCATTTGAATACTTGCCAGCGCTGGCAAGTCTTCACACGGCTCGCCGACTCTCAACGCATCCGTCTGGGGCTACCTCCTTGCGAGCTAATGTAGTGAGTGATGTTTATATTGCTTGCAATTTCTCGTGCTCGATGCGTCCGAATATTATTTTATGTTGCGTTTGGTCATTCTGGCCGCAGTCGGCCATGGTTTTGGCACTTCATTTGCAGACGTGATCCGCTCGCTGACTCCCAACGCAGCTGTTTTGAGCCTTAAGTCAGCGATGGCGATCTTCAACGCTTACGTCGTGAGGCAAGTACTATGTCAATTATTCTGTCGACGCATCACGAGCCTTCTTTTTTTTATGCCGAATATCTCCAGCAAAACCCAGGCCTGGGAGACTTTGGTTGCCCCTCATTTTTAGGTATTCCGACGACACGGCAGTCGGCGAGCCGTGCAGATCCTGATCTGAAGACTTGCCTGGCTCATGGCTCTCATTTCGGGCGTCTTAGACCCGGACTCCTCGGAGGCCATGGTCCGATAACCGTCAAGGTGAGTCCACTACAGTACCTCCTCGAATCCCTGCTTGTGATCAAAGGTGTAACCGACGACCCGGAACGTGGAAAGCCTTCTATGAGCGATCTTGGTGTGTCGCATGCTCAGCTCTTTGCTCAGCTTCTGTGCGTCGAACATCTTCAGCTCGGCTAGGGTTCTGCTCGACTCGGCCACGAGCTTGTGGACACGCTCGGGGTCGGTGTCAACGAGGCAATATATCACCTCCCCGAGGCGGCTCACGTCGACCTGCGCCCCTCGTGGGAGTCTGGACATGATTCGAAGCATCATTCCGAAGTCCTTGCGATGCGAATCCCCTAGGGAGGCTTGGATGAGGCCGAGCTTCTCGTCTGTCGCGAGGATGGCGTCCACGGCGGCAAAGTTGGGGGATTCTGGCCGGAGATACAGCGGACGCTTGGCGATGTCGGTCGGGGCGGTTTCGCAGACGAAGCTCCCGGCTTTGCCGATGAGCTTGAGGGTTCCCGCGACGGTGCCAGGACCGAAAACGGCCGGAAGCTGTATGCCGCGGGTGAGTGCGCGATGCATCATGGCCTCAACGAGCTTCCCGGCCACTGAGCGTGTGGTGGATGTGTCGAGCGCGGCGGCCAGCTGTCCTTGTACCTTCTCGAGGTGGTCCTGCGCCAGGTCGAAGGTCGTGTGGGCTATGTGGGCAGAAAGGAACTCGGCGGAGTAGTCGGTCCGCTGGAGGCAAGCTCGCCCTGATCCCTTGTCGATCGCGACCAGGGGCTGAGTCAGGAACACACGATGAACGGGCTGGATGCCCTTGCCGCTGGCGTCCATGGGTGTGAAAGCGAATATGTTGCCGCGGAGAGCGGTCTTGATGTCGTTCTCGATAGACTCGGGCGTGGGGACAGGTACGCCGCCAAAGAGGCTTCGTGCGACCGGCCCGCCCGTGGCCAACCTTTCCACAATTTTGGTGTGATCGATTGCGAGTCGTTCCCTTTGTTTGGCAAGGTCAGCATGGATAGTTTCCGAAGAACGGCATCAAAGATAAGACGCACGTTACGGCCGCAATTTCTTTCGACGACCACGCCTTCATGTACCACTTCTCGGCGCCATACGTCTTGAGGAACTTCTCCATGCGCGACTCCTGTGGTGACGTCCATACAACGCACCGAGCGCGCTTGAAGATCTCGGGCGGCGTCCAGTCGGTTTTCTCGTCGATGTCGATGAGGACCCAGCTGTTTCGGAGAGCTTTGACTGTCGCGGGCCATGACCTAGGGGTTTGGTCGGTTTGCTGGACGCCGTCGCTGGAAAAGTAGTACACAGTGGTGGGGGCGTTGAGGAAGAATACCGACTGTCCCAAAGCGAGCAGACGAAAAAGAAAATAGTAACAGCCGAAGCTCTTGCCTGTCCGACGCAATGCATGAGCGCGAAACCCAAACCAGAGAGAAAGCCGACCACTTGCCGATCCCGGGCTGACCGGTGACGAAGAAACGGGCCCGGTGGCTGTCGTCGGGGGGGTCGCTCAGGCGAGTCATCGCGTGCTCCATGAACAGGCCGTACTCGTGCCGGATAACGAACGTGGCCTCGTCGCCGCGCCAGTCAACCTCCTGTGCGAGCTTCTCGAAGGCCAAGGCCGGATGGGCTTTGAGGCTAATGTAGCGTATTCCGGGCGGGCCCTCGTCCACATCCTCGGGTCCTCCTCTTCGCCTTCGCCGTCGGGATCGTCCACATACATGGCATCTGAGTCGCTCTTCTTGCTGCTAGGGGTGAGCCACCCGTCGTCTGGTGCCAAGGTTTCGATGCGGTCGAGCAAGGCGGGAGGCTCGCCCCGTGCTGACTCCCCCTTCACGGGGCCACCGTCAGCACTGACAGCAGGCCAGAGGGTGGCACGAATGGCCTCATATAGGGTATCCCAAGTAAACTGGGGCAGCGTCGCCGGGGCCTGGGGCACTTGTGTTTGCGCAGCCATGGAGATACTGTACGTACTTGTAGGTAGGCGACGGTCACGGTCACGGCGGGCCTGTCGCGTCGCCCTCGTCGGGGCGGGTCACGGTCACGGTGGCCCGCGTCGCCAACAAACCGTCGTGACATTTGATAAAAAAACAGAATAAAATGTTTTGGGGCCTGTTTTGGAGCATAAATTCACTGCTGTGACCCCAATTTAAGTTATTTCTCACCAGGCTCCTGCTCAAATGCGGTGAAAACGGGGGAAAAAGTATACTCGTCGCCCAAAACTGTAGTGGTCACGGTCCCGAAGCCCGCCGTCGCGTCGCCCCCGGCCGTTAAGGCATGTCACGGTGCTTGGGGTGTCGCCTCCCTACAAGTACGTACAGTATGGGCAATACCACCCCTGCAAAGTCCAGATCACGTGGGGTGTCCGCGCTACTTGTGCCAACACAAGTGTAGGAACCCGTGCCTTCGGCACGTAACACGCACAGGCTTAATCTCAGTATTTTGGTTTTTGAATATTATAACTAAAAGATTTTACACAAAGAGATGATGTATTTATATAGTCGAAAAAAAAAGAGGCAAAGTAACTGTGATTTTCATTAGATAATTTATGACAAAAGTACAAAGACATACCAAATAATCAAAGGAGAACCTCAGGGTATACAATGTTCTTGGTCAGTGTGGTATTATGAGTTCCTTTGAAGAGTACTTTGATCCGTTGACTGGAAGTGGAACGGGAAAGGGCAACATAGAGCTGTCCATGGGCAAAGACATCTGTGCGAAGATCCAAGCCAACATGTTTCACTGACTGGCCTTGTGCTTTGTTTATGGTCATGCAAAAGGCAAGACGAACTGGAACCTGCCGGCGTCTCATAGCAAATGGAATCTCCTCAGCAGAGGGAGTGATGGTGATGCGAGGAATAAATGCAGTTTTGCCATGATGTTCTCCACCAATCAGTCGAATCTCTATGACATGTGGGGATATTTTGGTGACTATGCCACGGGAACCATTGCAGAGGCCATTTGCAGGATCCAAATTCCGAAGGACCATGATGGGGCATCCAACTTTCAACACCAATTTAGAGAGAGGTAGGCCAGATGCCTTGATTGAGTTGAGATACTCAATAGGATATTCAAAGCCATTGTCAACTCCCTCCTCTATCACCTGAGAATCTGCACTGTGAAGAACAACTGCTTTGCCAGGCATCTTGTCAAGCAGCATTTGATTGATCTCATCCACATCATCATTGCGTGCTGACAAAATGGTGTGTTCCAGGAAGTATTGGTCATGCTGTTGGTCTGCAGGAAGAGTGGAGATGCCAGGGTAGAGAGTGTTCAGAAGGCAGTCAACTGTGTTCTGTGGCAGTTTCATAGAGTCAGGAAGCTTTATGTTTTGGGCAGGATCAATATTTCGACCATTCCCAACATCCAGGAGCCATTTAGCAAAATCCTTCTCTTCTTGTGGAGCATTTGGCCCACCAAGACGCATATTTTGGGTCAGATGCAGCTGATGGACCTTTTGCCACAACAAAGAGCGTTGAAGACAGAGGCCAACAATCTGTTCTCGTCCACCCTTCAGAACCACAGGCAGAACCTGCTTGAAATCTCCACCATATACCACAGTGGTACCTCCATAGGGACGGTTATCATTGCGGATGTCCTGCATTGTCTTGTCAACAGCTTCAGGTGCACGACGGTCCTGCATTGGAACTTCATCCCAGATGACCAAGCCAACCTGCCGAAGAAGATCTGCAACCAAGGAATTTTTTTTGATATTGCAGAGAATGCCTTCCCAAAGCAAAATGGGAATCTTGAATCTGGAGTGAGAAGTCCGACCTCCTAGGAGTAGCAGTGCAGCAATCCCAGAAGATGCCACACACAGGACAATAATCCCCTGACTCCTCAATGCATAACAGAGGGTGTTATAGACATATGTCTTTCCAGTCCCCCCAGCACCTTGCAAGAAAAAGAGCTTTGGGTCATTGTTGAGAACTGAGTCCATGATTGTGTCAAAAGCTGCTCGTTGTTCAGCATTGAGGCCATCAATGCGAGGTTGTGCTAGATTGTGCTGCTCCTGTATGTTATATGCAAGCTGCTCAGCAATGAGATGGTTCTGATTCATCTGATCCCAGTCTTCAACTGTCTGTGGCATAGGAGGGAAATTTGACAGTTCTTTCCCTGACCCACGCAGGATCTGCTCCAGAAGATAAAGACCATAGTCATAGATCTGATGTGGGGATGGGTTGGGAAAGCCCTTATTGATGAGCTTGTGCTGAATGTCATCACAGATGTTCTCCTTGAAACAATCCCAAAGGGCTACAGGATCCTTTAGAGGCCAGTTCTCTTTGAGAATAGTGGCAAACAGCTGTCGAAGCTGATGGCCAGTCTGCATAACAGCAGCTTCCTCCAAGCACTGTTGCCACTCATTGTCATCCTGCAGTAGACCACGTGCTAGACATGCTGCCTGAAATGTTGGGTGCACCACACCCTTAACTGTGCGTAGATTCACAAATGATGTTGGACCTTTGACAACAGTCAGAAGAAGTCGAAGATAGAACCGTTCCCCAGCTGTAGGCCCAGCATAATACATGCGACCAATAGCAAAACCTCGCTGTCTGGGCTTCCACACCTGTTTTGTTTTGTTTGTTTCCCAGACAAAGTGCTGAGGGAATTCTTGGTACAGATGTGTACGTGCGCCAGGAAGGTTTCCAGCATTGGCTTTGAAGAAAGCAGTCAAGGTAGTGTCTTTGGTTGCTGCCCTTTCAAGAATTTCCTGGGGATCTGCATCCTCATCAAAGACCACACCTTGCTGATCAGGGAGGTGAATCTGCAGTCGAACCACAGTAGGTGTCTCTGCATGCATTTGATATCTCAGAAGTCGCCAGACAGCCTCAGGAGCAGAAATGTATCTGCTGTCCAGATGAAGCTGAATTTCATCTTTCTCATTTGCAACCTCCAGAGTGCCACGATCATGTCCTTTGTAGACATACTTGTTGATGTATTTTGTGGCCTGCAAGACAATTCAAAGTCAACAATGAGATTTTCAGTCTGGTAGAATTATATACCCTGATTGAAATGCAGCATTCCAGATTGATGTGGCATAGAAATTCCAGGATTAACCGAGGAGAATGGGGCACAACCCATCGATTATCAATTTTTTGGCCTTTTGCATTGATGAAGTGTCGACCATTATCTGGGCGAGCATATATAGTATAGCCATTCTCAGCCAACTGAGTGTGCTGCTGGAATGGCTTTGGATAGCCTTTTGAGCATTTCCCATCCTTCATGCATGGTGCATTGGGATTCTGGGCACCACATGGATTATGAACCATGAGTCTTTTCACCAATTCAAAGAGCTTTGGGTGTGTTTCAGGATCAGGGAGCCGAGCAGACACAACCTGATCAATGTCTTCAGCATTTTTCAGCCGAGCTTCAGGGGTGAGGAAAATCAAGATATGTATATGGGGGAGTCCACGCTTCTGAAACTCAATAGTGTAGACCACACCTGCACATTTGCCAAAATCCCCTCGCTTGATAGCCTTGAGTAGGATCCTGACTTTTTCTCGGAATGCTCGTGCAACCAAATCTGGTCGATCAGCTGGCTGCTGGCCAGGAAGCAGAGCATCCTTGATTTCTGGCCAGTTGGCATCAGCAGTCATGGTCATGAACCAATCTGGCTTTCCATTGTAGTGAGCTATTGCCAGAGAATCCTGATATAGCTGGAACATGAACCGAGAACCACCAATGTAGGAAGATGGCAAGATGAACCGTTGGCCGAGGTCCCCCAAAATAACAGCAGCATCATTTGCAACAGCATCAACTAAACCCTGGTATAGGTCAACTCTGAGCTTCTTCTGGTTATTCTTGTACCAAGTCAAACGGTACTGATCTGTGGCAGCCCATGCATCAACAATCCACTGCTGCAAGAGTTTTCCAGCCTGAAAAATGTGAAGAGAGTCTGTAGCTCGTTGGTGGAGACGATATGCATAGTACTCCAGAAGAGTAATTGTTTTGTGTGTTTTGGGTTGATTATTTGCTTCCTCTCCTGGCTCTCGATCCTCTTCACCCTCTTCTGGAGCTCCACCATCCACCAAGTTCAGGGGGAGTCCTGGATGCCATCCATTTTCTCCATAGGGGAACAGCAAGACATAGAGCATGGGTTGATATCCTGGACTTGTTTCGTAGATGCGGTGCAAAGGACCATGTCTGTAGTGAACAATAAGGTCTCGATAGTCTGGAGGGTTTGATCCATCCCCAGGAAGAATAACAGCAACTTCATTAGCTGTAGGAGCATTGTAGACCCGTTGATCAGTGTTCTTTTGGCATGCAATAACAGCAAAAATTTCATCTCTCAAATTAGGATGAGTGGTATGCTGTTCCTGAAGTCTTTCGAATGCTGTTTTGTAGACCTTGACATATGCATGATGCTGTCGTAATACAGCATCTATGATTCCCATGACCTCAGCCTTTAGACCCTGCATGTTGTTGTGGCCCTGATTTCTCCGCAGTCGTGCAGCATTTGCATCCTCAGTGGAATAGAAATAGAGCTGGGCATAGATCGGGTCTTGCCCTGGTTCTGCAAGCAAAGAGCCGACTTTATGATATAGTGCTCCTTGAATTTTGAAAACATATGAGGCATTGCCACCACCTTGAACAGTTTTATCCACAGTGACACCCAGTGAAGCCAGAGCAAAGGCAGCATTGTAAGATCAGATGTTATCCAGAAAATGCTTTGAGTGAAGGCTTGTTCCATCAAAAAGCTCCAACAGATCTCTGGGAGGTGCACGAACATTAGGCAACTGAACCTTTCCATCCAAACAGCATGTGCCAAAAAGAAGGTTATCAGCTGTGGACTTTGAAAGCTGCTCTGCCTTCCAGTGAAGCGCTCCACACTTGGGGCATATGAGATCCATAGAGCCAAGATGCACAGGAGTGACAGTGGCCTCTATGACTGGACAGAAATATTTTGGAAGATTTGCTATTGGCACAAATTGAGGAAAAGGTGGGGAAGGTGGAGGGTCTGGATAATTATGCCCAGGATCAGCCTGCTGAGGCACCTGTGGCTGAGGATGCCGTGGCTGAGGATGCTGTGGCTGAGGCATCTGTGGCTGAGGCACCCGTAGCTGAGGCTGCTGCGGAATCTGTGGAATAGGTGCCTGCTGCTGGTACTGTGGTACAGGTTGAAAAACCCGGGGTACACTCAACTCAGCTAACCGTGCTTGCATTCCAGCTGTAGTATTGGGTATTAATATTGGTGGAGGCTGAGCAGGGGGGAATTGCTGAGGATGTCTAGGCACATTCAACAGAGCAAAATGTGCTTGCATTCCAGCCCTAGCATTAGGAGTTAATACTGGTTGCCGTGGAGGTGGGAAATCTGGAATTTCTCATTGTTGTGCCCTCAAGGCAAGCAGATGCTCCATCATTTCAGCTCTATTATTATTTGGAGGTGCAACATTATCCCTTTGGTGGAGGACCTGCACATGCAATACAGCGTCTAACTCCTAACACTATTGCTGCAATCCAGGATCATATAGCTCAGTTAGATGTTCCCCGTCCATTCCAGCCCATGCCTGGAAATTTCAGGCAACCAGATCCACCTCCTCCACAAAAACATCACCCTGAGGAGGTTGAGCTGCACCCCTTGGCAGAGGTTGTGACAGCCGAGGTGGACGGTGGCGTTGGGGGCTATCAAGAACACGATTATCTCGTTCTTGGCTCTGAGCAGCTATGCGAGCACGCTGTGGAGTGTTGGGAGGAGTGTTTGGATCCCTACAGATAATTAAAACAAATTAACAGGACATGTAGGATTTACATACATTGGGTCAATGCAAAGGAAAAGTAGCAGAAGAAAGATTTTAAAGCAAGAAAAAGCCTGAAATCAGTAAAATGAGAGGTGGATTTGAAGATAGGAATATAGTTGATTTGAATTTACCATGCATAAAACAGGTGGTAATAAGGGTCAATGACTCAGAAAGTATCAGGTCAGGCTATGAAAAGAGAAAGCATAAGACAAAAACTGTGTAAACAATTTTTTTAAACACACCTGACAGAGTGGGAAGTGTCTGCAACATATAATGCTTCAAACAACTGTGCAGAATAGTTGTATATATAGCAGAGGTAAGAGTCAGGCTGAAAAAAAACGAAATAATGAGACAGAAAATGAGCAGACAATTTTTTTTTTACACACCTGGGCAATAGGGGAAGTCAGAGTTGGTCGATTCACGGTCGATTCGACTTTCGATTCTGCATTGATTCTGGAAATAGAATCGACCGAGAATCGGTTATCCAAGAATCGAAATGGAATTGAGAATCGTTCAAGAATCGATGCAGTTCCTCCTCCAGAGGAGGAACTGCATCAAGAATCGTCGATTCTCGCGGCGATTCTCGTGACACGTCGATTCTGATGGTGCAGAATCGCCGTAGAATCGAACCCAGAATCGGGTCGGTCAGAGTGATGTCTCGATTCTCGGTCGATTCTGGTCCCAGAATCGGGTCAGAATCGAAGCCTGAATCGACCATGAATCGAGCCAGAATCGACAACTCTGACTTCCCCTAATGAGCACCAAAAATTGAGAATATTCCAGTGGTAATAGGGGTAGATGACTAAGACAGGTTAAGAAAACAAAAAGAATTGAGACAGGAATTGTGTGTAACAACTGTTTTACACACCTGGGCAATGAGCACAATGGGGGAGGGAGGAGAGAGAGAAAGAGCCTCAAGGCAACAGCATGTCCATTGCTTGATGCTGTCGGCGCTCCGTGCCGAGGTACCGCGTGAACACCGGTCGCGTTTGTGAGTCGGAAAATGCCTTCATCACGTTTGTCACGCAGAGAATGCCTTCGGCGTGATTTGCACATGACCGGCTGGCGGCGCGCATGACTCGGAAAATCGGAAAATGCCTTCGTCACGTTGGTCACGCCTTCGGCATTCTCCGGCACGACGCTGTCGGCGCTGCGCGCCGCCAGCCGGTCATGTGCAAATCACGCTTTTTTCACGTGGTGGCAGTGTCATTGTCTTTTTATATATAGACAAGTGTAGGTACCCGTGCCTTCGGCACGTAACACGCACAGGCTTAATCTCAGTATTTTGGTTTTTGAACATTCAAGTTTAGGACCCCGTGCCTTCAGCACGTAGCACACGCAGGCTTAATCTCAGTATTTCAGTTTTTGAAGTTTATTCCCCAGCCCTTTGGTATGGATGACCACAACAGCAGTAGCCATGTGTGACGTGGAAAACCTAGTGTAGGTACCCGTGCCTTCGGCGTGAACACACACATGCTTAATCTCAGTATTTCACGTGTGACATGCTAAACCCAGTGTAGGTACCCATGCCAAAGTAGGCACATGCTTAATCTCAGAATTTCAGGTTTTGAATATTATAACTAAAAGATATAAGTTTAGGTACCCATGCCTTGAGCACATAACACACACAGGCTCAATCTCAGTATTTCGGGTTTTGAATATTATGCCTAAAAGATGTATGTATAATGCATGCCTTTGGCACAAAACACCCACATGTTTATCAGCCAGTCATGGCAATAGCTGGGTGTAGGTACCCATGCATTTGGCATGAAACATGCACAGACTTTATCTCAGTATTTCGGTTTTTGAAGTTTATTCCCAATTCCTTCGACATGGACAACAGCAGCAGCAATAGGCAGTGCATGCTGATGGTCATGCATGACCTGGGAAACCCTGTGTGAGCATAAGCAAGCTGATTGTGTGACCTGGAAATGGCCACAGGAAGAGAGTAGATAAATTAAAATGAGAGGTGGATTTGAAAATAGGAATATATCTGAATTTACCATGCACAAAACAGGTAAATGGTGCCAAAAGACTCAAGCAATATATCAGGCAAAGAGAGTAAATGAGACGTGGATTTCAAAATAGTAATATAACAGTCTCCTCTCAAAGCAGAACCACCCTATTTGAAGACACAGACAGTCCATTAAAAATACCTGATTTTTCTGTGCTACCCTGGCTATGTACCTGGATTGACAGACCCTGAAACTTGCCTGTCTGCCTAAAACAGGTGTCAGTATCAGGGATTACAGTCCCAAACTCCACTTGGGAATTTGTCAGAATGAACACCTGAAAAATGAAAACTACTGGCTTTTGGCAAATATTTCGCTTTTTTTGATTACCTAATCAAGCCATTGAAAAGTGTCCCATATAAATGTTGTAGTGGTTTTCAAGCTCTATGACATTGCTCTAATGACCCAGGGGCAAATCTGACTTTTTTTTGTTTAAGGCCCTCAAAACCACCGGCTTTTTGCCAATATTTCATGTTTTCTGGCTCACCTAAGCAAAGTATTGAAAAGTGACCCATACAAATGTTGTAGTGTTTTTGAAGCTCTACAACTTTGCTCTAATGACCATAGGGTGAATCTGACTTTCTTTGTTTTAAGGTCGTGACATGACAGTGGCCGAAGACATTTCCATTCATAAATGCAATTAGTCTGAGCGAAATAGATTTAAAATAGTAATATATTAAGTATCGGGTGAGGTGTTAGGGACGTCACATTTCCACCTTGGTGTTGATGTCACATATGTGATGTGAGATTGTGATGTTATATTTGTCCGTGACAGGTTGTGATGTGGAATTGATGCTGTCACATCCTGAAATGAATGTGTTATTTCTCACAGGTAGCAGTTGAGCACTGGGAGCTGCCAGCGCTGCGAGCGAGGGCCGATAATTTGCCGTGGCCTGCGATTAGTAAGCAGGGGAGTGGGTCTCTCCCACGCTCACTGGAGGCAAACGGCATTGGGATCTGTCGGCGCTTCGCGCCAGCCATTACATAAGCGAGGGAGTGGGTTCTCCAACGCTCATACATTTGGTGCATTGCACCTTGGCTTATATATGTAGAGCCCCGGGATTTGCCGGCGCTTTGCACCACGGCCGATGGTTGCAAACAGGGGCAGCGGGGAACTCGCATAAGCGCGGGCAATGTTGCCCGCGCTTCCGTGACGGCGCTTCGCACCAGTTCATTGCCCGCGCTTAGTCGTGATGCATGACCGCGCTTCGCGCCGCACTCGCCCGAAAGGTCAAGACCGGTCACATTTGTGACTCGGAGAATGCCTTTGTCACATTTGTCACGCGGAGAATGCCTTCGGCATCCTCCGGGAGCGTGGCGGCGCTTCGCGCCGCAAGCCGGTCACGTGTTCACGTGCCAGTCACGTTTTAGTCACATGCTTTTTCTTCCTTTTCCGGCCTTGTGGCTGTGTCATTGTCCTTTAATATATAGGATAGATAGATGCTATGGCTCTAGCACAGTAGATATCTGCTTTGGCTAAATGGGTATGTTGTGTAGTATTGTTTTTTTGCACTTTTGAAGTGCAGCGCTGTTCGAACCCCCGAATGTGCGTTTTTGTTTCCCATCAATATAATTGTGTTCCCTGGCGTTCTCCAGTTTCAAATCCATCCCATTGTCAAAGCATATTATTTCATTATTGCCTTAATTTTTCTGCACCCGGGATGTCGAGCATGCATGCCATCTATGCCTTTCCAGGCCTTATGTCACATTTTTCTGGACATGTGCAAATCACGCTTTTTTCACGTGGTGGCAGTGTCATTGTCTTTTTATATATAGATGCTATGGCTCTAGCACAGTAGATATCTGCTTTGGCTAAATGGGTATGTTGTGTAGTATTGTTTTTTTGCACTTTTGAAGTGCAGCGCTGTTCGAACCCCCGAATGTGCGTTTTTGTTTCCCATCAATATAATTGTGTTCCCTGGCGTTCTCCGGTTTCAAATCCATCCCATTGTCAAAGCATATTATTTCATTATTGCCTTAATTTTTCTGCACCCGGGATGTCGAGCATGCATGCCATCTATGCCTTTCTAGGCCTTATGTCACATTTTTCTGGACTTGTGTTCGAAACTCAGGCAGAAAAAATGCTGTGTTGGTCCCGGGCTTGTCCTTGCTTGTCCTCATTGAGATGCAGAAGAATATCTGCTGTGGTCGCGGCAGAAGGCCAAAGTACAGACAACTCTACAACTTGGGTTACTGTACCATTTCGACCGAATGTTCACACCATGTCACCCGTCACCTCAAATTTTCACTGGGTTCGGTGTTCAAAACCCAACCAACAGCGTCACCTTCTTGCTAAAAGTTCATTCCGTCAATCAGCCCGCCCTTGCCTGCGCAGCGCTCCTCAACGGCGATCCGAAGACCTACGGTGCTCGAGAAGTTGATAGCAATATTTAAAAATTCAGAGGTAATCAGGTGGGATGACTCCGTTGCCTTTCGGACTCTTTCGGACAGCTATCTTCACGTTCGTTTAATTCTCTAAATGTCTACTTGCTACCACAGCCGAAGAGATACTGAGCAGGTACAATCGTGAAACCGGGCGACGCCGGTCGTACCATTTTTTTGGGGGCATTCATAAATGCAATTTTATTCCTCTCTCATCCCTCTATCAATGGACACCAACAACATCTTCAAAAAATCCGACTGGATTGCACAAGGCAAGATGTGGGCACCCACCCGCTGATGTTCAGAAAAGTAGCAGCGGAGTTTTTCTCTATTCTGCAGGTGCTCGAACACGAACTTCTTCCGGAGCACTGTTTTTTGTCGCTTTTTCACCATTTTCTCTTTTGTGAAATTTAGCCTGGCTCAAAATTTGTTTTTATGCCCTCTGGGGGCTTGAAAAAAAAGGATGTTCATTCGTCGGACGTCACCGCCACATGTACCAAATTTGTTCAGTTCATGACCCTCTGTCACCCGTCACCTGAACATTCAGTCGAAATTGTACGGTATTCATATCGTGGAAAAAAGTGACATACTCCGGGGTTCGAACGGCGGTGCACTGCAAAAAAGCAAAAGTACACATTACACACCACCTTAGCCAAAGCAGCCACAAAATGTGGGAGAGCCATAGCATCTTGGCACAAGTGGCGCGGGCACCCCACGTGATCTGGATTTTGCAGGGGTGGTATTGCCCATATCAACTCAGCCAAGATCGGCAAAGCTGTGCCTATGTCATGGCAACCAGGTCAGTCCGCGGCTATCGGCGAATGTTGGCAGAGGTCAGCCAAGCTCAGCATGCCTACAAGGCCGTGGAATGCAGTGAATAATAACTTATAGTCTAAATTAGTTTTTTCCGACATTTCCTCCCAGCCCTCAGACCGCCCACACCCCATCTTCACCATGCCCCCCAGAAAACCGCCCAAACAGAAAGCCACCCCCAAGAAAAAGAAAGACGCTGACACCGACGACACTAAGACACTCTCCCACAAAAAGCTCTCCCACCTCTTCTTCATGAGTTTGCTGAAAATGGTTTAAAATTTTCACCTTCTTTTTCAGTGAAAAATGTCTGAAAAATAAACAACATTTTTCACTGAAAAAGAAGGTGAAAAAATTGAAATGCTCAACCAGTGACAAATTCCGCAAATAATCAAGGGTCTTCATATACCTCATATTCGGATTAGGCAAATACCGAGTTGTTTGAGGGAACCAATAGTTTTGAACTCGTCTCGACGACACTTGTGGATGTGGATAGTATCAATTCAACTTACAAGCAGAGAAAACTTGATGCACTCCATAAGTTGAAGAAACACACTGGGTTGAGCATTTCAATTTTTTCACCTTCTTTTTCAGTGAAAAATGTCGTTTATTTTTCAGACATTTTTCACTGAAAAAGAAGGTGAAAAATTTAAAACATTTTCAGCACTTTCTCGATTCAAGGTGAAAAATTCGAAATAAAATAAGAAAGTGATGAAAATGTTTTGAAAATTTCACCTGCTTTTTCAGTGAAAAATGTGTGAAAAATAAACGACATTTTTCACTGAAAAAGAAGGTGAAAAAATTGAAATGTTCAACCAGTGGAATCCTCGAGTATTTGGCTGGCTATGGCCAACTTTGTTCCCATACGGTGTTGGAATGGTGGACAACAACAATGTTAGAATTTCGACTGACATCCCATTTCATCAACTTGATACCTTACCTCATGTGCAGCACTTGTTGAGTATTGCAGATCCACACTTCCAGATCCACAAGTTGTTCGTTTTTGTTATGAGCAATATCATACAGTGGCGTCAGTCATCATTTAAATCCTGTCTTGCCACAAATAGATCCTGGTTTCCAGTGATACAAGATTTAATGCGGAAGATTGACCCCCATTCTATGGATACTTATCAGGCCAAGCTTGAGAAAAGTCCTTTTGCAAAGCCCGAAACCAAAGGTGAGAAAGTAGCGGTAAAGGTTTTGAAGTACTTCAATTATGTGTCAGATCATATTCCTGGTTTGGTTGGAGATGTGAACAACATGAAGCAGCAAGTTCGCAGTAGAATGATCTGTGAAGGCTTACCACATTTCTTTGCTACAGTGAACCCTGCTGATTCTCATAATCCCATAGCCCAGGTCTTTGCTGGGCAAGACATTGACTTAGACAAGATTTTCCATGCACAAGATAATTCGGGCAAGGAGCCAAACACCCGTGCAAAAGCAATGGCCGAAAATCCCGTGGCTGGCACCCAATTCTTCCACTTGATGGTAACAAAATTCTTCGATATAATCTTGGGTGCAAAAAGGGCTTCAAAGATCGGGATTCTCGGGAAGGTCAAAGGGTGGTATGCTGTTGTTGAAGCACAAATATGTGGATCACTTCATTTCCACCTGCTAGTATGGGTTGATGGTGCACCCACTTCACCCTTGGATATGAAAGAAAGAAAGAATTCAGACCCTGAATTCAAACAAAAACTCACTGCATGGTACGATGATATCATTTGCCAGAGCTTCCTAAAAAATACTGTCCCGTATGTTGTTGCTGAAGGCACTCCTAAGCAACTCCCTGTTTTGAGTCGTCCATTAGATCCCGATTCATCGGACTATGAGCAGAGAAGGGACCAGCACCATCGAGATTTGTGTGAGAATACAGGATTAGTGCACGCCCGTAATGCAACATGCTTCAAACATATCCCGCATCGCATCCACTCTCTTGTTGACCCCAACAATGATCGCTGGTTTCAACTCCCTCAACCTCTTGTTGCGGAAACACATTTTGACGACGATGGCGATCTTGTAATCCGATGTAAAAATGGGCATTTAAACGGCCACAATCCGACTGCTACTCTCTGTCTTGGATGTAACACTGACCTCAAGCAGACTGCCTCCAGTTCTGTTGCAATGGCTATGGTTGAGGGTTACCCGATTGACTTGGCAAAATGACTTGCGCACCAAGCAGAGTTTGAATTTGGGTGGGTTGACTTGTCTAACTTGCATGTGGATTAACTTGTGCTTGTGCCCATTTACACTGACCATCTCCACCATACAGAAACCTCTCTAAACTCTTCAGGGAGCCCTCCCATTGCCCCCGAAACACTTGCGATGCCTTCGCTATTGTGCTAGGCCGCCCGCGGCACACTTTGATGCCATTATTTCGCCATCACCGCTGTTGGCATCACCGACGTCATTGCCGGCGGTGAACGGACACCACACCTCAAAACTTCCATCGAAACTCCCGGGGATTCATACAGGCGAATAAATACTCCCTTCTTCATTACTGAGAGTGATATTCCCATGTAATCCCTGAACTCAAACCAAAAGCACATGGTGAGCGGAAGTTCAACTTGATTGAACAACTTATCCCTCTCCACCATAGACAGAAGTAGAGTGTCCGATGACTACGCTTGGGCATTACTGCCAGAACAAGTCAACTTGGCTCAAGCTATAACAAGGCAACTTGTCTAACTTGGACAAATTTAACATGGCCGCAAAATTGACTTGTGGTTATCACATTATACTGCGGACTGTAAGCCAGATGAGTACCTCTACAATGAAACCGGTCACTGCGCCGTTAATTGTACGTCAACACAGGTCAAGTCAAACACGCAAGTCAATTTTTCAGAGTGACTTGCACGAAATATACTGACTTGAATTAACTTGAACAGCAACTTGCGCATGACCCCCGTCAATTTAGCGTGTACATGTTCAGCAGAAGGTCACCGAACGGATCCCACCAGTCACCTTCCGTGTTGCTTAGTGCAACCCCAGAATTAGATGGTACAGGACGACATAAAGTACAAATTCTCATGCAAGTCAATTTGGTTAAAATTGACATGCTCAACTTGTGTTAACAAATTGATGTGTGGCTCTCGGCGTCATATTGATTTGAGGTTTTTGGGGAGTTGTATCGTTGTTTAGCAACACGGATGGCCTTAAGACCACGAAATTCCGCACAAGTCAACTTGTTTCCCAATCAGGTCAATTGAGGTGTTAGGTATGCTGCAAGTTAAATTATGTTAGAATGCCAATAGACTACACGACATTGGCAAGGCGACTGCTTCTATGTGGGCCATTGGATTGGGGCTGTCTACCATCCGCTTTCCCCGTTTTCCCCCTCTCTGCAGCAGCCGCTTTCATCTTCTTCGCATGTTTTGCTGATGGTTCATCCAGCGCATTCCCCTCATTTGTCCTCTTTGCTGCATTCGATTTTTAAGCCATCGCAGGAAGTACTGTCTTTGTGGTAGCCATTGCTGGGACATCGAAGAGGATGGGTTCGTTCGGGTGATGTGGGAGTGATGGACTGGTGCATTTGAATGTCAGTGATCGGAGCGAAGTATTGTACATGGCGTGGGCAGCATTGAACTGAAGCATGTGTCGGGTGAGCCGGTTAAGGTCCCAACCTTTTCTATGCTTGAGTTCGATGGGGTTTGTTGCCAGAAACATTGCTTCTAGTGCATGGGATCCATTGAATTCACAAGGGATTATCGATTGGTCCAGGAGGTCCAGGAAGGTGTTGCCGTTTAAATCCAACTCTTCCCGGAGTTCGTGTTGAATTGCGACAAGTTGTAGCAATGCCGAACCCACCGAAAACACCCGCCTCTGTTGTTCAACCGGCTGAATGTCGAGCACATTCCGAAACTACAGCACTTGGTGAGTGGAGTATTGAGACTCACATGTGGTGGCTAGAGCAGACAGATCAAGTATTGGAAAGGCGGCTTATGCCCAAGTCATTGTCTGACTTGCACAAGTCACAATGTGACTCACAAGTCAATATTGTTTGATGGGCAGTTGAGTTCAATTTTGGATATCCTGGGCACCTCCAACGGTGAGGATGTGTACCATCAGCGCGAGTCAGTGATCGAACCATGGATTGACCTTGAACTTTGGGGAAGTCGAGTCGTATTTTTGGGAATGGCTCGATATAGAAATGTGGAAGAACATCACAAAACTTCGTCTGTGACCTCCTGTAGACTATACAACCTGTACAGTGTCAAGAAATAATGTGCAGGGACGTGAATTTGTGCCCAAGTCATCGGCGACAAATTGACTTGTGCAAGGTCACAAATTTGACTCACAAGTCACTATTGTTCAATGGGCGGTTCGGTTCGACTTTTTATACCCTTGAAGGTTCCAACGGTGCAAATGAGTTCATAAATGAGTCATAATGTGTAAAATCAGCGCAAGTCAATGATTGAACCATGACCTCACCTTGAACATTGGGGAAGTTGAGGGGAACTCCAAGAAATGCGGCTCACTATCCACGGAAATTTGGAGGAACATCACAGAACTTGGTGTGTGACCTCCTGTAGACTATGCAACCTGTGCAGCATCAACACATAATGTGTAGATGGGTGGGATTATGCCCAAGTCATTGCCGACAAAATGACTTGTGCAAGTCACATTTGTGACGTGCAAGTCACAATTTTGACTTGTGGCATCGACAAATTGACTTGCGCACCCAAATCCACGTGCAAGTCAAAACAAGTCAATTGGCGCAGGCACAAGTCAATTGGCACAGGCACAAGTCAATTTGGCAAGTCAAAAAGTGAACCCTCGCTATGGTTGAATATATGGCCAATTACACAGTGAAATTGCAGTTGGACACTTCAGTCGTATTTTCTTCTCTTTGTGCTTCAATCAAAGCATTACGGGATAAGCCTCCTGAGGATGCCAATGGAAAGATTGACAATTCCGAGATGGCGCAGTTAATGATGGTTAAAACGACGAATGCATTAGTTGGGAAACAAGAGCTTACAGGTCAACAGACAGTCAGTCTTTTACTTGGTCGAAAGAACCGTTACACATCAGATGAGTACCAGGAGTATTGGTGGTCTTCTCTATTCAGAGATATTGCACGAGAGGTTTTCATGGTTGAGCTGGATCAGGAACATTCCATTCTAGATAGTCATATCATGACGGAGCTGGGTGAAGAGCATGATCCTGAGACCCAAGATTCGGAGGAAGCTCAGCGCATGATTATTCCAGATGATGAAGACAATGGAATGATTGTCCTCACACTGGAAAATATCAATCAGGAGCCCGAAACTGATAACTTTGACACTGGTACTCGAGAGAAAAGATATTCTGTGATGTTCAATGACATTTTCTACAGGCCACCAGAGCTCATTTCAATGTGTGTCTGGGACATCTTGAGAAACTACGTCAAAGAGAAGAAACCCAAGTCAAAGACACAATGCAAGACATACCTGAATTTCAAGCCAGGGCATCTGCAGTACACTACCCACTGCCTGAAAAAAAATGGATAGTCCTGTAATACCTGTTTTATTGGGGTATCATGTTCCTCAGAATGACTTGGAGGCTGATCAGTTGAAGTACGCGGTGGTTATCCTCTCATTGTTCAAGCCTTGGTCAAACACAAAACCATCTCCACTCAAGTCTCCAGATATAGCTTGGCCAGATGCCCTCGATGAGTTCAAAATGTCAATGGCTCTAGAATTGTGCTCAATATGCAACTTTTGCATCAGACACGAGATGCTAAATTTGACTTGCGGCGAAACGTAGCAAACAGCTTGCTGAATTGAGGAGAATGGCAAAGAATACTGGGATTGGTGCAGATGACAACAGCGATGAGATATATGATCCAGCTTGGGAAAATGCAATGCAGACAACCATTGATGCTTATGAATCAGACTCCGAGAATACATTCCTTGTGAAGGATACAAGGGCTACCTGCGACGCAAAACAAATTGTCTTAGAGGCCAGTAATGCTGGCTTTTATAGTGTTCAAAGTACACCACACAGTGAGATATGTGCAAAGTTCAGGCAAAGATCTCGACTCGGAAATGAAGATGATATTGTTAATGCAAGCCGTGTGGTAAAGGACCTGTTAAACCAGAAGAATTTAGTCATCAAACATCATCTTAAAGCTGGAGAAAACAGCGGAGACAACAACTCTCACCCTTTTTGTACATCTGAAAGGATACCACATGCACTTTGTACAACATTGGAAGAAGAGGCGAAACGAGCACGTGAACTGTATGAGGTATTCCATACCACAAGTTCTGATTCTCACTCATCGTGGTCATCTCTATGCCCATACCAGCAACTATGCTTCGCACTGATTGTTAAACACACATTGAATGATGAACAAACGAGGGCATTTCTCCTGTTGGCTGATAAGATTGGCCATGAATTAGAAAGTGGCCGAAAAGATTCACCAATGTCACTGCTCTGTGCAGGACCTGGTGGTATGGGAAAATCAGTTATCTTCCAAGCTTGGAAAGAATTCTATGATGTTATTGGTCATCCAGAACAGCTACGTTTGACTGCTCCAATGGGTGTCGTTACTAGTGATATTGGTGGTTGTACAATTCATTCCGAGGCAAGTTTACAGGTTTCACCTGCCAAAATGAAATCAACTCCTAGTTTACGGACTAATATTGAGGCACGAATCATACTGCTCGAGACTCTCATCCTGAATGAAGTGTATTTCCTCAACGCACAGGACCGAGCTCGGCTTTCCGAATATCTATGCATGGGCAAAAGTGTCACTGATTGCATGTGTGGCGGGTTGAATTGGGTGATTTGCGGTGATCCCTGTCAACTACCTCCACTGCGAGGTAACTCTCTATTTGCCCGTGAGCTAGTTCAGTGCCATATTAACGATAATCTAAATGACCTACATGAAAATATTCGCCAGGAGGTGAAAGGTATCCAGATTTGGCACCAGGCATGTAGTTGTGTTGGAAGAGATAATGCGACAGAAGAGCGACCCATTATTGATCAGCATTCTCCAAAGGCTAAAAAAGGTACATGTACTGCTGAGGACAAAGTGATTCTAGACAAATATGTGTTATCGAGTGCAGAGTGCAGTGCAGAGACAAAAGATCTGACCGATATTAGAAGATGGATTGATGACCCATCACACGCATGTCCCCTGATAGTATATACAAATGCCGCATGAGACTGCCATAATAACAACATGGCTGAGGCCTTTGCTATGGAAACAGGCCAAGAATGCCAAGTTTATCATGCCCTCGACACTCAGGGATGAGGGCAGAAACGGCGGCAGCTCACCGGCCTAGCAGCCGAGGTGGCCTGGTCAATACTGGTCAAAGAAGCCAACGACTTGGGCAGCAAGGTATCGGTTTTCCCTCATGTTATAATTTCTTTTTCGCTCACCAACTTAGGTACCTTACTTGGGCTTGAGGCCACTGCTTCGCATGGCAGTACGAGTCCGTTTATTTTTAACCTTGATCCCGATTTGATCCTATGCACCCCGGATCTGAATTTGACCGATGTGACTCCCTAGTCACACTCTTTGCCACTAGGTGTTTGTTAATTGCACAGCCTTCGGATCTTCACTCAGGTGTCACTTTGATACTTGTGCCATACTTACCTATGATCCGGGGTCCTGGAATGATAGAACAGCCGAGAGCCAGGATTGGATCTGACATTGCTGTGGTATGGAATGATCTGCACACCGAAATGATGAACATCATGGATGTTGGGGTGATGGTGCAACTACAACTGGCACATGTACACCCTCATGGAACATTTGGAAACATGTCACTTGAGAACAGTGTTGTGGAAGTGCTGGGTTACCAGGTTGACAAGACAGAAAGAAAGAGCAACTGGAAGGGTAAGGATAACACAGGTGAACTTACAGAGGCCCAGATAAGCTGTAATAGTCGGCCTTGTACCGGTCAACAGCATCCACAAACCCATGGATGACTTGGAGCTCTGGCATGTGGGCGACAAGAGGGGAACAATCAACAACAGTGACTGAAATCACGAGATTGTAACAAGTGTAACACATGCCAAACATGGAAGGTGCTTCTCACGGGTTGTTCCTGACCAATTCTCGGCTGACCATTATTGAGAAAATTAGGGATCCCCGATTTAGGATGCTAGACTGGGCCAAAATAGGCAAATGTGTGCCCAGTGCAAGAAATGGCACTGTTTCATACGGTTTGTTGATCATTGTTTGTCAACCTGTTCTCTGCGGGTGTTATGTGTGTTATATGCCACAGCCACTCCTCAATCGGATCACTTGAACTGAATCTCTCTTTTCTTGTTACACCAGGACGAATCAACAAAGCCAGACTTCCTTCAAACTTGCTCAAGGGGGTCAACAATTTTCAGGCCACCAGGCATCTACATACTGTGCAGCCTGACTCTACAAAGGAGCTGGAATGCATAGTCTTACAGTGCTTGGAAATAATACGGTATGTTTGAGCCTCTGTCAACGGCTGGGGTGGAAAAACAGTGTCCTTTAGGCATCCGCTGAGTTTCTTCCATAATAACCTGAGTTTGTGTACAGCCTCACGCTCCTGTAGGATGTCTGATCTGACCTTTGCGGCTGTGTGTATGCCGAGCATTTTCTTCCTTTAGGGTCAACCTTGGGAGCGATGAACACAGTTTTGTTTTGGCATCGCACAGGGATTGAAGGTACAGGTACCGTAGTGAGAATGGACACAATGTTGGTACATTCAGAACATTCATGGTCTTTGTAAATTTCCCAGCACTGATCAGCCTTAGTTTTAGCGCCAAGACGAACTGTATGTAACTTGGATAGTTGAATGAGTTCGCTTTTTGTAAGCAGGCGCACAATTAACTTGACAGGAATTGTGGACGCCAAGCAGCTAGGATTGTGCTTCAATACATCTAGACTTTCAGTCATTTTACATTGAAATTCAAAAGAATATTCGAGGTGCATCCAAGATTCAATATTATTGTGATTGAGCATGTAAGGCGCAGCATGTAAGGTGTCAAGGGCCGGAAATGGTGTTTTGAATCCCACCCCCAAGTCGCACATCATCAGTATGGATGGGGGAAGTAAACATAGTTTCATAGTATAATTTGTTGGATGCGCCCACAATAAGCTTAGCATATACCAGAAGGAAGAGTTGAAGACCGCTGCAGAGTAAACAGTGAGCCTGCAACACGACCAACAGCATTGGATTATCATGGCAACTAGGGCCACCCTCCGAGAGGAAGGTAAATTTCCCCAAGGGGCGGATATTCGTACAAATGACCACCAGGTTAAATCCAGCTGTCGTCTGCCAATATCTAGTACATGCCCTAAGAGGGTGATTGTGTAGGACAGCAACCGAAATAAATGCCCTGAAAGGGCAGCTGCAAGTGACCAATGTATTAAATCCAGCCAGTGATGGCTAATGCACACAAGGTGGCATAGAATAGACAGCCAAGGGACTGCACCCTGGGCAGTAGCTTCAATCACATCAGGCACACGGCTACAAGGTTACACAGGCAGACGCACCACCAGAGCAAATCAAGACAGCAGAAAGTGCTGGCAGCAGAACAATGCAGATAACGAGGATAGACATGGCAGCCAGCAGAAGATGATGTGAGCCATAGTCTAGCAGACGACGAGGTTCAGTGCAGGTCTGAAGCAGAACTTCAAGAGAAGAGTCAAGAGTCCAGAGGGAAAACTTCAAGAGAGGAGTCCAGCGGCAGAAGTGGTAATGGACAAAAGATGTGGCAAAAGACAGCAGATCCGGACCATCACAGTTGCCATAACAATTTTCCATCGCGATATCAGATGCGGTTGATCCGGAAGTCTACAATCCATGTGATGCCCATCTTCAACAACATCTGTGATGCTGCTGAATGCATGGATAATTGTTGTCCAAAGAGCAGAGGAATGTTAGGTGTTATTTCAAGCCTCACTTGTTCAATGGCGCTGAGGACAATTCTCAACATTAATGGAGATAGATGATGGATGATCTCGGAGCACACGATGCTGCCAATGGTTATCTCTTTCTTTGCTTGGCTCATACTCTTGTGCGGCCACGTCCTAGCTACGTCAGGGGCTACTTCCCAGTGCCATTATATCTTGCTTACAGGTGCTCAACCCTTTTCTCAGCCACCTTCACTAGTTCTGCTTATAGGATGATATCATACAAAGCTGAAGCGAGTTGATGTGCAAAAACGAAGTTGAACATGATAAAGTGAGTGAAAACACGTCAGAAACGTTGACTAAATTGCCTTTAAAAGCAGGAAAGTCTCACGAAAATTTACATTTATGGAAATGAATCCACCACGGTTCCTCTACATCACAGCGCAAAAAAAACATCCCAGTATGCAGGAAACTCAATGTAAAAATAACGAGTCTAAAATTACATTTTAGGACTCGTAATGTGCCTGGGATGCCAGTATTTTGTACCGAGACCATCGCAACAGAGCTAGGGATTTCCAATGGGAGTCTAGGTACACTGATATTGATTATATACGAGGAGATCGACAGATGTTGACTTCAGAGCATACAAAAACAGCAAAGCCGACACACCTCATCCGCATTGAGTCACACTCAAAACAGTTACTGACACCATTCACTTCCGCCTCCCCAATTTGGAGAAAGCCTACAGTACACCCAAGCCCCAGAATATCACCTCTACTGAGTCCTATCGAGCCAGACCCATACCCCACGCCTGCACGGCAATTTCCCCTACCGATGCTCAACTTCTATTTCACACTTCTACAACTTTCTTGGGACCATTTTGATACTTCTGCTTTACCTGTACACCCCGTATCCCAGACGACGACCCAATTATTTCTGTCTACCAGCCCCGAACTCCGTTCTGCGACACTGAACTACCTCCTACCTCCAACTGGTCTATTTCCCAGTTCTGCCCATTCCTCTCTGAACCAACTTAGCAGTGTCTCGTACGAAACAGTGCACTATAAATGTCCTGAACTAACATGGGCCTTGATGCAGGGAGCATAGATTCCTACACAGCTGATTGTGCGCCGACTCAACGTTGACTTCCCGTGAATGGTGAATGCAATGATACGCCTGCTTTGCCGCTAAGAGCGCAAGCTAAAACAAAAACTCTACTCCACGTGGAGAAACAGTAGACGCGGGTGTGTGAGGTGGTCTAAGATGAACCAAAGACTCAACTCCTGGTTAAGATGAACACGACGCCAGTGATGACTAGTGTGAGACGGTGGGCGATGAGGGACCAGAACTGAATGTGGAGGCAAGAGCTAATGCAGAATGTGCACAGATAATAGTCTGCGGAGCGGGACGACAGCAACGGAGGACCTATAAAAGAACTAGTGAGCAAACATGGCCTAGGTAATAGCCTGGGCGAGCGAGAACGATGTGTAATGTGCACGGATAATAGCCCGTGGAGCCGAGTGAGTATGATAGCAGGTAATAGCCTGCAGAGGTCGATGGTTCAAGTCAAAAAGCTAGTGGAAGGAAGGGGTATATGATTAAGAGGATAAGTGGGGTACAAATCTCCTACTTTATAATGTAGAATACTTGTGGCTTTTATAGGAATGCCAAGACCTGAGACAATGGTAGCTGGTTATGAGTACCATGCAGCACCATAGAGTTCGCGGAGATCACTGGTTGAACATTTCAAATTTCACCTTCTTTTCAGTGAAAATGTTGTTTATTTTTCACACATTTTCACTGAAAAAGCAGGTGAAAATTTCAAAACATTTCATCATTTCTTATTTTATTCGAATTTTTCACCTTGAATTGAGAAAGTGCTGAAAAGTTTTAAAAATTTCACCTTCTTTTTCAGTGAAAATGTCTGAAAAATAAACAACATTTTCACTGAAAAAGAAGGTGAAAAAATGAAATGCTCAACCAGTGGATGGCCCATTAGGAAGAAATAAGCTTGAATATCTATTTTGCAGAATTTTCCGATTCGAAATGGAGCCAGTAGGAGCTGTGGAATACCGAAAAAGTCATGGAAAGCCATGAAAACCATTGGAAAAGTCGTGGAAAATCCAATAATGGGTGTGGAATGGATGCGGAGTCGATGTATCCCATGCAATAAGTCATGCAGATCCGAATATTGCATTTGCGGAGCCTTGGGAGTTGTAGAAGTGGTGCAGAATGCGAAAATGTCGAAAGTCGTGCCAGTGATGTGGAGCTTCTATTTTTAGTACTTCCGATCAAATTTCCGATGAGCATTCCGATTGGATGTCTGTTTAACTTTCCGATCAGATGCTTCCGTGCTCGGAACTGAGCGGAGCTCATCGGCGAGTTCCGTCACAATTATGTGTTGTTCTAATGCGCTTCAATTTGAGCCCTTTTCTTCCCCATGGAGCGGTGATTACTAGCGAACTTGTCAGATAGAAGGTTTAAATGTAGGAGCTACAGTACTGTGTAGTGGCAGAAGTACCAGAAAATTCCGACCCCCTGTGTACTATGAATTTATTGTTGTAGTATGTCATCCTTTCCTAAAGGTTCAGCTCCCACCTCAGAGAGGCCCAATCCCATGTCATATCATATTATTTGATATCATATTTTTGGACAGCACTACTTGACCCACTGGTGTGTTGTTACACTGTTTCGTTCATCCATCTTTACCAACCCCACCTGGCATGGGTGGAAACTGGGGACTTCCCCGGCGTCGCTGACTACACCGCGACCTGCAGCCTGATTTTGTGTGACCTCTTCGGGTGTCATGGCATTGGCAGTGTCACCCCCAACTATGCCTGCCAAATTCTCTGGATGAATTGGCTGCCCACCAACATTGAGAAACATAGGCAGGCGTACAGGTGGGGGAAGAAGGGAGTGGCAGAGTCCAGGCTGCGGTGGAGAAGGTCCTCGGCACCGACTTCCTGCAGAAGCCTGCAGACGTCCTCCGTGAATTCAGCGAGGCCAAGGCCCTCCGCATGCTCAACCTGCTCAAGGACTACAAGAAGCACCTGTACTGGTCACCGCTTTCTGATGAGGATGTCAAGGCCATGACCATCGAGCTCCCTGCCACCCTGGATGGCCTTCGCACCCACTACGACAGACTCACACATGCTGCTCATCGCCACAAGTATTCATCGGCTGGCTCACCGGTGTCCTGGTCACCCAGGGCAAGAGCACTGACAGGGGCAACACCATGGAAGACCCCGAGATGGATCCCCCCATGCTCAGCGCATGTAAGTCTGCCCCTCCTCTAACACAAATCTTCCATCTCATTTGCCTCAGATCGCCGCAGCCTTGCCCTTGCAGATGTCCTCCCCCAGCTCATCGACACCTCTCACGCAAAGATCTCTGCCGCTCAAGTTCAGGCCTGGAACGACGAGCTCACCATATTCACTCAGGCATGGTCAGACCGCAACACCGAAGAGGATGACGGTGCCTCTGCGCTTGCCGTCCTCGACGGCACCACCGAGGGGTCAGGGCAGGCCTGGACCCAGGGTGGCAAAGACCTCAGCATTGAGTGGCTGCAGGGCCACTGAGCTTGCCAAGTACCTCGGGCTCTCTGCAGACCATTTGCCCCTCCCCTCCTGGCGCAACCTCACCCCCAATGCCAAGGACTACCTCCCAAACCAGGGCAACCCGATCCTGGGCATCACCACCAAAACCGAGCTGAAGTATGCCCAGTTGAGCGCCATGTCAATCATCATCAAGGATATGAAGGGCCCTGTCTGTGGTCCAGACATCGACATGTTGGGGGGCAGCCTCAACCCCGACAAAGCACCAGTTGCCCTCCAGGAAGGCTGGAACCAAGTCCCCGGTGTCATGCTCACAGACGAGGTCGGCCTCGGCAAGATGGGAACCTGCCTCAGCACCTGCACAACCCTCATGCAGCTGCAGCCCCTGCAGCTCCGGCACCAGCATGGCGAGAAGATCCTGCTGCCCCCCTGCCTCAGCAGTATGTCCCTGCCCTGATGTGAATCCTCTGTTGCCTGCTGACCTGCCCTGTGTAGACAAATTTGGTCACCTCAATGTGATCCCCGACGTGCCACACCTCATCATCGTTCCCCCTGCTGTCGCGGCGCAGTGGGAGTCCGAAGCCAATTGCTTCCTGCAGGAGGGCTCCTTCACATTTATTGTGGTGCGCCTGTGCATGGCCCAGTGGCCCCAGGACGTCCTCAAGATCAGGTGGGCCGCATCGCCGATTCGGACCATAGTCATCATCCAACAAAATGTATATCTTCTCGCAAAGCCCTGAGCTCCGACTGGCTCAGAACAGACCCTCACACGCCACTTTGCCCTTGCCTGGGCAGGCATCAACAGGAACGGGACCCCACTCCTCAGCTACCCCCTCCCGGAAGACAACCGCTTCCATTACAGCTACGCATCGATATGGGTCGACGAGGTGCATGAGGCATGCAGGCCCACCAAGCTTTTCCACAGCATCAACGGCATCTTCCAGCTCAGCCTCCTCAAGGTGCTTGCCACCGCCACCCCGCTCGTTGAGGGCCCTGCAGTCAGGCTTCCATCTCTGTCTGCCCTAACACAAATTTTCTGAGACGCCTTTCCAGGATCTGTACCACATGGTGCACCTCCTTTGCCCCGCCATGTTGACTGGGTCAGTGGCAGCCTGGATCATGGTGCAGCTCACCTCACTGGACCACCTCAAAAACAAGGTTCGCATCGAGGCAGAGATGCAAGGGCTCACATTCCAAGGCTTCAAAAAAGTTGACGAGACAAGCGGCACGAAAAACCCTGAGGAGACGTTGGCTTCCACCATTGTGCTCACCATCCAGCGCCACCTTGCGACGACAACGATCTGCTGCACCAGCAGCTCCCGCAATTGCAATGGCATCGAGATCAGCAAATCTCTCCTCGCTCTCACCGTGCTCCACGCTTTCATCCCCCTCAGGGCGAACAAGATTAAGCTAGCTCACGGGCTCCTGCCCACCGAGGCCTCAATGGAGCGGGCCCTTGACAAAGGCAACAAGTGGCTGCATGGGGTGAGCTCTTGTGACGCAAACCTTCTGTTACCACCCACACTGACCACTTTTTTTTCTTAGGCCGTCTACCATATCTCCCGCAACACAATATCCAACCCCATCAGGAAGGACACACCGCACCCCATGAGCATCGACAAACTGCAGGATCACGTCATGTCCATGATCATGGGGTTAATCGAGCTCGTTGTGTGGATTGTCACCTGTGGTCCAGACAGCGTCGTGCCCGAGAAGTTGCATGGGTCATGCAAACACATCATTGGCCTTGTTGCGGACCTTGGCGTCCCTGATGTCACTCTCCCCTCCTACACTGCGTGCCACATCCACGAGTGCAGCCAACTACCCACACTGCCCAGCACCCAGAGAAGGTCATCATCTACACGATGCTCGTGATTCACCATAAGACGATCATTGTGTTGTTTGAGGACTTTGGCCTCAAGGCAGTGTCCATTAGCCACTTGTACATGCTCAAAAAACGCAACGAAAACCTGGCACAGTTCCGAGACGATCCCACAATCCAACTGCTGATCATGACGAGTGTAGGCGCCATTGGCCTGAATCTGACCTGCACATGCACACTCATTCTCTTCGTGAGTGGCTGTCTAATTGCGATTTTTCTGTTCCGCTGACCCTTGGCCAGGACATCGACTGGTCAGAGGTCCTCTCACATCAGGCGGTAGGCTGACTCTACTGCCAGGGCCAGCTGCGCACCACATTCGCGATCCACCTCATCACCCACGACACGATCGAGACTGTCCTTGTGTGGAACTCGATCCGTAAGTCCCACCTCATTGAGCTCTTCACCAAAATGCCGCACATGGCAGTATCCTGACCTTCCCGGGGGAAAAAAATAGGTCTGTTGCAATCCTGACAAAATTCGCCGAACCAGTCCTGACATTATGCCTCAAAAAAAAATCAGGCCTTCACAGCTATTATCATCGGTCCTTGCTGTGCTTTGTTGCAAGCATGGCACTGGGATGATTGACGAAGCGAGTTGTCTGCCGAGGATGTGATGGTTGATGAAATTGCAGAGTGTGTGAATGTTGCGCGAGATATTGATGAATTGTAAAATATCATGGGCAATGGAGTGACAGTGAAAATAAAATAAAATTGAAGAGGGGGAAAGACGATGAAATCAATGCCGGAAAATTCGAGACCAAGGCGTGAAAATTCATTAGAGCAATCTGCGAATGAGAAGGAGAGGGGGTGCAATCTGTATACGTAGGCAACAAGACACGAGTCCTTAATCCACAATATGCAAGTCTGAGTTGACGATACACGAGTACTTTTGAGAGACACAGATGCGCAAACGATGTCGGAGACTGAGATCGAATGGAAGACTAGTATTTTTCAGGACTGACAGCTGAGAAGCAAGGATGGATGAGGGATCAAGCGGTTCCGGACGTAGCAAGGTTTTTCAAGGAGGTGATTGAGGTGTGATACAAGTTATAACGCGAAGGGAAACAATGTTTGGTTGATTCAATGCATTCCGACTTGCAAGGCGCCAATTGTACCAGAGTGCCGGATTTAATTAGAGAGCGCAAAAGGGTGTCGGAGTGAGTGGCCCCCAGCGTTTTCAAAGCACAATGAGTTAATTCGGGGAAATGACTGTCGATAAATCCGGAGGATGCGTGCCGCTGCTTTGCTCGAGACTTGGAAGAAGATTTGGATAGATACGGGTGACGGACCCCAGAAGTGTTGTGGTACCATGTTGGAGATGCAGGTGATTCGATGTAAATAGCTCATAACGACAGTGTGCGGCAGAAGAAGACAAGAGTGAAGAAGGTAGCAAGTCATTTAGAGAGTAAGAGACACGAGGTCGAGCGCAATTCCGTTTCAGGTGAATGGAGTCAAACCGCAGGCGCCTGAAAACAGAAACTCCAGGGGCTCACAGAAATAGGCAGCTGCGTTTCAAGAGAATGAAAAGCCACATTTGGAGGTCATCAGTCAAAGTTCAGTTCATCAGACGATCAACTTGACTTCATTTCAGGGTAGAACCGGTGGCTAGCAGTGTAGTGATGAGAGGGAACAAAGAGAGAAAACGGATACTTAGATGGCAGGAACGGCTTTGACTCCAGGACGCGAGGACACTAGATCGGGCAAGGTCGGAATCGGCCGACATCATGGTGCAGCCAAACAACACCACACATCCCCGTCTTATCTCTTCCAAGAATTGCAATGCCTGGCCAGGGCGGCAACGAGCGAACACAAAATCCGGGATACATTCCGACGTGCGGTCTGGGCCCATAGAGGTTCGGATGCTGCTAGATCATGTCTTTGATGGGACTTTCGTGGACCAGTGTAGCAGGAACATGTTGACAGTTGACCATTGATAAAAAACTATATTTATAACTGTTGCCTGCTAACTGCTACTACTCCGGAAAATCTTGTTCTACAGGATTTGAGAGCCAGCTGGGAATATTAAGCCTCGGTGGAGCGGGAAAGATAATACAAATGAGATACTTACATGTCTTCGGCTGGCTGAGAACCCGCGGAGGGAGGTTGGCATCGGAGTCAGTTCCAGATTCACAATATTCTCTTGTCTGTTTGTTCATCCCGGAAGATTCATGTATAGCCAGTTCCCTGGGCATTGGATGGGACATCTGAGCGGACATCTTGTCGGCCCAATCAAAATATTGTTCATGTCCATCCGACACGAGACACATGTGAAGGTCCGCATGGAAGTCCTCCCAGTTGATCTGAAATGACTTCAGCTCAGGATAGATGGCATCAAAATCCTGAGGTCCCACAGCACCCGTTGCTGGGGTGGCTGCGCGTGGACTATCATCCTGCACAGGTGTTACGTCCTCGAAAATGAATAGGTCAGCAACGAGAAAGAGAAATAGAATAAGCGAAAGTTACCTATGCTTGTCTGTCGATGTCTGATGGCTTGAATACAAACAGGTCAGTATAAAGAAAAAAATAAAACTGAGTCGCATACCTCGTGTGGGTGCTGGACATAGAGGGTGACCTTGATACAGGTAATGGCCGCCGCCAAAATATGACCTCCGAACTCGATGGGACCCAGAAGGGGGAACTCATCGGTTGCGAATCTGTCGCAGCCCACAGGTGTTGCGGGAGGAATAAGGCTGGGCAGTGGGCTTGCAAAAGGTGGACCCTGGAAGTCAACACAGAGAACACATTTAACCTTGGGTAATATCAACCACTGCTTCGCTTTCCTCTCCAAATCTGCAGAAGTCTGTGAGCAGGCGCATTCGACGATGATGCTGTACTCCGCATCGGTGTCCGATGGTTTTTTCCCAAAAGCAAAGTCAGGTACCACAATTTTAGTGCGGCCAGGACCTTCTCTAACTCGAATATCTATATTCGTCTCGAAGGTGAACCCGATCTCCTTCTGTGCGATGTCGATGAAGGGTTTCACAAAGCCTCTGAATCCTTCATAGACCTTACTCGGCCATGTGACGATCAGGATCTCTGAATCGTGGAGATATTCAAGCCTTTGATAGTATTAAAACAAGGAGCAAATGACACAAAGAGGGGCACAAACCTAAACTCTCACTCTTCAGAAACTTTTTCATAAAGTACAGTCCAGATCTGAGGTGCAATACCCTCCAGCGTCTGTGACGACAAGTCAGTAGATTTACAAGCCCATAACTGAAATGTACTATAGTGCCTAACGAGGATTTGGAAGACCGGATCGTGTCCTCTATCTCTTTAACCTGTAACGGTTACAATGTAACACTAGATCGGGGGTGGAAGCGAATGCGTAGGCAGACATACTCAATCGGCTGTGTTACTAGACGGCTTGTTAGCAGTCAGTCTTCTCACTGAAATCACTAGATGGTCCCGGTGTATGGAGGCCTGTGGACACAGGCCGAGAGGGGCTCTCCGAATCGTGATGTGTAGATGGAGTGAATGAGGTATTTTGTGCCAGTGGAGAATGGACACCCTCGGGGGAGGAGGACGGACTTGGATAGAAACGAGTATGATATCCCACTTCGGAATACCCTCCGACAGCAGTTGTCGATTTTTCGCCCTTGTGTTTCCTTTAAAGGGAATGCCCTTTCGGGATCAGCACGCGCGGCAGACACCATTTTCAGGCCCCGCTCACAGGAGTGTCACGCCTGCATATCACAAGGGATTTGAAGTTGGTGTGCCATAGTTTAAGAAAACAAAAACAAAGATTCTCCAAGTGACAGAGTCTTTTGTATTTTTTTCAGACCAAGTACAGGGTGGCATGCAAGGATAACATTCAGGAAAAGAAACATTTTCTAATTACTTGTATGAAGTAAGGGTGGTAGAGATAACATTCAAGGGGCATTAAGGTGGATAATATACTGCAGGATAACGTGCACCTAAGACTTGAAGATGGCATGGAACACCATCATCTGACTGGGTATTTGGCCAATACACGCGAGCAAAAGAGGGGAGTCGGGCTCAGGGCGGAAAGGGGCGCCTCGTGTGTATAGCCACCAATGACGGATATGGCCTTGGTATAGAAGACCTTCGATTCCGGATACGGGTCCGCAGGCAGGTAGTGGGCAGGCGCGTCGCGTGAGCAGTTGGCGACAGCGGTGGCGCGCTCAGGTGCGTGCGGCGGTCCAGCATCAGGGAGTAGTGGACGGACACCGAAATCCGAGGCAGATGTCGGAGAGATGGAGGCCTCAGTTGGGTGGCACGGCGACGCAACATGGTGGAGGAGAGGAAACGCGAATGTAACGCGTAACGCGGCGGGGATTGAAAGCGTTGAGGCTGCCGAAATGTGGCCGAACATGGCCTTCCTAATAAGGAGATGCTTAGTCACGAACCCAAGGGCGAAAAGTCAAAGACTTCCGACAGCAGCCATGACGACCTCCGCAGACTAAATTACTGGAGTTTACGTGAGTGCGGTGAGAAAGTGTCGTTGTTTGGATCACATGGTGCTGGCAACTTCGTCTCTCCATCTCCCTAGTCCCAGATCCTTCTCTTCCGTCGAGTTTGGCTAACACTTCTGTACGTTCTATTTTATTTCGCTGTTTTCCTTTCTTTCTACACTGTTCTTTTCCTCGTTTTTGGTAGAAGTTTGGAGTGGCAGCGCTGACGACTGGATTAGACGCAGGATGCCCGCGTCGGTGCAGCCCAAGCGTGCCCAGCCGGCTTCTTCCACCTCCCTCTTGGCCGGCTTCAGCACCCTCGAATCTCGGAGCTCCCGATGCCCACGTCGCCGGCGGTAGCGAACCCGCCAACGTCACCTACCACCACGTCGAAGTTGCCGTGGTTTCTACAATCTCTCGCCTGGCGCGAACATCCTAGTCTTTCTCTGTCGACCGCCGCCCGTATCGCACACCACCTCCAACTCGACGTCTACATCTTCATCTGGCGGCAAGGAGTGGTGGCCACTGGCATGACAAAAGGGTGGACGAGCGACGCAGGCTGGGGGTGCATACTGCGCACGGGGAAGGGTCTGCTCGCAACGGCGCTGCACAAAGTTGGCAGTGAGTTTCCATGCTTGCGTTTCGGTTCCTCCTTCCGGTTCTTTCTTCCCTGTCGTCCGAGGAGGCAGTACGTGCGCTGTTCTTTGCGGCGCTTCATTTTAACGGGTGTGCGTTGTTTCCCCACTTGTCGTTTTAGCGCTCTCGCTCCCCTTCCTTCCCCATCGGGCCACGCAATTGCCTTTTTGGGGGCTCATGCCTCTGCGCCGACTTTCGTTTCTGCCACCTGTGAGTGGGGCGCTGGTGCCTTATCCCGCCCGGGAGCGGAGAGGGGGAGTGCGCGGGCGGTGGGGCCCGGGGTTGGTTTGGGCCGGGCTGGGCATTTTCTTTTTGCTTTGATTCGTGCATGGAGGGGTTAACATCCTTCCCTTCACTACCCCTCCCTTTTCTTGTCTTTTCGCCTCCCACTCCTCCTCCCTCGTTCCTGCCACTGATTCCTCCCCCCCAGACGACCCCTCCCTGCTGTTGCGCTTCCCACCGCGGACACCCGCTGCGCACGCGGCGCACGTGCGCCTCCTCTCATGGTTCCACCATGGCGCTTGTGGGCAAGGCCGCGGGCAAGGACATCGGGATGTGGTTTGGGCCGAGCGCGGCTTCAGGGACGTTGAAGTGGGTGTTCGGACCTTTCTTTTCTTTGTGCACGGATACTTTCCTTGTCCTTTCGTTCTCTCTTTCGGTTTCGATCATTACGGACACTTTGTTTCCGTCCCTCTGCCTGTGATACTATAATTTTTTATTGCCATGGGTATCCCTTACCTTCCTTTCCTTCTATTTCGCGCGTCTTGTTCGTCCTCCAGCGACAGCTATTCCGTATTCCTTTCCGTCGCCCTCCTTCCCCTTGCTATTGCTGGTAACATGCACCTCATCTTTCGTCGTCGTTGCTGGCGTCTCTCCCTCCCCTCCCGTCCTCCTTGCCGTCCCCTTCCTATCCTTCTTCATATCAGCTGCATACCACTCCACGTCCTTCCTTGCTTGTTCCTTGACATCCCCTTCATTCCCCTTGCTAACATACGCCTCCTCGTCTCTCCCTCTCCCCTCCTGGTCTCCTCCTGGTCGTCCTTCATACCATCCTTCTCCCCCCTTGCTCACTTAGCGTTCCTCGCTACGCATCCGTCTCCGTCTTCCGTTCCTCGTCCGTTCTCTCGTCGTCTGTCGCGTATGCTGACGCTGCCCTCGCAGAATGCTCGTCGACGCGTTCCCGCGCGCGGCCTCGGCGTGTCCGTCGCCACCGACGGCACGCTGTACCAGACCGAGGTCTTACGCGACGTCACATTCCCCTGCGGCGCTCGCCGCCCTCCATGCCGCGGGGCCGGCTTTATCGCACTCTCACGAATCGCACCGCGCCCCCGCGTCCTCTTCGGGGCACTCGCACCACTCGCATGGGAAGCAGCCGCACGCGAAGCCGGAGACGCAGGCGTGGGGCGACAGCCTGGTTGTCCTCCTCATTGGGACGAAGCTGGGGATGAACGGTGTGGATCCCGTGTATCATGAAACTATCAAGGTGTGTTTGCATTCTGCTGCTTCGCTTTGTTTTGCTTCCCCGCCGCACCTCCCCTCGCTGCTTCGCGTCATTCTCCTCTCTTCGTTCCTCGCTCGCAGCGTGTGCTGCTTGCTCCTTCCTTCCCCCTCGCTCACTACCTTCCCTCTCCCTCCCTCGTTTCTCGCTCCTCCTCGCATTCCCCTTCTTAACTCTTTCTTCTCTCGCACATCGCTGACACTCTCCCCAGCTCCTCTACACCTTTCACGACATACACCGCCACGACGCCCGCGCTTCCCCCGCCCGGCGGGCTGCTGTCGCCCGCAGAGGAGGCACACTTCGCGCACGCCGACTCGACGGCGGAGCTGCGGACGTTCCACTACGAGCGCGTTCGCAAAAAGCCGCTGAAGGGGCTCGATCCGAGCATACTCCTTGGGTTTGTACGCCGGGATGAAGCGAAGTGGGTGGATTTGAGGCGGAGGATTGTGGAGGTGCATTTCTTCTTTCCTTTCTTCGTATGCCCGTCGTCCCCATCCTCCTCTCCTTCCCACTTCGTAAGCCTGCCCTCCTTTCTCTCTTGTCCTTTTTCTGTCGTTCCTCGTGCTCACCCTCCTCCTTCGTCATGCTCGCCCTTGTTTGTCGTTTCTCTCTCCCTCCGCTTATTTCCAAAGGCCCTTACTGACTCGTGCCCACAGCTTCCCCGCGCAATCTTCGTGATCCACGCGTCACACCACCGCCTGCGCCAGCGAAAAGGGGCTAAATGGCAAGGGGAAGAGCAAGACGGTACGAGTACACTACCCGTTCCCCGTGTCGGTGGAGGACACAGCGGCGGCGGGGGCGTGCGCGATGTCCTCACCGAAGACTGAGCGGTCGTTTTCCTCCCTTGATTCTGGTACCGCAATTTGTTCTTCCTTTCATAATTTCTCTTGCGCTGCTTTACTTGCCGACCATCTCTACTTATATCTTCCCCGTTGCTTCTCCTTCCTTCCTTCGTTTACATGTTCTTTACTTCTTTTACATTGTCTCTCCTCTATGACTGTATCTACTCCCCGCATGCAAGCTATACATCTTCTCTATGCCCTGCAATCGTGTCTTGCCCGATATCACTCTGTTTCCTGGTCGGATTGGGGCAGGACCGGTGATTATCTCTTTGTAAGTCGTGTCCAAAGTCCGGACAAAATCCAGGCCCCGGGAAGGATGCTGAAGTGCCGCCCAAAATACTGGTTTGGGTTTCAGATTGACAAGAGTTTCCTGCCTCAGCCAAGCAATCACAAGCCTGCTCAGCCACGGCGTCAGGTGTAGGGCTTTGTTTATAATTCTCCAGCCATTTGAAAACAGTTTTTAGATTTCTGTTTCAAGTTGTGAACAGGATGTTTATAAACACGTTCCCAAAATGAGCCCCAGGAGGCCTCTGAGACAATTTTTCTCTCTTCAGTTTCCGAGTAGACTGAATTCTACCTCTGCTAAATTTCCTGCCCCAGGATTTCAAATTGAGACCCATGTGTATCTGATTTTGGCCATTGCACAGATTCCGGCCAAATTTAGCAGTCAACTGCCGCCATTTTTGGCACCGAAATTTTGCTCAAACGGGATTTGGACTATCTCAAGACTATTCTGGATGGTTTTAGCAGACACTGTGGTGTTTTCTGTCTGGAAATTCACAAGAAATGAGGACAAAGTTGACAACTGATACACAGCCACATGGGTTTGAAAACCGGGAGTCTCACACAGATAAAAAACCAGGTTTATAAACAGCTGTTTATAAACACGTTTATAAACCAGCACTATAAACAGCACTATAAACAAAGCCCTAGTCAGGTGCCGTTTCGATACTGAATAAATCGTCGACGATACTCAAAATGGAGGCCAAAATGTGTTTTAAAACTCGAGGAGCCCCGGGACCTTACTGTATACTCTGGTAGCGGACCGTGCTGCTTGTCGGCCTTACCCGCTTTATATAGTAAACACACGTTGGTGCAAAGTAAATTTAGTGGATGCCGCAACTTTTTTTTCGGGGTCAAAAATACTAGCGCAAGTTTTTAAACCAAGTTGGACCTTTCAGATAGACCTGATAAATACAAATTTTGACTTTATCTGATACAAAATCGTTTCTGGGGTTTTATATAAAAGAATCTGAGTAGACCATCCCCTGCGTATTTTCATTCTGAATTGAACGCGCCCCGCCCCCAAGGAAACGGTGAGGAATTGTGGCCGGAACAGCTGATATACGTAAAACGATCAAAAACGACCCAAAATGAAAAAAAAAAAAAAAAAAAAAAAAAAAAAAAACAAATTGACCACGCCCTAAGTTCTGCAAATGGCTATATATACGAAGTCTGCACAATTGATTTTCCTTCAATGCATCATTAGGACGGAATACTTAGAGAGCAAAGATTATTGGTCGCATAGGACGGGTTGCAACAGTGAACATATAGGGCACGCGGTCTTTCGTCCTCCAGACCGCTTCCTAGTGATGTGGATGGTGCAGAAGGGCGCTTATATTAGCAGAGATGCCTCCAGTCGATTGCAGGTCTAAACAACTGATGTCAATTTTAGATGGTTGACATCAACAGACAACGTTCCATGTTACACTGAAAAACATACAGGATGACAAGATGATAATACAACTGATTTATCACACCAGGGGAGACGTCGGAGCAGCGGTGGCGACGATGGCCCTAGTGGCGGGTGTCACGGCGGGTGGGGTCGCAGGGAGCGACGGAGACGCCACGCATGCAACCTTCAACCCAGTAGAGAACGCCGCCAAACCATCTGGAGCGAGCGCATCCGTTGCACTCGGTGGAACGGTGCCAACGTACGCGTTGAAATTATACAGCCCGCACGGGCAGACATTTTGGATGAGCTTGAGACTCGTCGCGGACATCACCGTCGCGCCGTTGCGATTAAGTGCGAAGCTCTGCGAGCCCACGTTGAACGGGACAGCGAACGCCGAAGCCCCTACTGGGGCGCTGTAGCTGTATGCCGTCCCGCCGGAGTTGACGATGACAGTTCCGGGGGCGGTGAGGAGAGTGACGACGAAGACATCGTCTGTCATGGAGTCGTATCCGTTTGGACGGCCCTCGAAGTAGTTCCCGGATGCATTGTTTGCGGGCTGCATAGTTGTGTCGGTGGCGTCGCAATTGAGAGCCTTCGGCGCGATTCGGTACCAGTAGATGATCTGATCGCTGGTGATAAATTGGTTGACCGACGTGGAACCGGCCTTGTATGCCGCAATGAATGGCTTCGCCATATCGAGCCAACCAGCATGAGGCCTTCCACAAATATCAGTAGACGTTCAAACACAATCTGTAGATTGGATTACATGTCATTCACCCATTTGGAGGATCCATCGTCTGTGTGCGGCGAGTGAAGTGGTCCGATGTAATGAGATTCACCGTAACTGTTTTGACGAAGAGATAAGCAAAGAACAAGCGATGGCGAGGAAATACACACTCATTCCACGTCACAATCTCAACAAATGTCGGCTGGAGAGCTAAGATCTCAACCCATCGCTTGTACCAGAGGAGATCGCTCGGGAACACCCAGTTTTTACTGTACGAAACCTCTGGTCCAAAGTGGGTGGAGAACCACGCAGATGCGGCTGTCGACATAGACTCAATTTGATAAACATGCCACAATCGGGAAAATAATTTACGCGCGATGTATCCCTTTCCACCGAGAGCCGAAATGTAAGAACGATCACCAGCATCGACAGTAACCGTGTTTCCGCCACTGGGAGCTTTGTTATTCCCATTATTCTCCCATCCCAACCAATTCAACGCGCCGTCGATTGCGCCGAAATCCCCCTGGCCAGGATGATAGTTCGGAGCGAAGAACACGTCCCGACCTGCCGCTGCACGGAGGTCGGCGAGATCTAGAAAGTCTCCTGCGAACGAAGAGGCGAAGACTTTGCCGTTTACCATCAGCTGCGCGGGAAAACCGGCGTACTGCGCGATCTTGGCCCCGACGGCTGCGCCTTGGCCCGTGTTGTACCAGTTAAAGTCGAAGGATATGAAGACCTTCATGCCGTTGTTATTCGCTGATTCGTATGCGAAGCCGAGTTGTTGGTCGGTGTACGGATCGACACCGATATTCAGCGCAAAGGCGTCGATTCCTAGTCCTTTGGCGCGTTGCATGTCGTCGTCGAAAGCTGCGGCGCTGCCTCTGTCTGAGACAACGCCAATCTGTACCACCGTACGGTGAGCTGAGATCCGGGAGATTGGGAGAGATTGACGGTACCATGAAGTGGCAGAATACAAGCTTGCTGCTCGCCTGCCGCGCCTCCAGCTCGTCCAGGTTCGGTTGGGGAAGAGCATGGGTGAGAAGCGCAGATGCGACTGCGATCAGAAGGCGGACAGCAGCGGAACGCATCGTCGAGCGGGCGCGCCATGGAAAGGCATTTTTAGGCGTTTTTATAGTTGGGACGTGGTAGGCAAAGAAGCAAGTACCAGTCTCGACCACCAGACATGCCAACAGGTGATCAATTGGATCAAGACGCAATTCATCACCTGGGTGGGGACATCGATGAGAGTGGCTTCTCTTGTCGGGACTACAGAGGTCACGCCATCTGCAGTGCAGGAATCAACTGCCTACAATCCCCAGGAAGCTTCACAGGCATGCGAGGCAATAGAAAGAGCTAACCAGGTTGCAACCGAGTGAAGCAATCAACACTCCACGAAGTTCCCGCGGACTTACGGCGTCGTATGGAACTTCAACGACCAGTGTCCCGTATCCTTGGTGCATACCATCCTTCGCCGGTGAAATATCACGGGGTATCCAGAAAGATGGCATAGGTTAGCGCCAAGCTGATCATGCACTATGGGAATTATCTGAATGGGTAGTCGAATTCCAGTTTCGGCACCATTCATGCGACCGCTTGCACGGATCGGGTGCGACGTTGTCTTGGCACAGTATTGAAATGTCGTTTGAAAGCTCCGAGAATTAACGACAAATAGGCCGTGTGTTGCATACCAATAGGCATCGAAAGGAGCAAGGAAGAGAGCGAGCCCATGTGATCCATTCAGAGTAGACGGCCAGGCATGTGTTTAACAGAAGACTTCCTCCAAAGTAAGCTGACAGGATTCACAGATGCAACGCAATTTAAATGTGCAGAAAATCCGAGGAATACTGAAATGCAAAACGGGTTTTCGCAAGCTGGAGAACCACAAAAAGGGAAGGTGTTGGAGCCCACTGCCTTGGAACTGCGTAAGTCAAATCGATAGAAACGGGTCGTAGTGGGCATCTTCGGGGTTCACGGAACTCATACTTACGCTAGGCCACGGGATCCATCCAGAAAAATAGCCACATCGTCGCGTCCAGATTCTAGAATTCAAGGCAAGTCTGAGTGCAGATGAATAGCGAAAGCGAAAAAAGCTGGGTGGTATTCTGTGAGTAGGCGATTTGGAAAACGAAGCAGTGGCCGCGGGTGGCCCGAGGCCTGTGAGTACTGCAGTACGTAGGCGACCACCAACTGGCGACAAGACGCAGTGCAGAGTGGCTGTGCAAATATCACATGTCGATGTCTCCATTTTTGGAAATGATACTTGGCCAGAATCACTTCAATCAGCGGCTATATTTGCATAATGAAAGCAGCGAATAATCAGCGGCGTATGGAAAGCCGGAGCACCACGCTTGTAAGCGAAATACTGCCGAGTGATGGTCGTTACGGACCCCAAAACCGAGAGTCAGACCATCAGGAAAACCTGAAATTGCTACAAAGACCCACGAAGACCCAGAGAGACAACATAGACCAGAAAGTAAAGGCCTGTCTATGATAGACAAGTGGGAGGGGAAGTTTCTCCCACGAAGACCACCACAGACATCACCCAGTCTATCATAGCAGCATAGACAGCATAGCATCCATAGTTTTCAATGGCCACTTAAGCACACAAAAGATTAATAAAAATGGAAATATATTTCAAGTAAGTACGGACAGATACACAGAACGTAAGGACATGGAGAACATGGAGGGATGGTGGCAGATAAAATGGAATATCTGGTCAAAACTCCAAGATCGGAGCTGCAGTGGCTGGATATTGCATGTCGTAGGGCTGGAACATTATGATTAAATACGCCTCTGGACCATAATGTACTGTAATCATAATATAATCTTAAGGTTTCGGCGGATATCTAATTGTAAGGGTATCGTAATCTAATGTAATCTTAATTTAATCGTATTTAATTGTATTTAATCGAGATTTTTCTCTCCAAATTCCCCTTCGCAGCTCACGCATCAGGAAAATCTGAAGTTGCAATATAGACCCAGATAGACCAAAATAGTCGTCATAGACATGGAAGCAAACAGTTGTCTATGGTAGACAGGGTGGAGGGGTGGTTTCAAGCATATAGACCACCATAGACACCACCCAGTCTACCATAGTTGGGTAGACATGATAGCCACCATAGTACTCATAGCTTCCATAGGTCTGATAGTAGTCATATATCAGGTATGAATGGCAAAAAAACACTGGCCATTTCACAATCTATGAGCAGGTCCTGAACAATTGGGGAGAAACAACTCAAGTGCCCTAGACAAGGAATTACTATTACCATATTATGACATGGATTAGGCCTCTTCGAGGCGGAGGCTGAACCTTGGATGAATAAATTATTTGAAGCGAAATTGGATCAGATAGACGCCAAAGGCGCTTAGATAGAGATATGATATGCACGACGCAAAATATTTATAAAACGTGAGGGGTCTTGATTTTTTTTTGCCTCTAAAAATCTGTAAATTCAAAGATCCTTATCCTATTTGAATCTACAGGACATCTAAAGCTCGCATCGAGAAATGCTCTGCCAGGTTGATCAAGCCGTTGATGTGCGCCGTGGCCCAGTGACATGGATGACAGATTGTGACAACTGCTCTCTGCCGCCACACTGACGGCGGACGCTCAATGCGCATCTCTCTCTAAGCTTTCTTCAACCTCAACCACCCACGGCCAAGAAAAGTGATTGAGTGCGTTATGAGGAGACACGACAACTTTAGTATGATAGGCATTGGATGATGCCTATTGATGGGACTAATGCCTATCACAATAATAAAAATGCCTATTTTGCGGGTGAATGCCAATTGCTTCACAAGTGACTATCATTTCATGAATGCCTATCCACCGAGGCTTTCTCCCCCCAGTGTGACCACGGGATTGTTCAGATGCAGCGCACAAAGAGTGCAGCACATGCCATTTATCTGCGGCACTCGGCACACATCTGCGGCACATCAATGATCAAGTGTGGCACTAGGGCTGCCCACCGTCCCGTCAACGGGGACGGCCGTCATTTTTTGATGCCGAGACGGGTACGGCCCGCTACCGCACCTGCCGTCTTTTGGATCATCTGAGCCTCGAGACGGGACGGGACGGCAAAAAGACAGCCGTCAACCGTTAAATAACGGGGACAGTTCCTAAGTTCCCAAAAAGCTGTATATGCAATGAATCTTGACCGCTAATATGACCACAAACTCACCAGATCAACACCATACACTTTGCAAACCATACTGAAAAGCTCGTCCTGGTCTATTTCACGAATTGAACCAGCAGATACATCCTGTCATGGTGATTTGTCATGCTGGGTAGTTTATTATCTGGGGTCTGGGACGACAAGTTTGCCATCGCGCTTCAAGAACCATACTGAATCCTTTGCTTGAATGCACAGACCATTAATTCCCTGTAAACCCTGTCGTTGGGACCAATAACTTCGCCCGACCCGTTTACGGCCGTCAACGGCTGCGCTTTGACGGTACGGGACGGCAATTTTGCCGCCCGTTCCCGTCCCGTCAATTTCGGGGAGCCACACCCACGACGGGACGGGACGGCCAGCCGTTGACGGCACCCGTCACACCCGTAAAGACGGGGACGGTGGGCAGCCCTAGTGTGGCACGGCACACGCGGAAAATGCCGACCAATGAGCAATCGGCGACGTCCACGTCCGCCACACCGACTTCAAGGGCTTGGGGAAGAATCTTGCCTCGTAAACCTACTTGACATTCTATTTCAAGGGCACCCCACACCTTGGATTTCCTTTGACGTGCACACCTGCACTCTACGTCCGTATCGCACGCTCCTGCAACATCCGGCGATCGGAATCACGTGACCAAACAAACCATCACAGTCTTACCTCCACCTCGTTCTTGTCTCAGCATGGCATTACAGTGTTGTACCACCACTTGGGACGGTATCACCACTTGGGACAAATCAGTATTGTGCCACAACATGTGCCTTGTTTGCCCCAAAATTTTGTAGGCATCATTACAGACATATGGTCTATTGCTATGCCTAGGTGTGGGGTTATTGAGCAGCTAGATCTGCTGCCTGAGAGACATCAATCCCAAAAGTGCCTGATCTTCAAATTTTGTAACACATGATCTGGCCTATATCTTACTTGAACCGACCCAAATCACCATCCAAAGGCCTTTGGTCATGAATTCAGAGGGTTGAAAACATTTCTCACTGTTAGAATTTGTTCCAGCAGGTCTGAGGAAGCCCAAATGGTCTGAACAAATGAAACTTAGGGTATGTGACATGTGTGACCCTGCCAAATTTCGACTTCATTTCTCCCTCTGTGCAAGTGGTATGGGTCACAAGCAAGTCACAAGTGCAAGCCAAAGTATTTCATAGCCCTCTAGGATGAATTTTGCAACTGAGACTAATATAATTTCACGGGAAATATGGTAGACAGAGTGAATTGTGGCTGTGCGTCCCAAGTGGTGGTTTTTGATCGATAAGGCAATTCAGGACAGATAAGCCTCGATCTCAATGGTTTCGTACTCAATCACCCTCTGGTATGGTACATATATAGATTGGACCATAAAGATGGTTTTGGGTGACTCAGTTTTGGTGAAAATCATGCAAGATTTGAAGCTGGGATCAAATCAAATTTGACTGTCCCAAGTGATGGTACAACACTGTAGCTGGGTGGGGTGAAGGGCGCGGTCGTTGTGACCGTGGTCACTGAAAATATGCGTCACTTTTCATGTTACTGATGTGACGACTTGTTAGGCAGTCAAGCGCGCGATAGGCGTTTAAGCGTGCGCGATAGGCATTTGAATGCGGGATAGGCATTTAATTGCGTGATAGGCATTCAACTGCGCGATAGGCGTCTGTTGAATACATATCCTACTAAAGTTGTATGTACTCGTTATGAGTGCGGCTTCAGAGTGACTTTCAACTGACGGATTCCGAGTCCGAACGGATACGGACCCGAACATAAAGCAGATATGACTAACCATAAAATCCAACCCGAACCTCTTTGCTCACAAGAGAGGAAATGGAATTGTAGACAGGTAGAATTTTCGACTAACAGGGAGGTGTAAAAATGTATTCCGACATTGTCAATTTCAATTCTGTTTTCTTTGCTTTCTTTTAATATGTTTTTGTGCAATGACTAATTTGTCATGACTAAATTGTGTTTGTACTTATGGTCAAAAAGTGACCGCAATCGATGTGCTCCCACATGTAAGTAGCTAAACCTAAAGGTTCAGCCAATTATTATTACACACATTAATGACCAAATTTACAACTGTTGGGATTCGATCCCACGACCGCTTGAAAACACTCAAAATAAAAGACTACCATATTTACCAACTAGACCACACAGCCATAACTAAATCCTGAACATGTATCACTAAAGTCTAGAACTGAGGCTTGACTAAGATGGCTTGGAGATTATGCTTCAACTAGGCTTTAGTCTTGCAGCATGTCTTAGTTGTGCCTCAATACCTGTGAATATTTGTCAAATACAAGTGATAGCCTCTGGACCAGTTTTGTTCATCGCATATTGCCTCTGGGTCTTACACTTGGCATACTGGGCTGCCAGCAGCCTGAGTATGTTGTTGACAAATCCATGTAGTAGTATATTGTAGGGGATGAAACTGATAGACAGTAATAGACCACCATAGTATAGAAGGTGCACCTGATAGCTCCACATAGACTACTAGTAGGCCCCAAAGTGCTAGACACCAATAGACACTAATAGTGGAAGCTCAGATTTATAAACATTGATAGCCCACTATAGAGGGTGGTCATATAGACCACCATGGACAATGATAGACATGCATAGCCCCCAGCCATGTCTATATAGCATTTCGTTTTTTCCTGATGTAACTGAAAGACCAACATAGACTGGAGGTCAGCTGGAGGTCAGATCTGCAGCCCACTATAGACCAACATAGACCATCATAAACATTGGGGGCAACTTCAAAGACCATCATAGACAATCAAAGACCAAAAAAGCCGCCACTGGTACTTCATAGCATTTCAGATTTTCCTGATGCGGCTCCTGATTAATGTCATACATTGATGATAGCTACTAGCAATGCTTGGGCAGGGCATTTTGGGTTCAGATACCCTCCACAAACTTTTTTCTGACCCAGATCATTAATTTAAGGTCGCTTGCAGCATCTAGGCTACATATCCTCAACCCTAGATGATAATTTGGATATCCAGAGCATTCCATGACTCAAAGAGCATGTTCTGTTTTGAAATCCAACATTCTGGCAGTGTGTTGCAAGCACGTCACGTGCACAATTCACGCCAAAATCAAGCAGTAAACAACATCAAGCTTTGGGTCAAATGTGGTTCCTATCAGGTTGTGAGCATATCTGACACAGTATGCATCCACCCTGTTGACTGAGCAGGTCTGCAGTCTTTAGCTAGCAGAGATGGAGATGTTTTGCAGACATAGTTAGGGCTTAATATTATGATTAAATATGACCCCCATATCGTAATATAATCATACTGTAATGTAATGTAACCCTCCATAATCTTAAGGCTTAAAATTATTGCCGAGCCATATCTAATCGTAATTTCACAATTATAATTGATTATAATCTAATATACTCATAATTTTATCCAGCCTTAGCATGTTGTAGCCTCGCAAATTGAGCGCCGTTCTGATTGAGATATTTGTCTTGGAGACCAAGAAGGAGCACATTTAAAACTTGAGATCTTGAGCTTGCTGAGAGCATGGAGGCAGAGGGCGCAGCTAGTGGACAGAGAGAATGACAGCTTCAGGGTCTTGTGGGGACTTGAGGCTTCTCGAATATCAGAGCTTGGAGGTAAGAGTCGCTGGCGCGACATTTTTGATGGGGAATCGGTATCGTGCAGTTGTTCTCTCGTTTTTTCTCTCTTGAGGGGAGCTTGCCTGCTGAGAGGCAGCGACAGTGTACTGTACTATTTCGACCATTTGTTCACTATTTTTAGATTTTCGTCGACTGAGGTGACCGATAATTTTTTTTTGAATTATGGCGTTTTTTGAGCACATCAAAAAAAGTTGAGTGTCACCGTCACCTAAACAAATGGTCAAAATAGTACAGTAGCGACGAATGCAAGAGCTACAGCAGGGACAAAGTGGGAAGCGTGAGGCGGATCGCGGATTTGGTGGTGGGTGGAGGAGAGGGAAGAAGAGAGAGAGACATGGCATGAGCAACTTTCTTTTGACGGGTGGCGAACTCAGCTGTCACTGTCATATCAGCAATCTCTGACTGAAACTCGAACAACACTGACACTGGCAGCCTTCACTTGGCCGACTCAGAGCAACCAAGTCCAAGTCCACTTCCCCCCCAATCGGAGACTACAATATTTACTTCTGTAGGAATACATCCATGTGTCAAAAGTTTGCCCATTTTTTGGTGCTCAAGGAAGTAACAAAATTTTGACTCAACCGTGTTTTGTTGACGTTACAATGAGGTCGAGTTGGACCGAAGTTGCAATGTCAAAGCTTGAGAAATACTTTGGGTTCGAAGACTTTAAATCTAGCCACGTACCTATGGTGGACCTCATAGACACACAGTTCAGCTTCCGATACTACAATAGACATTGAAGCAGGTGCTCCAAATCTGTAGACATCCAGAGTGCATGAAAGACACACATAGACCAGTGGTACGTCTTCATAGACCACCAAAGACCACCAAAGACCTGGATAATGCCGGTTGTGTCTTCATAGAATTTCGGATTTTCCTGATGACATGTGAACACGGTTTTGCTTGTGCCACGCCGCGTGCTGCACCCGACCTCTGTCATAGGCATCGGCACCCTGACATCTTGGAGCAGGGCGCAGCATTGCCCCGCTGATTTTTTTGAGCAATTTCTTGGCCTGCCCAAAAGTCTCAACGTAGCGCCGCTCACAGTTTTGGGTTCACACAATCCCTATCAAGGTCCTGCTGTTACCGGGCTAATCGGCGGTACCCAGTGCTACCAAGATTTCACTTTGACTTCCACTGAACCACCTGCCTTTTGCTTTAGGAAGCTTGATCCTCTATATTGGGATGATGCTCTTGTTCATTTGATTTAATTTTTAATTTTTAATCATCGGAGTTTTCAACTTCCATTCGACCATTTTGCATTTTTGACTTTATCATACGCATCCTTCGCGGGGCCCTGCAATGTTTTCCTTATTCCTGTGACCTCGGTCTCATTGCACGCCGGTTGTAAGGCATGTCACGAGTGCGGGTCACCCGCGAGTCATCGCGGGTTGACCCGTGAAAATACTCGTGGGAAACTTGACCCGCGGGTTCGGGTACCGGTCGCCACGGGTCATCACGGATCCGAGTAGTAATTTTTTTGAGAACGAGGTATACTCGTGAGTTTCAAAGTACTTTTAATCATGTACTTTGAGCTAAAAAATGGCACAATGAGAGCAATACTCGTGAGTTGATCCGTGAGAAACCCGTGACCCGCGGGTCAAGTACTCGTGAAGGCGGGTTTCCCACGGATCCGAGTATGGCCTTGGACGACGCAAGTACTCGTCGTGGTCACGGATCCGGGTCACTCACGGGTTAACTCGTGACATGCCTTAGCCGGTTGCACAGCAACTCTCACAAGACATTTCTGCCTATTTTCGACTGCTTCCCGAGTCTCCGCGCCACAAAAAATCCTATCTCCGCCGAGCCCAAGCCAGAACGATGCCCAGCACACGCTATACTTTGTATGTCAAGGTTATGTTGCATTCTTTGTTTGATGGCAGCTGAAAATAATCAGTTAAAAGCTCGCGGGAAACTCTGTGAACCTCAGTCATGTCCGCCGCCCCCGCTCATCTTGTACACCTGGGCCGGGCGAGTAGAGGTGTGCCCGTCCGTAATTCCGCGGAGTTGTAGAGGCAATCGCCTGTCGCAGTTAAAGTGGATGGGCGCCATGTAATGGGGTCAACCACCGTAACGCTTACACAGATTCCAGGTCCGTTGATATTGTAAACTTCAATTCGCGCCAAAGTAGATGTCAAGAGAGACAGGCGCCGCCTAATTGAGCTGACAGAAGTGCCAGGAGACGGTAGTACAGAAGACCGGGACCACTTGTCAAGCTCAACGATTTTTTCTGGGCGGAACAGAGTGGAAATATCACCCCGAATAGAGCCGACGGCTGATTGAATTGGACGCTTCGCATGGAAATATTCGAAACTCAATGCCCATACATACACCAGTTTCCAGTGACATGAACGCAGAGTGCAGTCGACTCATAGATCCTGAGCAATGTTTAATTATGATGATGAACCGTGCAGTTAATCGAGTTTAGAACTTGTTTTGCTGTATGCACGGTATGAATGACATTTATTCCTGCTCTCGTTGCACCATCCTGACGTCGCGGCGCCGGGCGCCCTTCGCAAAACACGGGATGGCTGCCGTGTCCTGAGTCACTCCTGGCGAGGGACCGTCTCCACGGCTGCGCGAGACATTAACATTCTCCAGGCCGATCGATTGCGGAGCAGTGAAGGAGTCGCGCTCTCCTGTGCAGGATCCGAGCAGTAGAAAAAGGGCTGCCCTCTCAGGGGGTCTCAGCTTTTCTCGCCTTGTCGCTCTTGCACTCACGGCTCTCCATTCTCGTTACCCACCCGCCCACATTCCTCGTAGCTTACCATCTCTACCAGAGGCCATGTATATGTCCGTAGCCTTACTTTCCCTTATACATATCTTCTTGGGGCTCGCGGCTCGTAGCCGGGAGTTGCCGCCTCGCTAATCTCCTCGCTCATTCGTGAGTACGCCGGAATTAGTTCACAGTTTATTTCTGATGCGCCGTTTCCTCCCCCGCGAAGAATCCGATTCCTCCCACGCCTCGTCTCCCGACGAAGCTCCATCAGCATGCCCGCGCGCCCTCACTCCCGCCACTCGCCGAACGGCCTTCCAATCCACCCTCAACCCCTCCTTCTCGTACGCCTCGCGCCACACAGCCTCTTTGCTTACCATCGCCCACGCGATGCGCTCCGCGCTCGTCTGATGCAGAGCCGGCGGAGGCGCGTACACCTCGAAGTCCGGCGCGCGCGCGTACGCGATGGAGGCGGCGTGGATCAGGATCCCGCTGGTTGGGTCTGCGGTGAGCACGAAGAAATACAGGGCGGAAGGTTGGCTCACGCAGTCAGCCCAAACACCGGCTTGATCCCGCCGGCCTCGCGTCCCGTGAGGAAGCGGTGCCCGCGGGACGTCTGCGCGCGCCCGTTAGGGCCCGGATACTGCCAGTCGCTGTACGTGTGGTACGGGACCTCGACCAGTTCGGATTCGGTCGGGAAAGGTGGGGAGGAGGTGAGGAACGCCGCGAGCGGGTGCGAGAAGAGGGACGCGACTTCCGCTGCATTCAGGATGGGCTGGTGGAATGGCGCGTTAGCGACGTTACAAGGCAGGCATTTTATCAGGAGGCGCACGCGGAGGGTGTTGTCTAGTATTAGCACGACCACTCTGGATTGCGTTTCAGTGGGGAGGGAAAATAAGGGGAGCGCTGGGGAGAGCACACACGGGGTGACTACCAACTGGTTCGATGCGAGGAAGGGTTCGAGGATGCAAAGCAGGGGGACCTTGAGCTTGTTCGGTGGCAGGCCAATCTAGGATGTCGGTGAGAATAAGTCTGCCTTCGTTTTGAACAATGAAATCACCTCTTCGTAGGCTTCTCGTCTCTGTGAAACACGATACAGATCAAAATTAGGACTCTATGGAGCTATGGAGAGCAAACAACCTGGCGTACAGCGGTGTCCTCAATTGTCCGGTCCTCCGGGTCGACCTTTCCACCAGGAAGCGCGGTGTCGCCGGCAAACGATCTCAGTGTTGAGGCTCGTCTACGCGCCGACCAGTCAAACGTGGATGGAAACAAAGGTCAAGTGCACATACCGACTCAGCAACACGTACAGATCACCCATGCGTCCAACGAACAGCGCGACAAGCACCGCAGCAGATTTGGAGCGCGGGTAGATAAATTTCTGTTTCGCTGCGCGGTGCGTTGCGAGGTTCCGCAGACATCTGGCTCAGTACATCAATTAGATTTGGTGAATCCTCCCTGGTTCCGCAGAGAAGTACCGTTTAGATTCCTTGCTGAGAGGAGGAATACGCGCGTCGCTGAGGCGTATCCGTTTAGGCCGATGGTAGTCCAGAAGATTGAGCGGCTTCGGCGCGGATTTGTCTGACATGGGAGTGAGGGGAGAAGCGCTCTTTGGTGTTGCTTGCCATCGGCCTCTCGGCGCCAATAAGAGGCCGTGGCTGTGCCCGGCAAGATCTCGTACTTATCGGGGTTTTTTCCTCATCCCAATTTCTTCCACAGTGATGCAATAAGATCTGTTTAATATGACAATGACAAGATCACATACCACGTCGAGCTCACTTTTGACGAAGCAGACGTAACACCTTGGGAGTGCTCTGTGATCAAAGACGAAGTCACTGGTCCACTGCTCAATGTGGCGTGTCATTATTTTAACCAGGTCTGTGCCCGCAGACCAGCTGGCTGAATTTCACCGCAAAGTCGATCTGGCTAAGGTTCTTGGCAAAATGCTGGGCAAAGGAGTATTTCACTGTATTGAGAACAAAAATCATATCTCATGCTAGACGGTGACAGGTAAGTACAGTATACTCAAATCGGACACACGAACTGACCATTCCCGGGCTATTGAACAAGGACTCAGCGGGTTTTAGGATCAGGGATATTGTCGAACTCGGGTTCTCTCTGTGGTAGTGTTCAGAGGGCCAAGGGCCCGTGACTGGGGAAACATGGTCAAACTGGTAATGTGATCCTTGAAATTCTTAGATGGAATTATAACCAGAGTGAGTAAGCACCAGAAATAATTGGTTGCTGAACTCACGGTCTCGTAACAGAGCGCTCGCATTGTGTGAAACATGGATGAAGGGAAGATGTCTATAGTGATGGCAAACTTCTCCATCCTCTTTGGGACTCGTATTATTGTTATGTCCGACAGGTCACCTGACTCGCACCTTTTTAGGAATACAATTAGGACTTAGCTATATAAACCCTTAACATATGCCATGTACTTCAGTTTGATAATTAACATTGCTTTGCTCTCCACTTTGCACTGAGTTGTCCTCCGGTTAATTCCTCCGGTCCTCTTTCCTTCACCGGCCTCGGTAGTACGCACATCCTACTGTCCTGTGGTGCTTGCGTTATCTCCCCATATACTTTCCGGAAGTTCTGATCCTCTGGTTCCCGGTTCCGGTTCCGGACTCGTTCATCTTGTTCTTCCTTCGGCTCGGTATATAACAGCTCCCAGCGGGACAATTTTTTTTTTCAGGTTTGAACGTGTTCGAATGCCGAACTGAACCTGAACCTGCGTTCAGGTTCGAGGTTCTGCAGTTCGCTGAACCGGACCTCAGGTTCAGGTTCAGCGTTCGGGAAAAGGTGCCCCGAACCTGAACAGAAATTGACAATAAGAAGATGGATTATAAAGATGGATAAACGGGAAACACTCAGTAATCCTTCATTGCGTAAAAACCCGGTGATCCGCAATGAGTCCAAGGATATTCCGTCCGGTTCCGGGATCTGGTTCCGGACATGACTGGAAAGTCATGGACCGAGAAAGCATGGATATAACAGGAGCCAAATATAGTGCATAAAAAATCGTAATTGCTGTAGGTGTTAGCCACAGAGTACTTGACTTGATGTATTCCAACCCAGGAGCACCGCAAGCACATCTAACCGATATGTTAGTGCCAATTATAGGTGTGACTGACTGTGACACACAGTCACTTCGCTCAAAAAGCTTATGTCCGTCCCCATTCGACATCCGGAACAAATAGGGACATCAGATCATGATGGGGAGCTAAAATTCCCACATAAATGACGCCAGAATAGGCATAAATTTGTTGAAAAGTGTTCCCATCTTGGTGCTTCAAGTTCGGGGTTCGAACGTGTTCGGCAAAAATGCCCCCTGCCTGAATGCTGAACTGAGCTTTGCATTCCGGTTCAGCAATTTGCTGAACCTGAACCTGAACTTTGCATTTGGTTCAGTCCGGTTCAGGTTCGAACCGATTTCCCAAACCGGACCCTGCCATCACTAGATGTCTACAATGGTCAAGTATGAGAAACCGAAGCAGATGGACATAAAGAAAGGAGTGGCTTAGGAAGACAAGGACAGCAAGGATGAAATGGTCATATCAGCTAAGAAGAAACTGCAGATGATGACAACGTAGCCTGTAGGACATGGAAGCGGCAGTCACGTAGAGTAAACTAGGCAAGACTTGGAGTTAAATTGATGCATACTATTAGCAGAAGTATAAGTGAATACCATGAAAATGAGCCATGGAACACACAGGTAGGCAAAATCGGATTGCACATGTATTCGAGGCCTGGGCTGTGTGGATCCAGGTGTGGATTGACAGACAGCATTCAAACACGACTCGGCAATGCTGGCTTGTGCATACGTACTTAGCCCACAGAAACACCATAGAGAGTGGAGTGAACAGTATGAAGGAAAATGCATGCTGTGGAGATCAGGAATAGGGCTTGCACCCGTCTGTAATACACCCATGGGTGTAACGATTATGGTGTTTTTTTGATACACCACGGGCCAACCTGTCCGTAAGGGCTTGAGCGATAGCGCTTGACGGGACAGGTCCTGTCCGTACCACCTGTTTACGCTGTATTTATGGGTGTCTGGTATAATTTTCCTTTTGAGATTGTCCAATGTGTTTTTGATAGGTTTCCAGCTGCAGTTCTTTCGTTCTGTACAGTCCTCGGTAGAGTCGGGCAATTGAGGTACTATATCACACGATTTCCGTGACTCGCACAACGCATGAGCGGCTCGGCAAACTCCGGCCGACGCCCGGCATCTCAGCACGATGCCCTGACGCGATACAACCTGTTTACGCGTAAACAGATGGATACGGGTGCAGCGCAAACGAGCTCATCCATACCGTAGCCGTCCCGTTTCATGACCCACTTGGATCGCTGACGGTACGTGGGCGTAACAGTTTTTACGGCCCGTCAACCCGTAAAAATATGTGAGGGCGCAAGCCCTAATCAGGAATGAAGGGAGACACATTTGGCTTTTGACACCACTCGTTTTCGGCCGAAAGCCGTCAAAAGCTGTCAAGACCAGGTGGAATAGACAAAGATAAATAAAAAGCACACAGCCATATCCGACACAGCCGCTAACGAGGTAAGGAAAAAGTGAACGAAGTATAGGGACGGCCACTAAAGAGGTCAGACACAGCCACTAATGAGACTATCTTGAAAAATCGGAGACAAGTGAAATAAGAGGAGTTTTAGCCCCTCGGAGGAATGAAAGGAACAAGTATTATGTAAACATAAGTACTCGTAACTCGTTCCTTTCATTCCTCCGAGGGGCTAAAAGTCTCCCTATTTTCCTTGTCTCCAATTTTTTAAGATAGTCTCCTTAGTGGCTGTGTCTGACTGCTTTAGCGGCTGTCCCTATACTTCGTTCACTTTTTCCTTACCCCTTTAGTGGCTGTGTGGCCTAGGGCTGTGCTGTTTTTATTTACTTCTGTCTCTTTTCCCTGGTGTAACCGAATATGGCAGGCATGACTCGGCTAAGATTAAGGCTCCAACCATTTATTTTTCGTTTGCGGACCCGGACAAATCAAACGGAAATGGTATTTAAACCGTTTAAAACAGTTTATAAATGGTATTTTGGCAGGCAGGTTCTTTGGACGTGTCTGGAGGATCAAATCGAGTTATCTGACAATAATAAAGTTACAGATAAGACCCTACCACCGTTCCCAGTTCACAAATAGCTGCACCAAGATGGTTATGAAGCGGGATGGCGGTGGGAAGCAGGCGCGATGTGTTCACCGAGATAGCCGACCGGCATCAAATACAAAGATCCCGCCCGTAAGTGAGTGGTTCCTTACTCTGGGACGATGGCATGACCTTGAAGAGTCCCATCACTTCTTCTGGATAGACTGTATGGATGAGAATCCACCCAGCACTGATTAATTTGTTGCAACCATTTGAACCGTTTACAAACAGTTTTCAAACTGTTTGCGCCCACCCACAAACTAAATGGAAATAAAAATGTTTTAAACCGTTTGAAAACATTTGAAAACGGAAATGGTTGGAGCCTTAGCTAAGATCGTCGCATCCCATGCCGCTCATTCAGAGGGTACGAACATTAATAAGTCTAGTATATACCTCCTTCCAAGTCCCCCAGCAAATTTTCAATATTGCCCTGGACCTGCCGAAGCAAATACACGGCCTGGTCTGCCTGGGCCTCATTGAAATCACATCAATCATTTGGGTCTTCCGGGTTTGTCATGTCCGGGTGGGCCAGCTTACTAAGCGGCGTAATCAGCTGGGAAAAAAGATAAGTACGAGATCCTGCCGGGCGCAGCCACGGCCCTCTACCCCCAAGTATTATGTAAGCATAAGTACTCGTAATAGTTGCTGACATCACGAGAAGGGTCACGGTCGTCTGAGCATTCCTAATTTCCTAAACTCGAGTTCCAGCTAGTGCTTAGAATTGGCATGGAAGAACGTAATTCCACTCCTCATCGATGCAGTTGTTCGATGAACGGGCCCATCCAATGTCCTCCCAGTTTTTCCAAAATTCCACGGAACTGAGATCTTGTCATCATGAATCAGAATCATGATGATCGTCTGGTCCATCACAGGAAAACAAAAGCACAAGTTTTCGCTCACCTCTTGCTCTAACCTGTACTCTCTTTGCAAATCCAATGCTCCGAACGACCCTCCAAGCTACCCTGCTTTTCCAGACGCACTGGATCGCGGCATCTGCTGTATATACCCCCTTCCGCGAATACTCCGGGACGACTTTTTTTGACAAGTGGGATTACTATGGGAACATCGACGACAAGACCTGGGGTGCGCTACATATGCGCGAGACGATTTTTGACTCATCTCCCTGCTTGCAGGAAACGTAACATTCGTCGATCAGGCGAACGCGACGTCTCTCAAGCTCGTCGACGTCAATGCTGCCGGAAACGCCATAATCAAAGTGGATAATACGACCAATATTACCGCGGCACCGCTGGTGCACCGAAATTCTGTAAGCCCGTATACGTATTGCGTACCCATCCTGCGGGCTCTGACCATTGCCGAAAATCAGGTCCGCATCACCTCCCAGGACGCGTACCCCATCGGCAGCGTGATCATCGCGGACATGCTGCACATGCCATACGGCTGCTCTGTGCGCCCCCACCTCCATCGCCAGTGCATCCACTGACATTTTAACCTATTCGTTCTTAGGTCTGGCCCTCCTTCTGGCTCCTGGGCACGAACCTCGAGTGGCCCGACGCGGGCGAGATCGACATCGTCGAGGGCATCAACATGTACGACAAGAACCAGATGTCGCTGCACACGACGGAGGGGTGCAAGCAGGCGGCGCCGGTCACGCAGGTCGGCAAGACGCTCGTAAGCGACTGCCTCGACATCGCGGGGACGAACAACAACGGGTGCGTCACGGAGGAGACTAAGGCCAACTCGTACGGGCAGGGCTTCGCGACGGCGGGCGGCGGCGTGTACGCGGTGCAGATCGACGTCTCGGGCGTGTACATGTGGTTCTGGAGCGTACGTGATCCAGCTTCGGATCGCCCTCGAGGAATAATTGTTCCCCAGCGCGCCAATATACCCGCGACCATCACGTCTGCGACGTCCACGTCGACGCTCGACCTCTCCGACTGGGGCACCGCGTCCGCCGCCTATCCGGCCACGGCATGCAACATCACGCAGTTCTTCCAGCCGCAGAAGATGATCTTCGACATCACGCTGTGCGGAGCTTGGTGCGTTGCGCGCGCTCCTACCTCCTCTCGTACTAACTTCCCGCCCCAAATTCAGGGCAGGCTTCCCGTCTCTCTACAAAGAAACCTGCCCCGGCGACTGCGTGCGTACTCGCTCTCTCCATCTTCTTTTTTTCACAACCCACCAGATCGCGAACAACATCATCGGCCCCGGCTCGCCCACGTACGACAACGCGTTCTTCGAGATCAAGTACATCCGCACGTACACCGCCGGCGACGTCGCAACGCCCTCCAGCAGCGCACAAGGCAGCGCCGCGTCAGGCGCGTCCAAATCCGGGAGCACAAGCCCCAGTGCCTCAGCAGGCACGACCACCGTAAAAGGCTCGTCGGGCGCGATACGGGTTGTTTCGGGGGGCTATGAAGCGGTGCTGGCTTTCTTGTCTGTACTTTCTTTGGGTTGGCTGGGACTTTGATTGTTGCTTTAGCATCGGTAACATAGTGTGTCGCCAGTACTGGGCATTTGCTTAGTTATTTTTGGTTCAGATAGATCAGCGCTGAGGCCTGAGGCGTGAGGTTCGGGTTTGTCCACGGGAGGAGCAGGGGATCAGCGGCCTACCGAATCGTCCAAACAGAAGTGTCAACATACGTGGACTGAGCTTAGTACGCCAAAAACAAGAGTGCACAGTCGCCTAAATTGTAGTCACTTCTCACAGAACCGTCAGCGCAATTTATCCAACCCTACGCAGATCTGCTCCGGATTCCAGCCCATTCATCGCCCTCAGTAATAGTAGCGCATTCTATCACTCACCAAATCCAACGCATTCTCCCTCCCCTGCTTCTGCAGCGCTGCCTTTGCATACGCCGCCGCCAATTCCTGCTCCCCGCGCTCCTTCGCAAACGCCTGCACCCTCGCCACCCTCGCCATCATCCGCGGATCCGCGACCTCCGGCAGCACGCCGCGCGGCATCTCGCCCCACTCGCCCAGCAGCCCGTACTGCGCGACGACACGCCTTTGGCAGCCGTAGTGCCGCCCGGGGTCGCACAGCACCTCGACCGCGGTGATGTCGACGAGCCCGCGGCGCGTGAGCAGCGGCATCATGCCGCCGGAAACGGACGGCGGCGCGAGCGCCTTAGCGAAGGAGCGCCCGAGCATGCGGAACTGCGCGGTGAGCGGGTCGACGGGCGCGTTGGGGTTGCGCGGTCGCGGGCGCAGGATGTACTCGATCGAGAAGAGGTCGTACGCACGCGTGAGTGCGTGGTCGGCGGCGTCTTCTTTCGTCTGGCCGTACGAGGCGATGAGGCCGGAACTCCCTGGGTGGCGTCAGTTGTCGTGCACGGATATAGGAAGAAAGAGGGATGTATACAGGTGTTCTCGCTGCCCACGTAGCCCTGGTCATTGAGGAAGTGCGAGTACGCCTCGGGGACGAGATAGCCGCAGGCCGAGGTGTCGAGGTACGTGAAGATCGCGTCCATCAGCGTCGTGAACACCAGCGTGGGGTTCATGTCCGCGTCGAAGAACGCGCCCCAGCCCCCCCCGGTCGGTGGTGGCGGGGAGGTGCCGCCTTGCGTTGCAGATATGGAGGGTGTGGAACCATGCGAAGGAGTGGAACCATACGAAGGAGTGGAACCATACGAAGGAGTGGAACCATACGAAGGAGTGGAACTCAGTGAAGGAGTAGCGCCGTGCATTGAAGATGCCCCCGACGGGAATGTAGGGGTGCCGGTGCGCTGCCGCGCCGGCAGCGATGGAGGCATAGAGTTGCGCTTAGGCAGCGGAGGCGGAGACGGCTTCGCCGGGGGTGCAGGCGGGCCCGAGGACACTGTGTGGCTTTGCGCTGTGTGGCTTTGCGCTATTTGGGGCGAAGGGGTCGCAATTGGCAGTGCGGGTGACATCGGTGGAGGTGACATCGGTGGTCGCATAGATGGGACGGCCTGCGACTCGGAGCTGTATACAATAGCTGCTTCTGAAAGAGCAGAGGATTGTCCTCCTCCACCACTCGCCTTGTACACGCGTGTCTGGTGCGCCGCTACGTGGTCCCCAGTGAACCGCTCCCCAAGAGCGCAATTTGCACACAGGTCATAGTCAGCGCATACGAGACAGTGGATTCGAGGATTTGTCGACGCGATGGGTTGCTGGCAAGAGTCGCAGCTGAAGTTTGTGGGTGCCATGGGCGATTGTCGCTGCAATTGTCGCGGTGCGCCTTAAGGTTAAAGTGTGTCGACCGCATGCTGAGCTGTGTTATCGATGCTCTGCAGGTCTAGTTCCTTTCACGCTTGTTTCACGCTGCGCTCCTGTCATTGTCAAGAGTTTGACAAGCCAAGCAAAGGCACCGTTGATTTACAGGTGTTTGCTGTCGTGATTCCGACGCTGTGTTTGTCTGCAGCCAAAATGTGATGGATGTGACTTCGACTTCATAAAAACCAAACACTAGCCCGCTATCCTGGTCCTCTGAAAATTTCAAACTCAAATAAATTGGACATTTGAAGTTTCTGTATTGCGATTCAGGTGCATTCGAGCCTCAAATCGACGGGGAAGATAATACTGGGATGATGTCACAGGTCACACTCAAGGCATCCAAGGTTTTAACACGAACAAATATGGCCAGTTAAAGGCAGTTGTCTTGGCACTAGAATCCGGCCCGACTTTCCTCCTGATAGGCGCCGGACTTGATCCGAGTCGGCGGACTTACGCTCAACACCCAATCAACGCCACCGGAACGAAAATTGGCCAACGGCACGAGGACCTACGAAGGCAGATAACAAATTTGACGGAATTTAGGTTGAATCTCAAGCTCAATCGAACATTAGTTTTTGAGGCGGCAAAAGTTGGGTAAACAACCTAGTTCTGTGCCCTTTCATCCGTATTTTATGGACTTTGAGGCACTCTTAAACCGTGGAATATGGAAAAAACCCATGTAGGGCATGCGTTGAATGTACGGTGACAGCCACCTGTGAACTGAACACTTGGGATGTACGTGACAGTGACGGGAGCATTTTTCGGCCCAAACGGGTTCAAAAATGCCAAAAATTTGGGACTGGCGCTTGCCGGACTGCTATTTATGGTAATTTCTGATGGGATTTGTCGGAATGATGACACTTTAGTTGACGGGTGACAGCCCCTGGAACTGTCATCGTCAACTCCGGCGGAACAACATACCCCAGCAGGGGCTTTGGTGTTCGCTGTTCCGTTTAACGTGGGCTCGCAGAGCTTCACACTCAATCGCAACGGCACAACGGCGATGTCCGTGACGAGTCTCAAGCTCATAGAATGTCTGCCTGTGCAGGCTGTATAATTTCAACGCGTACGTTGGCACCACATCAGCAAAACCTGGTCACACCACAGAGTACTACATAGTCAGCTGTAGTCAGCCATAGCAGTGTAGTGCCTGTAGTGTAGGGTTATATGTCTGTAGTGCTGCATAGTGTCTTGGGCCTTCTACATAGTGATCTGTATTGGGATGGCCACACTACGTAGCACTCCATAGTACTCTGTAGTACAAGGTGGTAAAATCCCAAAATAAATTTAACACCATTACAGACTTTACTTCAATTCATTAACCCGACTTTACTTTACTTTGAAGGCCTTGCATTAATTGTACTATTGGAAGCGAGGAAACTACAAGACATGCTAATGTACTTATATTGCAACAGGCAGGATTCGAACTCGTGCTGTCTTCAAAACACACAAAATAAAACAAGTGCATTATAACCAAGTAGACTATATAGACATAACTAAAGTCTTCACATGTACACCTAAGATAAGGCTGGACATTTTGACAAAAGTATCCCTTGCTCACGCTTGGGCACGTGTCCAGTGGGGTGTAGGAAGATTTGCAATGCCAAACAATGATTGTTCAACGTACAATGTTGTGCAAGAGTCAGTGAGCATGTGTACAGTGGGGGTGAGGAAGGTTTGACTCAACCAGGTTTGCATTGCCAAACCAAAGCCAAAAAGTTGAAACGGTGTTGTGTTGTGGTCACGTGATTTTGGTGTGTCGAATGCCAGTTTCCAAGAGGTGCTTGATCTCTGGATCTTGGACTTCAATTATGTCAGCTGATGGCTCAGTCGATGATGGCCGACACTTGCTCAGCAGCCCTCGAGGCGCGATTCAGCACACTGCATATATTCTTTTCACATTACAACAGTCACAAATAGTGAGCCAGGTATCTTACCCAGGTAGTTGAGCCTGGGTTTGGTAGAAACATTCCTAGTGGGATTTGATGAACTGATGGCAACTGCCTTTTCGGGGGGGGGGGGGGGGGGGGTCGTGGGAAGAAGTCCAAGATCCAGAGATCAAGCACCCCTTGCCAGTTTCATTCGACGCAGCAAAGTCACGTGATCACTGTATAGCACTACATGGCCTCAGGCTTGACACTGTGTAGCACTACAGGATTACCAGAGCACTATATAGCTCTACATAGGTTTGATGGAATACTATGTAGTACTACAGGTTGACCTAGTCTCTCTAAGACAGAGGCTTCAACGGATCTAACTCATTCCTCGTTCGTTGAAGTCTGTTAGTTACCGCGTCTGATTAGCGGCATCGGATCTTATTATGTAATGATGGGAGATGCACAACCAAACAACTCATTTATTTTCACGCGTCTCGTCTCTTTCGACGTGTATCATGCCCTTCTGACGCACTGCGATGGCCCAGAACGACTCTCCACTTGACATACTTGCCCCGCAGGTCTTTTATTCCACTCCGAAACCGGCCAGGCCACCGAAAATGGCTCAGGCCGCGAAGAAAAAGACCCCACCGCAACAACGCTCCCTCACCGCCGAAACTCCTTCTACTCAGCCCAGACTTCGAAAACCAAAGCGAAATGTATGGGAGAAGGCTGATGCGGCTCTCGAGATCATCACCAAAGACTTTGACTCACTGGGCCACTTCTTATCGGTCATATTCTATAACCGCATCTCTGGCGTTGCCGATCCGCGCACGACGAGCCATGTCCGTGTCGTAACCACATTTTTAAGAGGGCAATCCACAATCACAATGGGCTCCATAATCAACCTCATTTACAACCAATGAGTCCACTAATTAACGCCAGAGGCATCGCTGATGGGGCACGTGTTTTCCTAAAACGGATGCTTATATAATAAGGTTGGCAGCCTACTATGATGGCATGGTAACTAAAGGACTAAGGTTGACCCAATTACTATGTAGTACTACAGGTCCACCCAATCACTATGTAGTGCCATAGAGTACTACAGGCGACTACAGAAACAAGTGTGCTACTACAAACTACTGCAAACACTACCGGCAAAATCAGGGTTTGCTGATGTGTTCCGCCGCATGCAGCGGATGCGCTCGCTCGGAATGGTTTGTCAGCATTCTCCACTGGGTTGCAGGTTGCATGTGTGGCGTCTCTGTCGCTCCCTGCGACCCCACCCGTTGTGACACCCGTCACTATGACCATTGCCGCCACCGCTGCTCCAACCTCTCCCCCAATGTAAACCCCCGATCCCCTGCGCTTTTCTTGATGAATGGGTTCCATTATCACCATGTTGTCACCCTGTATGTTTATTGTAACATTGAACGTTGTCTATTGACATCAATCATCCATTATTAACATCAGTTGTCCAGACCTGCGATCAACTGCGGAGTTTCAATTTTCATTTTCTTCACACACCACGAGGGCAGAGTGCTTGCCCCAGGCCCGCACGGGTCGTGCAGAAAAGCAGGCACCAGAATGCATCAGTGTTGGAACTTAAGGGGTTAATAAGGGTAAAAATTCTTGTTAAGGCCTTAGGCCTTAATTTACCCTTAATATTAAGGGTTTATTAAGGGCTTAACTTAAGGGTGGCTGTGTTTCTTGGCAATTTTTTTCTATGCAGAAAAAGCCCAGAATATAGCACCTTCTTGTGCATTTATAGTCCCAATGACTCCCATATCCTTTTGTGATGTCTCATCACTGTCTTGAACCCCCAATCTTCATTTTTTAGCCCAATGGAAAGGCAGTCATTTACCAAACTCAGAAGATAACATCATCTGAGTTGAAATCACCCTGAGGTTCAAAACAGTCATCTCCCTTTTTTGGTTGTCCTGAACTGAAGTGATAATGTCCAGTGCTACAGCAGTAGATTCGTAGCAGCCATGGACAAAAATGCCATCATTAAGGCCAGTTAAGGCCTAAGAACATCCAGGAGTTTTGTTAAGGGTTAATATTAAGGGCTTATTAACCCTTAACTTAACTTAAGGCTTAACCCTTGAGTCCAACACTGGAATGCATAGGGCATTGGGAACCTTGGATATTGTCCGGATGATATGCAGCCATCTAGAATCGGACATCTCCAAGTACATGCATGCAGACCGCTATGCCAATTGTCAGAGCTCCCGGGTTTCCAGATGAGCAAGACTCTGAGTCAGAGTCTTGCTCATCTGGAAACCCGGGAGCTACTATATAGACCTATGTAGAGCGCATAGGCTCCATAGCCGCATATTAAGTTGCACTCTATGCTGGAGCGGATAGAACTGATGGTTTCTACGTAGACTCACATAGATCCCATAGTTCGGCTAAATAAATGTCTAACTGGTCTATGCGCCATAAGCGAGGTAAGCGAGTCATCGCTAATTCGTCTGTGGTATTTATGTACATACTCTTATGTATGGGGAGAACAGCTGCAACGACAGTGATTGTATAATAATAGCATTCATGAAAACTATGCGAAGAGAACTTGAAGTATACGAGAAGTAAGTACAGGACTATGCACATAATAGGTGGGTATCCAGAGGACCAGGGACAAGTGACACAGGGAAAGTGGGTTTCCAGCCAAGTCACAGCACGAGAAGAAACTTGAGAACTTGGATGGCTTAGATTCTTGCCCCAGTAACACAGAGACCCCCAGCAGCACACTCGAGTATTTGAAGGCTTGAAGCTTGAACAGATGGCAGGGAACACGGCAAGGCAGGATGGAGGGCAAGAGGGAGGAAGAACATACTATGGCTTACATTGGGCTTGAAACAGACATAGATTTTGAAATACCCGTCGCTTGAGCTCATTTCTCAACCGATTCCCTCCGGATCTCACGGAAACTCAACTGACATATATTCCTCATAGGAATCTCAAAAAAATCAAGGAGTTCTGTCCAGAACTGAGAGAGATACTATGAAGGTGGCCATCAGCCCAGCCAATCAACTTTAAAATATGGTGCTCCCTCTTCACCGATTCCTTCCGGCTTTCGAAAGTAGACTCTTTATATAAAATAAAATATGCTTCAAAAAAATCCGAAGCAAAACGGGGCAGGACACATCTGTGCCGTGTAGAAATCTATTTGATCGTGACATTTTTAAACTCTGACTCCTATTGACCAACAAGCTATCACATCAATCAGATTCAATGGAGTAGAGGCTGTCGCTCGGCACGTCGGACTTTGAAATCCAAATGTGACTATTTGTGATGCGTTCTTTCATACATCTCTGGCTGACGCGTCCTGCTGCGTTTCGCTTCGGATTTTTTTGTGGCATGTTTTATTTTATGTAGAGAGTCTACATATGAAAGCTGGAAGGAATCGGTGAAAAGGGAGCAGAGGAATACCATATTTGAGTTTCCACGAGATCCTGAGGGAATCGGTTGAGAAATGAGCTCAAGCGATGGGTGTTTCAAACTCTATGTCCGTTTCAAGCCCAATGTAAGCCATAGTATAGGAGGTGGGAGGAGTTGGATGGGAGTTGGGAGAGAACGAGTGTAGCAATGAAAACACAAATCACACCATTTTATAAGTTGACCTTGATGCCATCATGGCTAGCTGTGTTCCGCCATGTGGACAGCGGCGGCCGTCTCCCTTCACATGGCTGTTGCCATTTCGAGCTGAATTCTATGCATTCTATGGACTCTACGCGAGTACCAGCTCTATGTAGGCTATATAGGCCTATATAATCTCTGATTTCTATGTAAGTCTACATAGAAAGCTCTGTTCTATCTCACCAGAATGCCTTTCCAGATGCTGTCCTTGCGAGAACAAGTGCTAATTTCCATGGTCCTGCTCTTGATCATCTTTGGGAGAGACAGTACACAATAGACTACCCCTTCCAATGTCTGCCACCTGATCTATGGGAGAAGGCGAGATCTACAGTCTCACCTATTGTGCCACCCACATTTGTACGTGATCTGTGGCCACGTACTGTGTTCGGGTCTCTGGGTCGCTTCTGACCATGGCCACCTGCTTTTAGAAACTCTGTCGACCCATCACCATAGGTGATTGGGACCGACTGTTGTCATACTCGTGACGTATCAAAATCCTGACGTTGGACCAGGAATTGTACAATCATTCATTGCAACCATTCCAGATCCTCAGTTTCAGTTTCCTTGGGCAGTGTGTAGTTCCTAATCTCCGACATCTCTCCTGGCAACTGTCTTCTCCTTTCTTTGGCTGCATCAGCCTTTTTCTCGGGGCCAGAATAGAGTGTATCCTTCTCTCTCTCGGCAAGACTCCCTCCTATCTCTCAATCCTCCCACCGCTAGCACTCAAGTATCCAGAATTGAAAATGGCCATCATAGAGATCAATTTTGATCCAGGCGATGATCTCCAGCGTCGCACATTATCGGCCTTTGTATGTAGGCTGTCGCGAGTACACATTCTTCACCTGGAATCCCTTGACTGCGGGGCTTTCAATCACCTTGCAGTGCTCCCCTCCCTCACGGAATTAGCTCTGCAGTTTCCGAATGCCTCCATGATCCAATCTGTTGGAACAATCAAATCACCCACCTTTCCCTCCCTTCGCACTATATCCCTAGGCTCTACAACATTACAGTTCGCTACTGAATTCATCGCCCAGCTCACTTTGTCCTCTTTGGAAGTACTAAAAATCGGCTCCGATGTCTTGACGACAGCATTTGCCACTGCGCAACTATATGTAGCATTGTCTACGCATTTACCACATATATCAATTGAAAGCATTATTGTGGGTGGTGTGAATGGCAACGAAAGCGCACCGCCAACACCAAACTCTGACATGTCCCGATACGTCATCAGGGATCATCACGTGCAGCTGCTTTTCAAGTTCATAAATCTTCGCGTTCTATTGTTGGAGGGACCCGCTGGATTTGATATTGACGATATGACAGCCTTTGAAATGGCCTCCACATGGCCCCAGATCACGATGCTCTCCCTTCAGTCCAACACGACACTGCATTATTGGCAAGATTATTGGCATAAAATGATGTTGCATGGTCTTTGCGCATTTGCACAAGGGGTACACAGGATTGAAATTTTTGACACGACATTGATTTCTGATGTAAAACATCCTGAAAAGTTCAAAAATGAACACCAAAAATAAATCCAGTGCACCGTTGTTGCACAAGAGAGGATTATGTGTGTTACTATATAAGGTGCATGATGCACTATATATGGTGATTGATGTAACTGATCGTCACTAGGTAGGGTCCAAAGGCCTTGATTTTTTTTTCGAAAGTTGCTCAGAATCATTTGATCTGTTCAGAAAAAAAAACGGTTTTTGAGTTTTGGAAAATTGATGAAAAATTGCCCGTAACTCGTGAACCGTTGTCCGCCTCAACTTCTAGTGTTCATTTTTGACCTTTTTGGGTTGTTTTACACCCAAAATCAATGTCGTGTCAAAAATTTCAGTCATGAGTACCCCTTGGCACTGCCAAAAACCTGTGGAGCTGTGAATCACTTTCAGTGCATTTTCTATCCCCAGGGATAACCACGGGCAGACAACAAGGTCCTTACAGTCAGCCCTTCAAACCCTCAATGTCCGATATTCGTCCATTTCTGACCACCGGTTGGTTGCGAAATTTATTTCCGGCATATTTTCGGCCTGGACAGCATTTGTACTGCCCACGAGTATAACATTAACGATGAGGGTGAAGATGAAAATCTCGACGATGAAGCCTCGCAAGCCGCTGCCTATCACAGGGAATGGAAGGAGGTGGAACAACTGCTTCCCGTCATTGGGGCTGCTCGGGAGGAGGAGCGACTTTGGGCACAGCGGGCTGCATTGAATGAAACATAGTTACGGAGAAGTAGATTATATGGTGCACACTCCACAGCACTTGCCTGCCAATACAAATCGACAAGAATCTCCCATAGTTTTGAATGTTGATCCAATCGTTGCTTTGTCAACAGTTTCTTCTTTCCTTCTGTTCCAAAATCGTATTGTTGGAGCCGATAGCGATTTCTATCAAGTCTAATCTCTCCCTTCTCACTCGCAGTGCCAGTTCCACCTATCAGGGTCCTAAATGATTTTCTGTTCAGAACAACGCTGTTCAGATCGCACGACCACTCCAGACCCACTGACACCCACCGTGTTGGACTTGACGGATCATGAATGGCAACGGCAATTACGGTTGGCATGGGATGATCTTCAGCGCTTCAGCACACAAAGGCAATATCAAAAAGGACTAACCTGAGATGACACTGTAAAGGAAACTGAGCTGCGACCTCGGCCTCTAGTGCTGTGTGCTCTCGGAATGCCGATGGCCGATGTCAAAGTGTCACCCCGAGTTCAATAGCTTGGAAACCAAGGCAGTTGTCAATCTTTGGAACAATGAGGGAGAACTGCGGATTCTCGGAATGTTAATCATCAATGGGTGCTTATGTCAGGTCTTTCGAAAGCTAATTAGAATAGTGTGATGAGGTGAGATGACTACACATAATAGACAACGTTAATACACTGGGGACATACAACAGTATCAGCTGGGTAATCGGTCGCTACAATCAGGGGAGTAGGTCGATACAAGACGGCTAGACAAGATACATTGAGTGGAGTTCATAACTCGACTTATTAAAGAAAAATAAGGAGACAGTGGGACGAGGACCGCAAACGCTCAAGTCGCATAGCGCTGAGGAATGGCGAGATCGAGCTGCCAGAAGTTCTCCGGCTTGCCCAGCCTCACGAACAGTCCAGCAAACAAGGTATGACCCAGCAGGTGGTCCACCCTCTTGCTCCTGCATGCGAGCTCGTGCGGATATTCGTAGTTTTGAGGTGCAGGGGTCTACCTTCACAGTACCCGTTCACCGTCTCTGCTCTGCGGTTGGTATAAGGCATAGTCACTGGGGGCAAATCACGCTCGCGCTCGCGCAAATACCGGTGAAGGTGCGTGAGAACATCGCCAACGGTGGCCGGCTGCCCAGGAGGATTGTGCAGTACCTCCAGGTCCATGTGAATGAGGCCTGCACTTATGCGGACCACTAGCTGCGTCGCGGACGTACAACACGCATGCTCGTCAAGTAGGTCATGCGTGAGCTGTGGGTTGCCATCAAATGCTTCCGACGGCATGGAGAAGTCGAGCGGGATAAGGAGTCAGGGGGAGGGGGCTTGGAGGTGAGCCTGGCAGTGGGGATGTCCACGATTCGGGTGTCTCCGCTGCCTCGTATACGTTGACCCTCAAGTCCCATCGTCCTTCCTTGAGTGACATCGGGACGGGTGGTGGATTCACAATGAATGATGCGACCCAGGTGGTCCTATATAACATGGTATCCATAAACAGCTCACCGGAAAGAGGGTGACTCTCGAAACACTGGTTCGCAAAGTCCACAACAATTGATCAATCTTAGATTAGAACGACAGAATATCCCCCATAATGCAACTCAGCTGTTTGACGGCAGCCACATAACGGCAACAACTTTGGGAGGATGGATAACAGCCGGTGCCTGATAGAATCAGGTGAAAAGGTTAAACCGTACACGGGGCACTACTACAGCTTCGATAACACCACCTTGCTAATCCCATCTTCGTCTCTCAGGACAGCGTCTAGAGGGGAGCCATACAGCCGCCTGGCGTACAACAGAATGCTCATGGCCGCGATTGCCTCAGCCATGGTCTGCTCGTTTTCGCAGATCTCTATCGTATCGGACACACCAGAATGATGGTTTTTCGAGAGCTCCATGTAGAGTTTCGAGAGACTCTGGGTGATGGCTTTGACCGAAATCCCACCCTGCGACGCGACAGCTGCGACCACCGCCGCCTGGGCATCGGCATATTTCACGTGGTCGTCAAAGGACCCGCCGACGATGGCGTCCAGAATGGGCTGGACTCTGCTTGCCAGCAGGAGCTTAGGCGCCCGGAGGCTGGCCTTCTGCCAGAACACTTCGGAGATGATTTCTGATACCTATGAGTGAGTGGATGCAACGACCGCAGTGTTCTGACCTGACGCACCAATAGCGCTCTGGAGATTCAGGTTGTTCTGTATTTTGGCAATTTGCGCGTTCAAGGCAGAGACAGATAGCTTCAGGTTGGCGACGGGGTCAGTGGCTGGCCGATCGGGGATGCTACACGCGGAGAACTCACTAGATGCTGCTGCTCGAGCTTGCCCCTCTCATAAGCTCTGGTCTTGTCCTCCTTGTTGTAGATATCGAGCTTTGACTCTAGCTCGGCGATGCGCTTAGTATGTTCGGCGATGCGCTGGGTATGGTTTGAACCTAGCTCGGCGAGGCGCTTGATAAAGTGCTCCCGCTCATTCCAGCGGTCGGTCCCTCCAGTATTCACTCAAAGGCTCGCCCTCCTGCAGTCCTTGTCAGCATGCTGTCAGACCGCCAGAATGAGGCTCACCTGTGGGTTCGGAATTTGCGTAGACTGAAGGCGCCGAAACGCGGGGGCAGAGGTAGGGCACAGGCATCGGAAGAGGCACAGCGTGGAAGACAGCTTGGGCAACATGACGGGAGGGACGAAGACGAGTGTGATCAAATGTCACGTGTTACCCGCCATTACACCAAATTCGGGAATCGGGCCGCGGTACCCTTTGGGGAAAATCGGTCATTCCAAAGGTTTAACAATTTAACAATGTGATATTCGTCTACGCAACAATTTATAGTGAGGATATACAAAAGGCGGCAGGCAGGTACATTCAAGAAGGAGTTGCATTCAGATCAAGCCAGCCACATTCCACTTGATGTGCCGCCTTTCACAGCAAAGATGGCACTTGCCAGTTTGGAATGTACCGGGCGTCGGCAAAGCTCTGTTCCGTAAGCGGGACGCGTGTCTCCCACTTTTCATTCTTTTCTCCTATCACCACTACTGCTCACCCGAACCCTCCCCCGACGTGTCGGAAGCATGTCAAAATGGCCACTGAACTGGGCGCAGGATCAAAACACACGCCGGTCGACCGAATACCTTGCCAGCCTGTCAGCACGACTGCTGATGGAATTCCGGAACTAGTATGGACCGGTATTCTGACGCTCTATATTAGGTTTTCTCTCCCACCTCCATCGCTCTCAACGCTACGAAGTTTCTGGACCACGAATGGGTTGATATGGGAGTCCTCCCTGAGTTTCTTCAGCAGCCGGCCCAAAATTCCACCCCTGACGCGTCAACGACGCGTCAATCCGTCTCTGATTCGGTTCGTGTCAAAATCGTGGCCACGCCATTTTTGGCACCAATACTGGGTCCACCTATGTTGATCAAAGCGGGGCCCCAGTCGTGAGCATGCCCCGTCCTTCTACCGATGTCAAGATGCGCGCTTTACACGAGGGCGGCTGCGAGGTCTTTGAACTCCTTTCGGATTCAGAACCCAGGACCGACGACAGGGACTCAGATCTGGAGGTGATGGAGGCACTCCAGCGTACCTATCGATCATCCAGCGCAATCCCTCTGCATGGTGCATACATTGCAGCCATTTCTGACTCGCCTCCCTAATTCTTGTAGATCCCCGAGCTCCCGGCGACGCAAACGGTTTGCAGAGCACGAGAATGTCTCAGGCCGGCCATAAAAAAGAGGTAAGAGCAAGAACATATGCTCTTCATTTTCTTCTGTTATCTTGTCTGAATCCCCGGATTTACAGTGATGCGTGGCTGAGACGGTGGAATTGAGTATAAAATCTGTTATTGACTTGACTCTACTTTATTCTTTTGCATGAGTGACGGTGGAATCGAGTTATGGGCATCCTTCTGATCAAAATCTGTTACTTTAATTCAATTTACTCTTTGAACTCGTGCTACCCATGGTAAGGGCTGTTTAAGCGCCCGTTTAGCGCCCACCGTGCGAGGTCAGGGGTGCCGAGTCCGGCACCGGCAATGGAATGTGCCGCCCTTGTTTGCAAGCACGGCACTTTCCAGGCTGATGTGCCGGGCTTGGGGCCAAAGTGCCGTGCATGAGGCAGAATGTACCGTCCTTGCAATGAATGTGCCGCAGGTCTTTTGTTGATCCCGATTTATAGTGTGGGGCACGCCTATACACTACTCTGGAACGTCCTCTCAATATGCAGGAGCCTGTTGAGCTCTGCCTTTCCGATAACTGCGATCTCACTGGCAACACGTCGTTCCGAACGCTGATTTCCCTCATTTGCACCCACGCGTGATGCGCCACAACCTGCCAAGACACGATAAGCTGGTTTTTAATAACACACAGGTGCGAAAGACGAGGACCGCCAGCCTTCGCGTCCTGATATGGGAACATGTTGCACACGGGCGCCTGTTAGAGATATTTCACCAAGCAGCACTCCTCCATCCCTGAAGAAAACCTAGGTCCTTTTTGTAGATGCAAGTCCGTTTGGAATACCCGAAGGTAGAATCCACCGTCCGACGCGACTACCTGCTCTATGTTGCTACACTGCGTCCTCCTTCCTTGAATGTCTTGCTCCAGGCACACCCTATGTTTGATATCACTCACCTGTGATAACAAGAGCTCCACACGCTCTACCCAATCGGCCCACCTTCTTTCACGCTCGGCAGATAATTATAAAACTACACTGTGAATCCTCTTCGTTTCGCCTCAGCACCTCGAACTGGTATGGCCATCATACCTGCAATCGTCGTCAGTCGATGGGAAGATCAGTATGGGTGGGTCACTATATGCGAGATAGCTTTTCACAGATATCCATCTTTTCTTTCGACAGTGGGACACCGTGGTTTTTCTTGATAAATCCTAGGACCTGCTAGTGATAGAGCCCCCTGATTAAGGGTTTAGCAAGAGCATGGAGGGAGATTGTCGCGCCCGGAGGATTGCTGTCCGACCACCAGCTCTGAGTACTCTCGGGGGTCCGCCAGCGTTTGAGTGGCGGCATGCTGGAAGAGAGGGTGGAGTCGGATACACAGCCCGCTGATGCTGTAAAGGATTCCCGTCTGGGAGTGCGCCACATATTCTGCCTGACGGGCGACATTTTAGCGCTCCAAGAGCAACGTCACGGTAGGCTGCACTACGCAAAGCAGTTGCACATGAAGCAATTCGTCGGAATCGGAGACATTGGTCATAAAACAAAGGCAAGAGAGTTGGACTAATTCGCCTCACAGCGCTGGCATCCCGCGCCACAGTGAAATGCTGGTACTGCCACTGTCAGCTTTGGGAAACGCCACGTGTGATCTAGAGGTTTGATTGGCTGTGATCTTATTGTGATCTTCTGCTCGCGAAACTGAAGTTTTTTTTTGGCTTTTTTCTCTCCTCAACTTTTCTACACAAAATGCGCTGAATAGGAAGAAGAAATGATCAAGCAAAAAGGTCTCTACAGACGTCGTGTCTTGTAACCTGGGTATTTGTCGTACATCTTCTCATTCAACCTTTCCAACTTCGGGCAGATCCATTCATCCAGCGCGCTCTCGATGATGCTCCCCGGAAGTAGCAGGACCTCGCCAGTAGTCTGCGTTGGCGTCGCAAGCTGAAGAACCTGGAAGCAGAAGCAGCGTAGGTTATTTCCCTCAAATAAATTCTGCTCCGTGTACACCCCGTACGTGAGATCCGACATGTTCATCGGCGTGAAGGTGTTGACCTTGCCCATGTTTCCGCCTGGCATCAGGACCTTCGGAGCTTTCTGGCCGAGTACTTCCAGCTGTTGCGCGACGTCGGCATGTGTGTAGTCTGTACGGCGGCGGTACCAGTTTTCCGGTATGCGCTCGAAGCCGCGGTTGTATTTCAGCTTGCCCTTCGCGTCCGAGGTGAAGCCAAACAGGGACTGTAAGCCTTCACGGTCGAAAAATCCGTCTGAATGAGATGGCGAGAAGTTTGCTAAGATGCCAGAGATGAAGAAGTGAACGAGGGTAGATACGACCTTAGCTATGATGAGTATAAGAATATATTTTTGAAAGGCTTCTTACCATTTCAATTGGGCCATAGAAAAAATAGGGATTTCCTTGAACCGATTGCTCCCAGCGTCTTATTCTGAGGCCATAGATACCCGATGTATTATAGGAGTTGAGAAGTTCCTCAAAGAAAGGTTCTTGGATATCGTAGTTGTTGCCGCTGCGAGTGGACATCAGTTTCTTGTGGATGATACTCGAGAACTACATACCAGAATTGATAATAGTCCCCTCTTGTAGGAGATGAATCCGATTCGAATTGATTGTGGGTACCCGAGAGTCCCTGGGCATCTACAATCGTATGAGAAATAAAACCCTTTTACGACAGCAAGGCGACACACCGAGAAGATGTCCATCTAGAACAGAAGACGGCTGTCCCCCAATCGAGATCCGAGCCCCATCACTTCCATACATTGCCAGCCCCACTGCGATCGCCTCAATATCGGGGCCGAACCCCCATACTATACGCCCAGAGGCATTAGACGATGAACAATTACTAAACATAAGAGGGCTCACCGATATTTGGGACTGCGGAGGCTTCGGCGAGCGTCATGATGCCATTGTGAGGGAGGTAGTTGTGGTTGGCTAAGGCGTTCAAGGCTGGACATGGCCCTCTGATATCTCCGGATTCGAGATCAGGTGGGACGAACGCATGCATGCCGCTGACGTCAATAAGGGCGGCCGTCGAGTCGCCCGGGGGCAAGGTTGGTGTTCTCTTCTGCGCTCTATCAAAGGAGGGGAACGCTAACGCGAGCGGAAGAATAGAAAAGAGTGTGGTGGTCTTCATTGCGGTGGTTGGGGTCGAAGAGATGATTCTGGAAGTCAGCCGCTTTCGAAACGACTTTTCAAGTTGTCCTGTCAGCCACGTTCGATCCCATTCTTGGCGCGAAAGGAGAGCTAAACTGGGGATCAATAGGTGTTGAATTTCACGGATGCATCATGCATGGTCGATGCAAAGAATCGAGCGTTGTAGCTACGTTGTAGGGCTAGGCTTTGAGCTTGGGTTGCGTCATGGTCAAGGTGAGAGTTAATTTTCGGAGATGCATATAGATTTTCTCCCATTTACCTTGAATTGGTTGGGATATTTGGAACCGGTCGCGAATGCGATGTCGTCCGGTGGTTGTGCAACCTAAGAGTGTATCTTCAATAAAAGACACGATAAGATGAGATGCACAGTTATTGTGCCCTATTTGGCTGCCTCTGTCTTGGTACCGAATTACCGTGGCTAGATATCCCTTGAGATATCCCCAAATTTTGCCAAACGCATCGCATCTTCTACGTTCTGGAGATAAACGAGCTGATATGCCCTTGGGGCTCCTACTTCTCCCTGATAGCTTCCTGATTACTTTCCTGTTTGATCTCCTGGTTGGACTAGGGAAACACGTAGGAAACAGAGTAGGAGCACAACCAGGAGCAAATCAGGATAACTTTGAACGACCCTATTCTAGTAAGACCGATTTTTTTGTTTCAACCTTTAAGGCTTGCCCCTATCGCCCAATCCAGGAATATACATAACTCAACTCTTTGTACGACATCATCAGCAATATCGCCCAATCCAGGAATATACATAACTCAACTCTTTGTACGACATCATCAGCAATATCGTTCTGCTCTCCGAAAGGAGCGGAGTTTTGTTTCGAGAAACTACCCTGATTTACAATCCACGGGACGAACTGCCGTGCAAGAATTGAGCGCCCCGAGTTGTACATACACCACCGGTTGCACTCCCGTGTCAATTCTTGTAAAAAGATCCTATGTAGTATGGGCATAGTTTCAGTTGAGAATCAATGTTGCGTTGCCATCGGATAGATGTTGCATCACGTACCGTGGTGTGGTCGCAAACCAAGGCCGATTATACGAAAACGGATTGAGCTGCGGCCCGCAACAATAGGGTGTTTCATAATTAGATTTTTGACCCCAACTTCGACCCCGATTTCGACCCCAACTTGGCCCCAACTTGGGTCACAACTTGGTCACATTTTGCGACCAGGAAGGACGGGGGATGGAGCAAATCGGCCAGTTCAAGTTGGGGCACCAAGTTGGCGTCGAAGTTGGACGTCAGATCGTGGTCCGGACCACGATCTGACATCCAACTTGGTGCCCCGATCTATTTCACGCCCCAACTTGACCTCAAGTTGGGGTCGAAATTGGGGCACAAGTTGGGGCTCAGATTTTTAATTATGAAACACCCCAATTCATTGCCGAAATCACCCAATTTGGACATTGAATCAACCCAATTGCTCCAACATGGAATCGACTTTGGACGCGACATTGTCCCAACCTCCGTGTCTCGACAGCCCCCAGCAATGGCTGCTCAAGTCATGTTGCTGGCTTGTATGCGAAATTTCTCTCTCTAAGTCCGCTATCTGCTTTCGTCACCCTCCTCAACGCGTCGCTTGCACAACTTCATGGCTCCTTGGGCTGCAAAGAAAAAAGAAGACTATCAGATTACTGGTACTGACTCCGATTCATTCTCTCTACTCCTCTCATCGGCTTCTGCAGAGTTTCGTCAAGACATGGATAGCAAGCTGTACAAATGTCGTATATGCCCTATTTGATCCTCGGGGGACGACTGGATGACATTCAGGCGCCTCGCACCGCATGCTGGCACAAGTCGTCATCAAACTGCACGCGCAGCCAGGGAAGCTAGAACAAAACAGGCCAAACTCTCACGTCGCACCTCGAAGCCCTCTGCTGTTCCTGGCGTTCCCACCGTAGATTCCACCAGCACTTATCCAGAACCGAAAGCGGATCACTCAATAAACAGTGACTCAAGACATGGTGTGTCTTATTCTCTGTCTGTCAAATCATTATTCTAATAACATACAGTTCCAGACCCGTAACGCGAGCATACACCCCATGTCAAGGACTTCTCTCCAGACTCCATCATAGGTGTGCAAACTACCATCTATTAGTGACTTTGGCTGATTTGTTTCAAGACTATCTGCTGGACTCTAATGTCTGAGAGGGTGAAGATCTGCCAGCAGAGGTTTCACGTCTCGGCTGGATTGATTCAACCGGCAGACGTGTCCTTTTCTCTCCAAGTAACCTGGAAACAGACCTGCTGGCAGAGTCCCTTGCCCGGGCACTGCGACGCGCGAACAGAGAAAATGCAATGGCCGAAGATGAACTACCGGAGCGGGAAGAGGCAGAAGACCCTCTATTTTGTGGAGGTACGCCATTCAAATAACAGTGCTGCCATGTGACTAATTAAATATGCTCTAGATGAACCCGATATCACAGCCGAAGAGCTTAATAACCACCTTTTCGGTCTGGATTCCAAGAGCGACTGGTTTCCATATCCTGACAAGGCAGTACGTATTACTAAACTGCCATTCATCGTTACCTGATATCCTGGGCTGCAGATGTTTCTCACTGATGTACTGTTCAGCTCTCCCCGACTTCGCTTTTCCCGAGCATAGCAACAAGCAGTCCTGTCGTGGGCTAAGGATCTTGGGGCCAATGTACCGGCATACTCCACCTTTAGGAAAACTCAGGCGGCACTGCAGGCAGAGGTTGGTGACCCGAATGTGCGCCAGGAATCGGGAAGAAGTACCATGTGGTACATGAACGAGATTGGAGATTCCATTAAGAAGGTGTGTGTTCATGTTCACTAGTCAGGACTGCCTAAATCGTGTTCCTGATAGGATACTATCACCCCCCACTGTTCTGGACAAACCTAGCTCTCGGACAAACACTTATTACTCCACCATTTCTGGCTCAATTAAGTAGCTCTCTTTTGTGGCATACTCTATAGGATGTCTCCTAAGAGAATAGGATAATAAACCAGACAGATACTACCTGTCCTTGGCCCTTTGGCCATTAATAATCTGCCCAGTGCTGTGATTTTGACTGATTTTCGATGTTTTCAGCACAATTGCTGTGGCTGGGACTTGATTCAAGTTGAACAAAGCCTCTAAAATAATGAAAATACATTTTCGGAACATATTAGTAGTCTACATCAAGGGTAGGTGGCCTGACAACGTGGTAATAGATTGTAAAGTGATCAGATGTCATGCATTTATGATCCAAAATATTTGCAAATTAAATGATATGTCATGCACCTCTCAGGAACTTTTCAGACTATTGGTCGTTGTAGGATGCAAACAAGACATGGTTAATCCCCCATGTAAAGTTTCAAGGTGTCGCTGTAAGAGATGAGCTCAAGACAAGACCGGCGATCAGAAATTTCGATTTTACCTAGTACTCGGACAACTGACCACAACAAAGAAAACACCGCCGTTTGACAACGAATGGACCATTTTCCACAAACCAAAGTTTTAGACCTATTAAACAGAAAGATTGAAAACGATCTATCTACCCGGAATTTCATTTGGATGTCTAGATAAACAGATATTTTGCGATTTTCCTTAATCGTCCGAGATCCCCATCGGGGATAGTATGGCCAATCCATTTATGCGGGAGGGGATGGTATTCTACCCAGAAGATGCTGGGAACAAACGGGGTGAAGTCTGGCACAGAGACAAAATGCTTCGTGACCTCCCCGATCCTTTCCTTTCGCCAACAATGGCACAAGGGTGTCATTTACTATGTCAATGAGCTCGTGAAGCGATATGGGAATCACTGGTTTCTTCCAAAGCGGTGGTTGACGCGCAGTGTGGGAACGGGAAAGGTTATGCTGGCTTCGGGTTATCATGTAACGGATTCGGAGGTGAATCTTTTCTTGCAAGTCTTGTGCAGTGTTCTAAGTTCTCTCTCAGGATGGTCTTATAGTTGATGCTGAAACACTTGATGTTGTCGAGGTCTCGTTGTTTGAAGCAAATTTTGTCCAAATCCTTGCAGAAACATTGGGAATTTTCCCGCTCACCCGTGCATCCGGATCTCACTGGTTTGGATATGTTGCTGATCTTTCTATATCAGCTCAAAGCATAGACTTTGCTGAAGAAATGCTGCACCCCCTTCAAGACTTGGCTGGCTCTCAGCCTGTATATTCAATCCCTCTGGCCATTTTCATAGACGATGTATCTGGTAACAAATCTAAACAATGGAATAAGCATTTCTTGTGCTATATGTCCAATGGAGCACTGCCATGAACAAAGCTGGAGAACAAGTTCCATGTTCGGTTTGTGGCTACTTTGCTGTTTGCAACGCCATTGGAAATTATGCAAGGTGTACGTGCTTCGATTGAGTACATGTGTCCTTAACTCTCTTTCGAAACTCTTCTGATGGTGTACCAGAACATCGTTCAAAGATCCTGTTGTTGTGTGGGATTGTGAAGCCAAAGAGGAAGTATTGCTCCAGCCATATGGGCTTTTGTTTGCTGGAGATAATCTGATGCAGGCAGAGCTATGTAGCTGTGCTGGATTAAATAGTAACTTCTTCTGCTGTACGTGTCATGCAGGAGGAACTCACGAGTGGAAACAGTCAAATGAGGGCTTTGCTGAGACACTCAAGGTTATATATTCGGAATTCATTTCAATTGGTGCTAACAGATGTATTTGTTAGGCAAGATCAATGAGGGATCCTGCTGATACAGCAGAGGAAACCTTCCAGTAAATCCTCACTGCACTTGAGCCAAATGTCGCTACAACATTGACAGACACTGTTCGACTTTCGGGGATCAAGGACACTCTGGCCCAACCCATCATCGATGCTCTTGTCAAGATGGGCCAAGATCTGCAGAAAGTGAATCCGGATGGGTCATCTTACAGCCTGGATGAGGTTCAGGCAATCTTGACAGAGGAACTTAGGAAACATCAGCAAAAAGGCGAAGGGATTACTAACCCGCTTTTTGACATGGACGGCAAGTACCCCTTTTCACTCTACCTCATCTATCGCTGCTGAGTTTATGATTTCAGGTATTGAGATGCATAAAGATACACCGACCGAAATATTACACACAATTCTTCTCAGGGTTGTAAAGTATGGCAAACAATATGGCTGCTCGAGAAGGGAAAGGACTTTTTCTTGTTCCAGACACGCCTTAATTCTATTCTCGAAGATGGTCTCAATGTCCCCAAGATCCAGGCTGATTACATGTGTCAATATAAGGGCAGTCTCATTGGGAAGCATTTCAAAACTCTCTCCCAGGTGATGGCCTTCACGGTGCACAGTTTAGTACCTCAGGATGTGCTGGAAGCATGGCTTATCCTCGGGTGCCTCACTGTCCTTCTCTGGCACACCGAAATTGAGGATGTTACCTCTTATACAGTACATTTTGTCGTCTCATATCATAACAAGTTCATTGCTGACATCGATGATCTTATAGACGGAGCTCAAGACGTGTATCAATGACTTTATCAATATCCCATGTAAATGCAGCCCCAGCATTCTCATTTCCAAACCCAAATTCCATTTCCTCCTTCACCTTCCATTCTTTATCCGGTGCTTTGGTCCCACTGTGCTTTTCTCTACGGAACGCTATGAGGCTTACAATGCTGTCTTCCGTGCCTGTTCAATCTACAGTAATAATCTAACACCAAGCCGTGACATCGCCTGGAGCTTTGCCGGCATCGATCGTGTCAAACATATTGTCACCGGTGGTTGGTGGAGAGGTTCACAAACAAAAAACTGGATCTGCACCAATCCCCAAGTGATGTCTCATATCCTTGACCATCCAGAGTTTGCAGCCATGATAGGATTACCCACGAAAAATACGGCAGCCAGGTAATACATTCAATCTGTTCTTCTAACAAGAAAACTTATGGTCATTTTAGGTGCTATCACATATTATCCAATAGCCCGGAAGCATCAGGACCGGTCTCCTGAGCCAACAAGAGCTGGAATGAGTTGCTCGCTGGGCGTACCAACTCACCCCGCTTCCCACACAGAGTCGCCGAAATGTACAAAGCCGCACTTGGTGTTGTAAGTTGTACTGGGGACAAGGTTCTGGTGGGGCAAAATGTCATAATCCGGCAAGAAGGACCTTCTACCCCAGTGTACAAATTATTGATTGTGTTCAATAGGGTCCATTCTCTCTGCTGTCCTTTGCAACAATACGGGAAATTCTGGCTCCCATGCCATTCTCGGACATGGGTGTGCAGGTCACTGTACAGCTATTTGACATCCAATCTTCTTTGCATCCACAGCTTCACATGCCAGTGGCCATTTGTTCTCAACAGCATGCAGTCCTATTGACTGAGGTTTGTTTGCCTGCGCTCTCACTGCCTGTTTTCTCATGTTTCAGCAGGATATTGAATCAATGGTAAACCTTCAGCACAACTGTTATCAGGGTAAGTGCGGTCCTAATGGCTTGTCACCCATCATGCAAGAACGTGAGAAAACATCGAAAACCAGATCAGTTATCCTTCACACCGATGACTGTTGCTTTATCATCAACACTTCCTCCTTGCACAACTATCATCAAATCTCAGCTGCAACACCCTCCTCCCTCCGGTCGCATTCATTTGGTGTTGGCGATCATACCTCTCTTTGAGCTGCAGCAGCTGTTCAGATCTGGGAGAAGATCACTGACCAGGAGGAGCTCAAATTGGTTGTACCCAAGAATTCCATTATTCCATCCGACCCTTTAATTACGGCCAATGATAACGAAACAAATGAAGAAGCACCTCCTGTTCCCCAATCAGCAGTTATCGATAACCCTGTTTTCTCGCGTAAACAACCCCTGCCTCTGACAATTCTGTATGTGGATTTTGGATACCCATATCAGCGCAACAACTAAAATCGATTCTAGGGAAAATTGTACTAACACGGTGCTATGCCATCTTTGTAGAGGAAATAATGAGCTGGTCTCCAGGAATAAAAAGGACCTTCTCACTCGGCTCCAGTAAGTCTATATCATTTGTGGTATGCACACTCACTCATGGCCCAATCTCTCCAGGCCACCACGCCACCACATTTCCCAGGTGGAAATCAAGATAGTATTTGATGAGGTACAGGCACTTGCATCCACAAAAGACAAGTGCAAGCGCCGTTCGGACAAGACTGCAGATGGACAGCCAGCAAAAAGAAGGAGGGGAGCGGTCAATGATACCTCTCGTCTTGCAAACGAAAAAATGCTCAGACCGTTATTCTTCAATCGGCGAGATAAAATTCTAGTAACAGTAGATCCACTAAGTACTAATTCCGACTAATCATCTTCACAAATGTTCGCAAGCTCTACCAGACTGTGTGCAGCATTCCGCCAACGGTCTCTTTCAAGAACAGCTGCATTTTGCACCACTACAGCCTCATCTCTGGCCAAATGTGCTTCATCACGTTCTCAGAGTACAGCCATCCACTCAAAATATGCCATGTCCTGCTCCTCAAAGGCGGCATCTCATTCCTTGGTCAACTGAAAGCACTTTGCAACAAGTTTAGCAATCTTGTCTTCTTCATCGGACCCAGGTTGAGGTAGACGAGAACTGACTACACCACCGTTTTGTCAGCGACCTGGGCCCCAGGTGGGAGGCTGTGACGTTGGTCTGGCCATCAGACTGGCCTCAAACTGGCTAAAACGAGCCGACATCGATTCGACGTCGAGGAACCCCACCTCGATTCGACGTCGTTCCTCGACCTCGATTCGACGTCTCTGCCGCATTAGGCTTTTTTTTCTCTCTCTCTCTCTCAATTTTTCTGCCCTCCCTTTTATCTTTGGGTATATTGGATATATTGCACTGGCTTGTGAGAATGTAATACGGCTTGAGAATGCATACAAATACAGGAAACGGAACATAGTAAAGGTGTGACCATATTGACGGGGAAGCTAGCAACCTCAAGGAAGAGCAATATGGGCACTCACCATTAACGTAGACAAGGTACAGGGATTCTGCGAGCAATTGAGTCCACGGAAACTTTGAGCGAGCATACGACACACCTGACGTGGCACACGAATTCCGGGGGTGGCAGGAGGGAGGACAGAGAGTGAGAGTGAGAGGGCCAGCTGGATGGCTAGGGTCTTGGGATGGGAAATAGCTGTAGACACAAGAGAGGGAGGGAGAGCAAAGTGCAGACGAGAGAAAACCCGGAGTGTTTGGACATTGTTTGGTTCCAACTGCACAGTGGCGGACTTAGAGATTTTTGTCGATAAGTCCGACAGCACAGCAGGCTGGCCTGGGAGGAGTACATGGGCATGGCCAGGAATCGACGTCGAAACGACATTGAGAGAAAATTGCTGATCCCACGTCACATCTGGTTACAAATGATGTTGCCTGGACGCCGAAACGACAGAATTGTTCCCACCCACATTTTGACATCAGTTTTGACAAAATCCCAACGTCGGAGGCTCGATATCGATTCAAGGTAGATTTGGCCGTGATTTATTACTGTTTCAAGGCCATTTATATGTCGGCTCGTTTACATGAAATAGACGTGCCTCCCCAAAACGGTGGTGTAGACATCTCATTGAGCAGCCCTTGAAGGATGAGTAAAATATTGAATACCGAGACCAGTGTTTTCGAACAATCCATCGACAAAGGTGTTCTCCCCGATCTGGGGGTCCGAGCAGGAGAAGGCAACTCAGATTTAACGCGATGCACTGATGGAGAATGTGGGTTGGCATGCATTTTGCATTTTAATCTATTTTGATGTTTGCCCTCCTTGTACTCCTTGTAATGGTTTTGAGATATACAGTGGTCTGGAGAGCTCGATGGTATGTACGAGTTGTCAGACATGGAGGAGGTCGGCCGAGTGAATTCCAATCTGGCTGTGGTCACATCTCTGCATCCGCAAAAAAAAAAACTGTTTACTCACCACTTCATCCATTCCCCCAACAAAACTTGCTTTCTGGCAATCTGCATGTCTGTGCTATCCCAGATTGCAGAGTGAGAGAAGCACTGCCTTCAACAGGCAACAGCTGGGCAGCTGTCAGGCACACTAGCCAACACACTATAGAAGTGCAGAAGGCCCAAGGCTGAACACTTGCTCTGAGGATGAGTGAGGAATAGAGGAGGAGAATGAGCACTGTATTGCTAGTGGAGATATGACCAACTCAAGACTGGGGAACTACACTACTACAGGCAGGTATATATACTACTAGTCTCTACAGCTTTAGGCAGTGCTACAGCAATGCATCACAGCAATGCACAGTCCTACAGCATTGCACAGCTCTGCACAGTATACAGCTTTGTGCAGCTATACAGCTTTTTACAGCTTGTCTGGCTGTGTCTGTTGACAGTAGAGCTGTACGACAGCAGTATCTACTATACTAGGATGTCCATGTGACTACATAACTATGAGATAAATATGGAATAACTAGTGATAAGATAAGATAAAATAACTGTTCATGACAGCGGCCGTTTGACCCCGACGAAGTGGAAAACCAGCTGGGCTCAGGGTCACTCCAGACACCCGCAAGTACAGGGCACAGGAGGCCCCCTCTCAGGCCTAGTAATGGGTAATTAAATTGTTAGCTTTCTTGCCGTCACTAATGGGGTTTCTAGCAGGACACCTGGAAACTCTGGACAATTTGTCTTCCCATCCGCGGGCTTCATGACTCCACCCTCATCCCAACAAGAGAGTGTTTTTGGCCACCAAGGTCGAAGCCCAGACATCGGTGTCGGACTTGGGGAATGGTCTCGTCCCAACAAGGTTCTCATGACGGAGTTTGCCACCAATGCGGCAGCAGAATACGGGGTAGCAGAGGACAAGCTTCCGGATTTCATTGATGCCAGTACTGTTCGTGATTTTGCTTGGTATCGTGCGATGTTGCTCAAGACTATCACAGCTTCCGACACACCAGCTCTTGATTGTCACATTGGCCGCAGTTCTTGGTGGCTGAGAGGAATTAACTGACAATGTGATGCAAGCATATTTGGCATCTTCCGCATTCAAGGCGAGTCGGAGTCCCACACTAAGTCTTGGTCTATGGACTTACTGGGCACAGGAACACGTTGTGGTTCAAGTGTGTGCTGTATTGCTGGACCCAAAGCTGTCGAGCTATAAGAATGGGTTCATGCATTGACTTTTGGTATGTTGGTCCATTTGCAGACATGTTGGTCAGGCTGACCAACTCCGGATCCACCAGCGCCACATCCACCTTAATCCCGGGATTTACCATATTCCCCAGCAACTCAGGAGTGCTATAACAAACTGAGTGTTTGGCAGTGCTGTCAGCAGCGAGGTAACGGGAGCCCGAAGTGAACTCAAGCGCAAGGTGAGCCTTACGGCAGTGTCAAACGTCGACTGACTGTTGGCATCGGCAGCTTTCTGACGACTGGAAAAAGAAGCTCGATATAGCGACTCTCGGCAAGAGCCTGGCATGGAACAATACACAGGAAATGACCGACGAATTTTGGGTAAGGTTCGCATGGCTTGTGAGTTAAGGAGACTTCTCCTGCTTTGCACATATCTGATTGCGGGGGTTCCAGCAATTCTTCATTGTGGATTACCGCAAGGAGGGGAAACATGAGCGCCTCTTTTGGGATGTTGCGGACACTTTTCTTGCAGAGCGATGTGAACAGGCCCTGGAATATACGGAGGAAATACGGGCCGACATGTCCAGCATGTAAGAAAATATGTTTCCATTGTTCTGATCGTCCACACTATGTATATTAGCATATTCGAGGAATCACTGAGGGAGCACGTCAAGATGATGCCCCTCAAAAAAGGCAAGCTCCGATCTGGCAAACAAATGCCTGCTTGGCAGAAGGCAATTTCTCGTGCCGTCGAAGAGATGGAAAGATATAGTCTCGAAGAACTCGCAGGTGAAGATGGGCATGATGGCGACGATGGCGACGACCAAGAGATAGACCCCAACATGGACACCTCGTTTGAATAATTTTACACTCCTTGTTTCTGGTCGTCCGCGCCCCGCTCATGCTCATTTAATTAGCCTTTAGTTACACAATTATCATTGCTTTAATTTACTGTACATATCTACCAGCTACATATCGTACCGTCCATCGGAATCCATGATCCATTTGGATTAACCCTGCCGAAGCTCTGGATTACTATGTTCTCTGACTGACCTGGTTACATGGATGGATGCATAGTGCTGCTCCAATGTACAACTCCTGTTATAGAGATAAGAAATCTATGGGTGGAGGCCGACGTTGGACTTACGTTGGATCACCCAACGTAGGTCCAACCCTGGATCTTTTTACCTAAATCAACGTTCGAAACTGGCTGATCAGATGTCGGCGGCTCCCACGCTGGTCCTACACGGGGCGCAAACGGTGGTGTAGTGAGACGGTAAACCGTGTATCGTGCTTCACCGGTCATCAGCGGCATCAACCAACAGACTACATGTCGTTGAAACTTGCGAAAGCGAATTTTTCTTCTGTCGTGAAATCTCCGCTGAAAAGCACCGCCATGTTGGCCCGCTGACGAAAGGAAAATGCTGGCATTCTCTGTAAAGAAATAGTGCACTCAAAGTGCATTGTGAGTCCAGATTCCAGCCAAATCCTGTTCTGAGTTGGTTCTGAGTTGGTTCCGAGTCGTTCATTTTGTGTTCATCCACAACTTTTCCGAAATGCTGCATATACGATGGCTCTGCAAAAGATCCTGGCCAAATATCTACGCACACTTGTTCTGTGCACCAGCGTGCGCCGGCTTCGAATTCGATCTCTTGTTATCCCGTTGGACGACGAACTGGTGCTGGCAATCTTTTAACCTTTTGCAACTTGGCCTCAGAACAGTACAGTTGACGCCCAAATCTGTTGCATGCTCTGCTTGGACTCTGCTTGATTGGATTTCATGTCCAACCTACAAGGGCGCCCCACATACCCTACCTCGAATTTCGTCTTCCTCATGATGTATGATAGAACGGTACTGCCACTGGACTTCAATCCATGCAACATTCATTCATTCGGGAGGGCGTGAGGGGCTTTGAAATTGATTCAGGGCTCGTCCATGAGATGGATATTAGAGGTTCGCGTAGATTATAAGGTTCAAGTTGATGAATTACATTTTGGACGCTACCAAAAGCTCAGGCGAAGCGCGGCACGGCCTCGGTCTGTATGAACTCTTCCAAAGTGCCAAACTCAACGCCCAGTGCGACAAGATCGGGGTTGGGGACAGGGGTGGTTGTGTACATCCCAACTTTCGCCTGATACCCGTACTGTGTAGCGGCCAAGATCAGCGATGAGTAGAAGAACGCAACCGCTGGAAGATACCATTTCATCGAGTTCTTCCATCCCAGATGTCTCGAGCGGTGTAAAGGTGACCTCGGTCTCAAGAGCTTAGAATCGGGTGAGCCCGGGGGCAGACTATGGAGGGGAAAGAGCGCACCTTTGGCGAGCAGCTGGGCAAATGCGGGATAGGTTATACGAGAAGTGATCACTGGGTATGATTTTCCCAACACGCCTTTGGCCGGGTCGTCGTAGTTGTTCAGGAGCGCGACAGCGGCTCTACCTAGGTCGTGCGCTACCCAAGTGATTGCCTGGCTGTCTTCCGCGCTATACATCGGAACTGGGAGGGTATAGCCGGTGGGGGTCTTGTGAAGGGCCCCGATCCTATATACAGGGGGTCACTTGAATGGAGCGGCGGAGATGCAGACGGTTCACGCACTTCCATAGGTCTTCCGCAAACCACCCAGTCAGAAGAACAGCGAACGGAACGCCCGATGTGCGGAGGTAATCCTCGATTATTGCTTTGTCTGTTTCAGGGAACGGTGAGGGTCAAAGAATATGAAGCATAGGCAGTGCGTACTGTCCACATGGTATGCCGCAGAGTATTTGCCGTTAGATTCCTTGGTGGCGTTCGGAAGGGAGCTGGAATTATCGAGGCATGAGACCCCCTGCATGCGGAGCTCGTGGGTGGAAGCGCTTACCTCCAGATGAAGAACTTCACACCAACTTCCTTCGCGGCATCCACTAGATTTTTTCCCTGCTCGATCTCTCCCTTTCCCTTGTGGTCCGCAGGGAACACTTCTGGGTCCCAGAAGTTGGTTACCTATAATCCAAAATTATTGTCGTTCCAAACGACGATGAACGCAGAACCAGAAACTCACCCCGAAGACCGCATCGCTACCCTTCATCGCCTCTTTAACCGATTCCTTGTCAAACAGGTTCGCCTTTACGACCTCGACACCTCGAGCGATAAGTGCCTTGCTCGAATCTGAATCGAGGCTGCGTGATACGGCGCGGGGCGTAAACGACCCGTCATTCAGGACGGCGCTCAGCACTGCCGACCCTTCGAAGTGAATAACAGCAGTCAGCGTGTCTTTACTGAACGAGAAGAAAACGAGTGTGCGCACCCTGTGTTCCAGTCGCTCCGAAGATTGTGATGATGGGCATTTGAATGTGTGTACCTTGTGTGAGTTCTCATTGGATCCATCCTGTATTTATACCTGGCTACAGGCGGGGGGTAATCTCCATGACCTTAGCATATTGCTCATCGGACGTGATCTCTTACGGTATTCCCGAGGGATCGTATAGTGGTCTGCGGAAGACCGCCTTTGAGTTGTTTTTTTTGGCTCAAGGCGGTGATCCGCATGACTCATATTGGATTCATTGGTTCTCGTCATCCATAGGCCAGTTCCAAGGGCAGGAGCCCGTAGGGCTGGAAGGAGTAGTAAACGGACTGGTCCCAGAGTTACAGGCAAGTTGCAGGAAGACCAGTCAGATTCTCAAGCGCTCCTCCCAAGTTCCTCCTCACTTGAATGGGATGTTTCTTTTGACTGCCTGGACTGACACATGGGCATTCGAGATCATCCGCCGAGTCCGGTGGACAACCTCCAATGAGGAAGAGGGTACTGTGATCAGAGATATTCTCCTGACCATGACGTAGGGTCTACCACGGATGACGTCGACCCGGATCAACCCGCGGATTTTACCTGCAGGTCTTGACCCGGGTTTCGACGCACGGGTCACGGGTCACCCGTGCGGGTGCGGATCGCGAGGACTCCATTCCGTCGAACTGCAGGTTATCCGGGTTTTTCTTCCATTTTTACAAGTCATGCCTAGCTACATTTCGTGGGTGAGGTCCATGAGGAATGATAGTGGAATGATTGATATCGTTGATCCATCATTGCGGAGCTCCAAAAATTTGGTCTTGACGGTGACGCGTCCTTCCAAAACATCGGGTCTTGGCACTCGTCTCTGCGCTGATCAATGGATGAATCGGTGAAAGCCAACCTTGTTTGGCTGCCGCAGCACTTGGCCGATGTGCACATTGCACTCCCAGGCCTGCGTCAGACGCAAGTTTCTCGGAGCATAGATATTAGGGTCAGTCAGAGTAGACGATTCAGAGGTGATTCACGGCCGCGATTCACGGACGATTCTGGAATTCTTTTAGCATGGGAGAATCACATTAATCATGAATTGTCTGTGAATCGTCGAATAGCCTCCAGAGGCGATTCGACGAAACGATTCGATTCACCTCCCCTTCGTTTCTTAAGCACCCTACGATTTGTTTTGTGACTCCTCAGGCTTTATGTCTGCTGCTGACAAATCAATAACTTTATTTTGTCCAAGACTCCGAGCCATATCTATCTCTCCCGACGTACCTCGAGCATGCCTCTGAAAAGAAAGGCTGCCGTCTCTACCAAAGCCAAGTCCGCCGCTGCCATCGCTGCGGCTGAAAGCAAGGAAGATGAAACAGCCACCAAAGCCAAAAAAGCTCCTTCAAAGTGCGGGCGACCAAAGAAGAAGCCTTCAAGTCCTGAGCCGGATAAGGATGAAGACAACGTGGAGGTTATAGATGGGGACACACCTGATGTGTGTCAGATGCCTATCAAGTACGTCCTATGTTTCTGGAGCTCCTACACGCCACTGACCGTGCCGATTAAGCTGGAAGGAGCTGGAACTCACTTGGACCATGGTCACCAGTATCGAGGAAGACCCCCTGATGCGAGCGAGCCTCTTCCCACCCATTGGGTCCATCAAACAGGAGGGAGTGAAGCCAAAGAGTGATTATCAGTATCGACTGGCTGTGATCTTGTTCTCCGAGCACGAGCTATACAAGGACGCATTCGCCAAGGCCCTTATTCCTAAACAGAAGAAAGCATGGTTCCGCAAGATAAAGAACCGACTCAAAACATACGTGTTCCTCTGCCATTTGCCCATGCCTATGCATCTGTCATCAGTCGACTAATGGGACTATCAGAGTGACCGAGAAGACATGTGAGCAGATTAAGGAGATGGGGCAGACAGGCGCTGGGATTGAGTGTGTGGAGGACTTCCAGCCGGGAACAGAGTTGACGAACAAGTGGTGTGAGTACCACCGAACTGATTGTCGCCTTCACTGATGTCTGTAAGTTCTATTCAAGGATACCTCTCCATGGTTCTTTCACATGAGGGCCTTGATTGGTGAGCACCCAAACCTGAGGCCCGTTGGTATCGGAAACAACAACAGTCTTGTGGACACTTCGCTGCTGCTTCTGGAAGGCGACGATGGCACGAGCTCCCCGGATGATACCACCGACCTTCCGGACCAGCTCTCGAACCCACGATGTCGATGGCGAGGCCTCAGCCGACAGCGATGACGACGAGGACATGCCTCACCTGGCAGCTATCTTCACCCGACAGCTATCCCCAGCGCAAAATGCAAGGATGCTCCGACACCAGAGCCAGGCCCCACCAAAGTGACGAAAAAAACCAAACCTCAACCATCAGTCTCCGCGCCTGCGCCAGCCAAGGCTCCAGCCACAAAACCACCAGCAACAGTGAGGGAGAAGTTTGCGGTGGCTGTCCTCGCTGAGGAGGAAACGGTGCAGCAGCAGCTGAGGTTAAAAAAGGACAAGAACAAAGCCAGGAAGGATGTTCACCTGGCGAAGATCCATGCCCAAGTGACGATCAAAACTGCTCAGTCAGCTGCAAAGCTCGAACTTGCATGTCTCAAGATGCAGCAGGAACATGAATATCACATGGCACAGCTTCAAGTTAATGCTCAGCAGCCTCAAGCCGGCCCAAGCTCGTTCCGCGACGACAGCTACTATACAGGCCGAAACCCAATAGGTCGCAATCTTGTGACTTGCCTTAGTGCGAATATTCACTCGCAGATGTTTGAGGGAGTGAAAACGACCTTTGAGGAACCCAATTGCATGCTCGGATCGAGACATGATTGTTGAATGTCTCGTTATCAGCGAGGTCTCGCAAGGGCTTTTTATAGGTGCCGCTACCCATGTATCAACCTGAGGAAGTGTCATCAGTTAGACAGTCATGAAAAGAAAACAGGGACAGACCGGGTACGCGGAGTCACCCCATATCCACTCACTATCTTCAAAGAGGTTGTCGTGCTCCTGGTAAAGTAAAGTATCCTGCCAAGCGACCGAATCGTGTGTGCTCCCAGTGTGACCATAACTAAAATCAATAATTTGAAGGTTCGGAAGATTCACGATCTGTAGAACCCGTAGGTAATTAGCTGCAAGCAAAATTACATGCAAAGGAAATGAACCTGAATGTTTAGCAAGTAATTACACTTCCTGTCAAAGTAGCTTTCACCGTACCAAGTGGGCCGCTCATCAAGTGGAACAAGGGTTCCATCCACGAAACACCAGCCGTTTCTCCAACTCTGACAGGAGTGGCTGTGAACCCAACATTTGGCTTGCTCTTTCTCTGCTGGTGTTGGCATGCGGACCGAGGACTTCATAAATCTGGGGCGAAGAACAGCAGTCATCACCTGATGTGTGATGAGATGGACCATGCCCTTCCCAAGCCCTGCCCAATTTGCGACACCTTGAATACTAGCAGCATTTCCGTCATGCCCGAATCTGTAGAGAGCGACGGCAACTTGCTGGTCCACTGGAAGCTGTGGTTGGTTGGAGTTATTGAAGAAGACTGGGTTGTCCTTGAGCTCCTCCACAAGCGTGTCGAATGTAAGTGGACTGACACGAAGGGCTTGTCCGAAATGATCTGCACGTCCCACCTTAAGGGTGGTGAGAACATGGTGGAGGTAAGAAGGCCTGTGGGGAAGCGTGTTGCGCGGCTGCTCATAACGATGCTCATACATCGTGTCGATCTCTTGCTGGATCCACCGACAAAGGAATGGTGGGTGGTGCTCATCATCTGCACTGCTATTGTCGGAGCTCTGTTCGTCGTCCCCCTCTGCTCCAGACATTGAGCCCCGACTGGACCAATCCCAGTCAGAGGAAGAGTCGGAAACAGCATCGGAGACAGAGCCGACGGAGTGAAGATCAGGCATGCCGGCAGATGACTCTGGAGTGCCAGCGGTGTCCGTGCCATCTGAGAATTCATCTAGCATGTCGCTCATGAAGCGCCAGTCGGCACCGAGGATATCACTCCAAGCACCAGAACTATCAGAAGAATCATCGGACGACATCGAAGACATGTCATCTAGGTCTCCGAGTCCGCCGTCTGCTGAAGGCTCCCTAGGGTTTTCACGCCGAGCGCGGGCAGCCGCACGTTGGCGCAAGAGAGTGCGTCGCTGACGCCCCTTGTTGTTTCGGACATAGGCCTTGAGAAGCGCCTCACAGCGTTCTGTGCGTCGGGCGGCTAGCGGCATTTGGATAAGAAGGCGATGGTGGCTATACAGTCCCCACTCGTGTCAAGCCGACAATCGCCCGCGGTGAATCGCATCTGAATTGCATTTTGAATCGGGGCGGTCAGAGTTGGAGGTGATTATCACACGATTCTGATGCAAAACAAATTTCCTAAATCGTTTCTAAATCGTCGCCTGAATCGCCTCTGAATCGCTTACTCTGACTGCCCCTATTGTACCTAATTCACCTGCATTTGCAATACTATGGAGAAGGAGACGTCAGTGGAACCTGACTGGGAGTAGATACCACGAGTTTTCATTGTTAAAAACTTAAAATACACGTAGCTAAAAAAATAGTCTGTCACCCGTGTACACCACTTGCGGATGCACCCGTATCCGTGCATAGGCTACCCGTGCGGGTGCGGTTCTGAGGCTGGCAACCCACATTACCTGCGGATTTTGATCCGGGTCCGACCCGGGTTAGACCCTACCAGACGGCGGCAGGAGAGAAGAGATCGTTATCAAATCAACGACATTGACAAAGCTGAAGCGCTGATCACGGACCAGCCCAGAATTGATGCGCCAAGCGACAGAACCAAACAATATATCTGACCAGCAGGAATCAAATGCAATCAAGTGAATTCTTTATGACCAACCGCCCACTGTGTACGTCCAATTTAAAATACCGCATGCCTTCGCCAGAAAGCGGAGGCTCACGTTTACTCGCTGAAATGCTGTCGTAAGCTTTGCCCGACAACCGACTTCTGCTCACAAATGAAAAACACACCGCACTTCAACCTGAAAAACGTCGTTCATGCAAATTGCGTCGTAGTCGTAGTAAGTACATCCGTGTCAATGAGATCGTGTGAGTAAGGATCCAGTCACCCTCTAAGTGAAAATACCCAGCACTCCATCCGCAGAAACCGCCAACCTAAACAGTAAACGCCTCCGCACAAAAATCGACCCCGCCCACCGCCGCGCGGCGCAGGCGCACATTCGCGCGCGCGACCGCGTTGCCCGCCTCGCTGATGAGCGTCCCCGGGCCCGCCGCGACGACCGCCATCCCACCGCCCCCTTGCCCTCCTTGCGTTCCTCCTTCCCCTTCTTCCCCTTCCCCTCCTCTCTCCACCTCGCGCTCTCCCACTGCACCCAATCCTTTCTCCACATCGACTCCTTTCTCCTCCTCTGAGGAACCCCGTGGCGAACAAGTCGTCGAGTGCACCTCCAGCACCTCGTCGATGAGCGCGCCCACCCGCGGCCGCTGGATGCTCACGACGCACCCCGGGATCGGCGGCACCGCGTCAGGGTCGCACAGACACGTCACGTATATTCTGATGCGCAGCTCGAGGGGCAAACCAGAGGAGGTGCGTGCGCGTTGGGCGGTGAGCGCGATTTGGAGGAGGTGCGGCGCGAACCACGCGATTGCGCCTGGGGGAGCGGTGCGTCAGTATGAATTGACTTGTGGACGGGAGGCGGAAATGGGGTGAAGCGCGGGGAGCGGAGCAGGACAAGACAATGAGATACACACCAAACGACCGCACACACCATACCCACTCCACCCGCCGCGTCCGCTCCCCGCCCCGTCTCCCCAGCCGTCCTATCCGCCCCACGAGGTCGTCCAGCAGCCCCAGCGTGAACGTCGCCCCGCTCCCGCCCGCGACGAGCAGCACGCTCTCGTACGCGCCGAGGTCGAGCGTGCACCCGCCGTACGGGCCGTCCAGGATGACGTGCGCTGTGCGGCCTTCGTCGTCCTCTTCTGCGCACTCGGCTTTGGTGGAGGGGGAGGAGAAGTCAGTCCCAGAGGCGAACGCCCCCACGGCGCGGCTCCACCCGCCGCACGCGCGGGCGGCGAGCAGCATGCCGGGCGCGGGGGAGAGGCAGGTGGTAGACGGCGGTGCGCAGAGAACGGAGAGCGGGTGCGCCTCCCACGCGCGCGCGCCGACGAGCACGCGCAGCTGGACGTGCTGCCCCGCTTGCCAGCCTTGGGTAGCGTCCGGGATGGAAATCTACGCAGAAGAACAAAAAAATGGGTGAGCGAGGGGAAGGAAGGAGGGAACAGAGGAGGACCCACCAAACTCATCCCCCCGCCGCCGAGCTCCTTGATGTTGGCGACGGCAACGCGGAACTTGAGCAGCCGCAGGAGGAGGTCGGCGCCGTAGAACGCGAGCGGGGGGAAGATCCACGGCGGGGCGTAGATGGTGTGGTAGCAGATGGTAATGAAGAAGGCGGGGAAGGTTAGGAAGCTGGGGAGGGTGTCACTAAATAGGTTTCGACAAGGAGAGACAACACGCACTGCACCACCAAAAACAGACTATAACTCCAGCGGCGCACGGGCGCGAGCGACGAGAGCACGATAACGCAGAGCACGCCGAGCGCAGCGACGCCGCTGGCTTCCTTCTGCTGCGAGAGGATCGGGAGGCCCCAGACCTGCGGACATAGGCGTTAGCGTTAGCTTTCCAACAGGCAAAGACGACGGGGGATAAAAGGCAGCGCGAGAAGATGACCCCGAGAGAACACGAAAGAGACGAAAAAAGTAGAAACGCACCAAGTGGTTATTGATCCACAGCGCGCCGTGCACGACCGCACCGAGGAACAGCCCGCGCGCGGACCAGCGATGTATGTAGTTGAGCTTCGTGTAGTCGACGCCAGGGCCGAGGAGGAGCGCGACGAGCGAGTTCTTGGTCGCAAAGAGGAAAACGGGGGGAAGCTGCGCGAGGGCGAGGAAGCCTGGGGCGGAGCGTCAGTTATCAGCAATTGCGAGAATGAAAAGAGGAAAAGAGACGCACCAGCGCGGTTGGGGTTGGAGAGCAAAGGCGCGTTAAGCACGATGGAGACGACGGCGAAGACGGAATACACGGCGATGACGAACACTGTGGGCAAGGTTGAAGCTCGGACTGGTTTCATGAGTCGGGGAAGAGCACGCAACGTACTTTGTCCAAGGTTCAGGTTGATCCCAGGAAGGCTCCACAGCGCCATGCTCGCAATCACGCTTCCCAGCACGCGGAGGCGGCTGCGGGGTGCTGGGGGCGGCCGTCCATTGCCTTTGCCGGTTCTGTGATCCAAGCTGGCTATCGACGGTTCGTCCTCGCTCGGCAGCGGCGCATAGACGTCGGAGACTCGCACGCCTGCGAGGCCGGTAAACGAGCGCCCAGAGCGGATGCTACGGACGACGCGCGGGGCGGCGAGGGCGACGCAAACGGCGAGGCCACCGCACCACATGACGGTGAAGTGCTTCTGCCATTTCGGGTCCTCAACGTACGTGCTAAGGCGGACGGTGAGCGGCGGGTGAGGGAGAAGGATGAGAGCGTACTTGTAGGGGCGCAGGGCCTCGGGGATGATTGGCGGCGTGCCGTGGCTCATCGTCGTCGTCGGCGATGGTGGTGGAGGACAGGCTGAGGCAGACGAAAGCCGGACGACGAGAACCGGTTGCACTTGCCCGGATATGGCATCGCAACGCCCTAATTGGGCCGTGAAAAAGTTTTTTTGTTGTGTCCATCTTTGTGTACCGATATTTGACGTGGGTTTCTTCAACTTAGTTTCAACTCATGATACCGCTGTACCGGCCGTCGCGGGTGGAATGTATGTACTCCATTTTCGGAGACACGCAAGACGAACACAGATAGATAACATAAAATTGCCCAGAATCTCTCGCTGGCCGCGGCCGGAGGATATCCGTTGCGTATGTCGATGTACACAACGGAGAACACTGGTCCCTCTTCAACGCTGGGAGACCCAACCGACGAACGGCAGAAATACGCGGAATCCTGGGTCCAGAACGGGCTGTCAGTATTGAAGACCACCAGGAATAGTACGCAGGAACCGATTTTGACGTGCGAGTATGCTCTTTCTGGTCAGTAGATGTCAGTGGCGTCTATAACGAATATGAATATGGATATGTGACATTCCAGGAACACGCCTGAACCATTGTCATAGTATCCGCAGTTCAAGGTGAAACACGGCAAGACCGGGTGGATGTACTCCGCCCGACCGCATCATAAGCCCTCTTGAGGCTGTTCTCGTATATGCAATGCACCCCCAAGGGCATCTCCTTGAAATCGAGCTTCCAGATGTAGACCATCGGTTGAACGTTTGAACGACGGACTGCCATTCCGACATTCAAACTCCACCCCGAGAACTTGCCTGTCCCTTCAGTGCAGGAATGGAGGTGCCAGCAGATCTAGATCTAGATACGCGCGCACTAGTATTTCCACGTCCTCTGTAGTGTAACGCTAAGCACGACACGGGTGCGCAAATAGGTACCTCGTCGCAGAAGGCCCCGGCGATCGGCGGATGCGGACACGCGGAGCCATCGCTCGCAGACGCTGTTCCTGCGCTCCACGTCCGACTCTGAATATCCTATCCGCTCAAGTTACTCCAGCCGGCCATACGGAGCGCGGCGGATGGACGGGCCGCATCGCATCGAGGGTGTGGGGTCGCAGGGTATGAGCCCGAAACACACCGTCATTTAATTATTTACTCAAGCCTGAGATTCTACTGTGTTTCCCGACCATACGTACGAAGGCGGCGGAATCGCGACGTATTCATCAGTTACGTCTGAGATCTGAGTACTAGCGGTGGGGAGCTGCATTGCGATACGTATGTAATGACCACGCGTGTCGATGGCAGCATACTTGGCGGAGATACCGGGCAGAACTCGATGAAGGAACCAGCGGCGGTGCATAGAATGCCAGAAGAGTCCACCACCGACACGGGGAATCCGAAGGGAAAAATAAACTTCATAGATAGTGCAAGCGCAAATCGGATGCGAGAAAGGAAAATCCCCACCACAACGTCTACTGCCCCTCGACGCTCAATGCGCCGCCGCCGCAGACCCATACCGCCCAAACAGCAGCTCGCCGACTCCAAGCCCGAGCGAGATCGTGATGAGGAACGCGGCCTGGAACGTCCTTCATGATCACCGCACATCAGCAACAGCGCGCACGAGCAAGAGAGGAAAGGACGACCCACATAACAGCCAACATGAACAAAAACCCCAACGCCGCCTGCAGCGCATGCATCGCGCCGCGCATCACATCATGCGCCGGTATAAACGGCGGCGCGTGCACCCTCAACACCCGCTCCATCCCCTTCTTCGTCTTCCCCTTATCATCTGCACCGGCCCGCGCGCGGCGCACCCGCTCCCCCGCCTCCCGCCAATGCGCCTCCATCATCCCGCGCACCGCCGAGATCCAGCGCTCCACCAGCGCGAGCAGGAACAGCCCGACGCACGCGCCGAACTGCGCGCCTGCGCTCTGCGGCACCCAGCCGGTGAACCAGAGGGTGTCCCCGCGCGAGAAGTGGAGTGTGGTCATCATGGTGCCCGCGGCGAGGGACATGCCGTCGTCCATGGACATGTCCATGCCGTTGGACGCGCGTGTGTCGAGGGATGTGCCGTTGGCCGCGGCGAGCGCGAAGGCGGGGAGCGCGAGGAGGAGGAGAGCGTAGCGGGACATGGCTGGTTGTGTGGTAGGTAGGTGGTTAGGTGGTTAGGTTGGTGGTTAGGTTGGTGGGTGAGAATAAGGAGTCCGAGCGAGGTCGGATGATGGGGTAAAACACGCGTAAATACAACTATGCGATCAATAGGGGCAGTCGTGAGGCTGCGTGATCCGTGAGTTTGCGTCGAGCGTCGAGCGCGCTGTGCAGCTGCGAGGTGAAGCGGGGTGAGGAAAACGCAGAACGCAGAGGGAACGGAAGGCAGAGAAATTGAAACTAGAATTGGATGCGCGGGGCCCGAAACCCATCAACCCGTGGTCGTCTGGCTCGTGCGTGCGTGCATGCGCAGCCCAATGAGCGAGCCCGGATCCCCGAGTCATTCCCCGAGTCAGCGTTATGGAGATGGGTTACCGATACCGGTGGCACGGAGGGAAGGCGACAAGAGGGGATCTCGGGGAGGCGACGGGAACAGAGTGAGCACCAGGCGAGCGATACGTACCAAGTAGCCTGGGACCGCGCCAGAGGGTGGGGTGGGGTGCGCTAGATGGACGTCAAGAAGGGGGAGGCGGGCGTGTGGCGGGAAGGCTCTTACGTAGATCCCTGGTTAGAGTATAGAAGGATGATGTACCCACTAGGGTAAACGAAGCATCGGGATGTGCATCGGAGGCGAGGTGAGGTCCGGGTGCAGAGGAATCAGCTCGGGAAGCAGGCGACCTGACGTCTTGTGTTTGGGGAAATCAGTCTAAAGACATTACCAGACGAGGGGACAGAGACATAGACAGGATCCAGCTTCGTGAGGACTGCGCTCTCGCGTTCCCCTGTCTATGTCTCAGTCTGTGCCCGACATCACATGTAGGACGCTCGATGCGCAAGGCGAACTACGGGGGAAGCGCACAACGGCTGACGCAGGACGCCCGACGACGTGCGTGCCTCACGCGACACGCACTTGCGTCACACCTTCGCAGGCACCGCTCACTACTGCCATAGGACTCACGGAGGAACGTGCGGGGGGGGGCGTCGGGGGCGAAGATGTAAACGTCGGGGCGAAGATGCGAGGGAAGGAGGGAGAAGATGGGAGGCAGGGAGGCAGGATGGAGGCGGTGCGGAGGGAGAGGCGACGAGGTGACTGAGACCGCAAGACGCCGAGGCTTTTGTGCTGCGTCACGTGAGGTGAGGCAATTGTCCGATTGGTTGGAGGTCAGGTGATTCTCCGTTGTCTTGGTTCAGCTTTTCAATTTGTAACTGGTTGCAATAAGCACGTCAGATCGCGCCAAATGGTGCTTGAGCTCCAGCATGTTTCCCGTCTTTCTCTAGACTTTGGACACCCTCGAATGGACAGGAAATTGAACTCCAGTTGAACTCCAGGTCCAAGTTGAGAGATATACCTAGTGTTGCCGCGGCTTGGCGCAGCTTGGCTGGCCGATCAAGCCGAGCCGTAATTACGCCAAGCCTAGCCAGCCGTTTCCCATGCGGCTATAAGTGGCTTGGCTTCGCTGGAGCCGGCTTGAAAACCGGCTCAGCCGCGGCTCCAAGCGGCTCCCCACTATTTTTTTTTTTTTTTTTTTTTTTTTTTTGGAGCGTTTGGGATAATGAAATTCAGTCTGCAGAAGCATTCCAAAGGTCATCCGCTGGGTCTACCAGATAAATCTAGTTAATGCTGGGGAAGTTGTCCAGGGAGGAAATGCCATTACGCACAAGTACCATAGTGTGGGACTCCAGCCGTAATAAATTTATCCTATCCCATTTCTTGGATCATTCAATGTCAATGGCTGTATACCCACTAAAACCCCCACTGTGTAAGTCCAATCGTCCGGCAGAGCAGCTTCGTTCATTAGTAGACCACTCCATGTTCTTAGGACAAGATCTTTATTCAGCGCAAGATTACCAAATTTCATTTTATTGGTGAGGATTCGATCTCGTCCTAGTGCGGAATTCACAGATTTCAGCCATCGGTTGTGAATCTCAACATCTGTAATGTTACGGTGTGGGTTCTTTAGAACCTTATCATTCCGGATGTTCCAGATTGTGTGCCAGGCTGTGGATACCAGAATGGCAAATAATCGTCCCATAGCAGGGATCAATTTCCCATTTGAGTGTTTAAATTTAACTAGGTTGCAACCCAAGATAAGTCCCCAGCTGAGGCCAGTTTGAATATTTCATGGCCCAGAGGTCCTCGGTCAGTTGCCAAATTAATTTTGCCCCTGAGGCATCACATTCCATCGCAATGTGTTCAAGGCTCTTCGGGACACCACATGTCGGGCAGACTGCAATAGCTTCAAGATTGTCAATGTGTGTCCAGAAGTCACCGACTCTGAAAATGTTGTGAATTGACTTCCAAAATAATTCACGGTGAAGTCGTCTCAGATTTGTGGAACGTATAGATTTCCAAATCATTTCGTCGGTAGGAGTGTAATCAGAGACTTCATGCACGGAGCACCGGATACGATCTAAGTTGATAAATGTTGCCTTCCTGAACGGCTCTGAGTGTCTGCCCTTAATGACTTTTGTAAAGATTCGCTGTGAGCCTTGTGAGATTAGAATACCCGGGCAGCTGAACATCAAATCGATTTGGGTATCAACCTCCAGTGGAGGGTATGAATGAATGCCTGTGGTTACAGGGAAAGTAATCATTGTCTGCTTGAACTGTGTCCGTGCAACACGCTCATTCAGCGCTGCAAATACTGCTTTGAAGAGCAGGAAACTTGGGTCTAACATGTCATTTTCAGATTTTGTTCTCTCTTTAATCAAAGTTTTGAGCAGAAAGTCGGATGAAGAGCATAGTAGTAAGGGGGCATTGCATGGGATTTTCTGCAGCACTGTGAGGGTAGCCCCCAATATCCCTGATCTGAAGTTGATTTTTATGGTTGGATCGTCAAATGTGAGATTCACAGTTGCATCCTCATTGAGCTCATCAGAAACAATTTTGAATCTTGCCATAATTTGAGGATCATACTGACCAGCACGCAGGACCTTGATATGTATAAAGGCTGTTATTTGATCAGGGACTGGCTCCAATCGGAGTTGTCGTCGTGCTGGAATCTCCTTCATTGAATCATCCCCAGCGAAGATCCGCCAGCCCTTCTTGGTGCTGGCTAATCTGAAGTTTGGATCATAGGTCATTGGTTTATCAATTTCTATCTCTCCTTGGTTAGCTTCCAATTCGTCTGCTGTCAGTTTAAGCTCGTCACAAAGGTCAGCCGTTGGAGCTAGCGGATTCCACTTTGGCATTATACAATCTATCAATGTCTGGGCGGTCTCGATGCATTTCCCAGGGTGTACACAATCAAGTTCATTTCGATCTCTGTTGCAAGATGGGCATCCACAGTTTTTACGGGCAATGCCACTACTAGGGTTGATTGTGTGTGGCCGTCTTGCCACCGTAGTTTTCCTCGTAGCTATTATGAGGGCGTCTTTGACCGTCCGAACCTCATGTTGGTTTCTGAGGCAAATTGCTGCATCTCGAAGGCAGGTATTTTTATAAGGTGGTTGGCGGATAGCAGGGTGCTTCCATATCGGCATCTCCAGTTGGACATCACGGTCAATTGAGAGTGCTGTAAATTTGAGGTTGAACTCCTGGGCTACAGATATCATACCCTTCAGGTCGTCAGGTATGCTGTCTGACCTGGGGATGGGGAAATGAATGTTGTTTAAGAAGATATTGAGGATTTGACCTGGCCTGATATTTAGGTAGCTAGTCTCCAGGTATTTTCTGAGAATGAAGTCAACAAAATAGCACCACAATGGTCGGTTGTCTCGTTGGATGAGATAACATTGAAGATTCCAAAGATGAATCACTTTGTTCCGAGAGGAGATATCCAGAATTCCTTTCCCTCCTTGATCAACTGGGAGGATCATTGTCTCCAGTGATACTCTGGCTGTTTTTCCGTCCCACAAGAAGGACCGTATCAATTTTTCAAGTGTGTCCTCAATGTCCTTTGGCATCCCTTGAACTCGGGTCAGGTATTGTGTTCGACCTCCAATTACCATACTAATGATGTGATGCTTCCCTTCCAGAGTCGGGTGTGTTGCTTGCCAGCGCATGAGATCGGTATTAATTTTTTCTAGGACAGAAGGCCATGGTGTGGTATAAGGGATGTTATTGCCGATCCATGCACCTAGCATGCGGCAGCTCTTGCCATCAGGCACAATTTTAATAGTTGGGTCGATGTCACCAATGGGGGAGTGACTGTTGATTCGTCTTTCTCCTATGACTTTCTGCCGATAGGAGGACCTCCCAAAAGGAAGGAGCACTGTTTTATGCTCATTGAATTTTGCAGTGGATGCAGCACACCAGAGGCGTAGAATGCTCCACAGAGTCTCCATGGAGTCAGTGGATTTCAGGTAGATTGTGGTGTCATCAGCGAAAAGTGATACCACTAAAGTCTTATTTGTTCCAGGAATGACTACTCCCTCAAGATCAGATTTCCGCAGTAGGCATGCAAGCGGTTCAATAGCCAGATTGAATAATAAGCAGGATAGGGGGTCCCCTTGCCTCACACCCCTGGTAACAACATATGGATCACTGAGTTCGCCATTGATCATCACTATAGTTTTGGCGTCAGTGTACAGACTTTGGATTATCTTTGAAAATTTGGGAGGGAATCGCATATGGTCTAGGACACGGAGAAGGTAATGATGATTAATTCGATCGTAAGCCTTCTCTTGGTCAAGGGCAATAAGTATACCGTCTTCTTCTGCAACTTCAGCATAGTTCAGCAGAAATTTCGCTAATTTGACCTGGTCTTCAATTTTCCGCCCTTTCATGAAGCCCGCTTGGTCCAGTTTAATCAAAGAAGGGGCAACATTCATTAGTCGAATAGAATAAGCCTTTGTCATAAGCTTGTAGTCTGTGTTCAACAGTGTAATTGGCCTGTAGTTGCTAATGAGACCTGTGTCTCCTTTTTTGAACACGGGGCATAACCATCCCATGTTGAAGTTGCATCCATCGGATAATCCAAACTGTCCAATGTCGCGGTATAAGTCTGCCAGGAATCCCAAAATGTTACAAGCCCCACCTGGCTTGTCTTTATATTTTTTGTATTCAATGTCCATAGCTTTGAAAAATTCGTATCGGATGCCATCTAGCCCCGGGGCTTTGCCATTGTTGGACAGTTTCAAGGCATTTTGTATATCCTCTTCCGTAAGATTCTTGTTCATTTCATTGTATTCATTTTGAGATAACCGTGCATCACACTTTTCAAGCACTTCCTCAGTGCACATCATTCGACCATAGTCGTCGTTGGGAACATCAACATATTGTGTTGCCTCATGGTAATCCCGGGCCATCTTAGCCATTCGCTTTGGGCGAGTTTCGAAGCAGGGCACAGTTGAATCATTATCTGTTGTCTTAAATTCATTTATAGTGTTCCTCAGGTGATACTCTTTGGTGGAACGAGTCCAATAGTCAGTCTTCAGGCTTTCACCTTCAATGTCGTACCGAGCCTCTGACTGGGCCTTCTGACGGTCAGCTTCTTCCCTAAGATAGGTTTCAATCTTTCCCTCTAGGTGCAGAATTGCGAGATGTTTGTCCTCAGTAGGCATATCTTCATCATTGATAACAAGGTGTTTCTGTGCCGTCCAGGTGCGGAGCTGGCGGGTTCTTCCTTTGACCAAGCGGGAGCATTTTTTGCCTTCTGCATTAAGGTCAATCTTGAATTTGTGCCAAAGGCTTTGGATGTTCTGCTGGGTTTGCCGCTCAGTGCGGTTCAACTCTTCCAGCTCCTCTGCGAGCTTCTTTGAACGGATAGAAATGTAGTTCATAAATCTTGGTGTTTTAAGGAGATAAATAGGTAAGTTCCAAAACCCTGGCCCATACTCCTCGTCTGGCCGGCATGTCAATTGGACAGAAATCAAATGGTGGTCACTGGCGATTAAACTAGGTTCAATTGACCAATTTCGATATCGTTTAAAATGGTCTACCGGTACATAGATCCGGTCAAGACGTGAACCAGATACATGTGTCTCATTCGTGGTTAAATTGGTGCGTTTTTGGAAGCAAGTGTATTTGTTCGCATCAGGAAGTGTTGTACGCCAACCATCTTGCATGCGGAAGAGCGCCTTCAGGCATACAAAGCTCAGAGGTACTGTCTCTTCCTTGTTTGATGTACGATCTTTAATGTCTTCAACAAAATTCCAGTCACCCAGTGTTTCAGTTGGAAATGGAAGTTCTGGATTTTCTAAGTAGCAATGCCATAATCGGCCCGACATCCTCTCTCTTTCCAGAGGGGCGTTTGGGGCATAAATGTTCAGAATGTTTATTGTTTCTCCCCGATGTGATGGGATAACAAGCATGATTGCATGGCCCTCAATGAGGACATACTCTTTCACATTTTCCGTGTCAACATATTTTTTGTTGAGAAGGAAGCTAACTCCAGCTGTGGAGTTAGGTTTTATCAGGTGTCCAGAGTTAAACAGTTTGAACCATTTCCCGTAAATGTTGTTGAACTGGCTAGCGGCAATATGATCCATGTGTGATTCTTGCCAGGCGAAAACACCTATCCTCTTCTCGTCAACTACTCTCTTCATGTAATTGAGTTTGTGTCCTGTGCTGCTCATGGATTTATTTTTGTCTCTCCCACTTATATTTTGGGATGCAATTGTGACGTTCGAACGAGTGAACTTCGCTGAACGGTTAAGTTTCGGAGGTTTGTTCCTCTGTCTAATCTGTGCATTCAATTCTTCCCAATTTTCAGGGATAAGGTATTGCCTGTCTTTATTTTCTTGGCTTCTGTCTGATGTTACGTGCAGCGAGTCGATATTGGCATAATAAGTTTGCTCATTTAAAAGTTGTGCTGCAGTGTTAGAATTGTTGGCATGGGAGTCGTTATACGTTCCCTCTACATCTCCCATAATTATATCCGGAATTTTATTTGTACCATTCGCAATACGGCCGTTTGTGTTCCACAGATCGGGAGTCGCCGCAGTTGATATGGGCATCAACCATGGTGAATCATGGTCTGTGGTAGTCATATTTTGAAGGTCTGTAGGGGAACATGGATGCTGCCCCTCGCCCGTCACTGTAGCAGTCAGAGCAGCAGAGCTGCTACAGAAGGGGCCATGTGTTGGGTAGTCGGAGCTAGGCCCCGGATCACCCTGACTCCTGCTGATTTCACTCTCTGAACTCGTAGCCGGCAGGCACTGACGAGAGGGATGTACCACGTCCCCGAAACCCTCCCGTGAACCAGGAGGGCCCTCGGTACCAATCTGAATATTTGTGTTGTTTATAGGCATGTTTTGGGTGCGTTTTAAGACCGCCGTCGTAGGATTTCAATAATATTTCAAGCCGGAATTGTACCTCTTGAAAGGGAGTGTGGCATGTTGATGGTTCCAGCTCAACAGATATGGGAAAGCAGCCACTGAGTTCAGATGATTTGCTTGGTGGGACCTGGGTAGTGAATTACTGACATTGCTGCCAACATCGTGGAGATGTGGCTGTGTACATGAGGCCAGCGCTGGTGATTACGCAATCACACTGCCATATCTACTTCAACAAATTGCGCGTTATGGGGGTTCCAGGTCAAGCAGTCACAGATTTCAGATGGTTTCCTTCATGTCTCAATGCATCAAAGTCTTGTGTAGATTTGGTTCAGAGACCATAACTGGCAGATGTAGAAGAATGTATTGAAAGTAGTACATGAGAACATATGTGGTCTATTCTGCAAGCACTCATAGCAGGCAGTTTGGTGTTACAGAGGCTGAAGCTCGACGACATGGCGCAGTTGTTCGAGGTTCGCATCAGAAGCACAACAGGCCGAATCACGTGATCTCGGCTCCGCTCCGCAGCAACGAGTCATATAGTGACGTGGCAAGGTGGGGCGATATCGTCGCCGCAGGCGGCGCGCAGGCGGCGGATAAGGAAGGAGGAGGAGATGGGCATGGAGGAGAACATACCAGCATAGTTTCTCCAGGATTTTCTGGGTGTATAGGCCTGATACGGCACGATAATATATTGGCTCTATGGCCGGGCTCTATGGCTCCTTCCGCACTTTGGCGGTGTAGCGCAAGCTACGCGGGTGTGGAGGTCACCCTTGGGCTGCAAACCCTGGCTGCAAACCCTCCTTGACCCGCCCACACCACCAGTCTCGCTCCATCTCTCCGTCGATGAGGGGACGTCGGCGTGGGAAAGTGGGAGATGGTGGTGGTAGTGGATTAAAGAGCCTCTCACTCCCCCACTATTTTTTGGCAACTGCTTTCCTCCCCTCTCCTCGCTACTCTACATGTTGCCTGGCGTTCCCCCGGATTATACCTGCTCCCACAGTACTGCATACAGCAATGGCGGCGAAATCCCATGGCAGCAGTACCACGAGGCAACTTTGTTTGCCCTGTCTTGCACCCTGTTATCGCACATCTTTGTACTGTATCGAGGCAGACTCAGTGCTCTTTTCCGGTCTTTTCGGAGCTGGCACCAAAGCTTTGCCCGGCATCGAGGAACCTTTCTCCTGAAGGGTACTTGACAAAGAATATAATTATCTCCCTCGGAGAATACTACATGTTTTTATCTGCATACACAGACCACCCCCAAACACTGGCTAAATCTCAGTTGTATGTGGGAAAAATACTAAAGCAGTATATTCACGAAGAGAATACACAGCATGAGGTAGAGTACGACACCCTGCCTTGCACAGCTCGGATGCCCGGCAGCCCATGCAGCAAGTCCATTCTGTTTTACGGCTGCGGCACTTTTTTTGTGTCCCTCAACACCTTGCCCACGACACCCCCGGCTTGCGCTTGACCCAGACGGTCAGCTCTGCACGCGTAGTACGGTGTCGAGGCTCCCACGACTGCCTGGGTGATGGAATGGGAGGGAGGGGTACGAGCGCGGTGTGGAGGTGCGTGAGGGGGAAGAGGCGGGCGAGGCAGTGGTGAAACCTGCGGAGGTGAGGATGGCGAAGAGGTGAGCAGTCTGGAGCTGTGTCATGTAAGCCGAATCCAGTGCTGGGCTCGATTCAATTGCGTAAGATGAATGGGGGCGACACTTGTGGTACACATTATCTCATTGCGCAGGCGAGCCATATGGTGTCATGTGCACGGTGGAGATGTCCAGCATAGACGGCGGTGGACGGCCCACCATCATGTCGACTGGGAGCTTGTGCTTGGGCCGCTCGGCAGCCGAGGGCCAGTCGCGCGCCCATTGTAGTACTTGCTTCGGGTACACGGAGGGCGATTTGAGGAAGGTGTCAGCACATTGTCGTACACATTGGTGCTGTCACGGTCTTAGCCAAGCAGGCTGCGGCGGAAGTCGATTCCCGTGCAGTATGTAGTGGTCGCAGGCACTAGGCCAATATGTAGCCAGGCATTCAGGAAAGACTGAGCTAACGATCAATGTGACAAGCAGGTCGCGCACCTTTACCACCTTCTGTGTCCGAACCCGTCTGTAGATGTGGATGCGCGTTGATATTGGTTTCTGGGCTGTTGATAGTGTCGATGACGCACAGATATTTGGCAGATATGCTGAATCCAGAGCTCAGGACTTCATGCGGGCTTGAGGCATGTCTGGGGATGTGCTGGATGGCACAGTGCAGCAGCAGAAAAGCATAGGAAGCCAGCAAAGCAAATGTACCGCCAAGCCATGAGAAGCCACGGCTGAGCTGAGCCCAAGCCGAGAGCCATGGGAGCCAGCCATTTATAAATGGCTTGGCTCAGCTTAATCGGTGACGGCTTCCGGAGCCATCAAAAGCCGAGCCGAGCCAGCCATAGCCGAGCCGCGGCAACACTAGATACACCTAAGGTGAGTGACGTCGACCGTTCGGGCCGGCCGGGTAGGGCAAGGGTACAGATGCGGCTGTACACCAAAATCACCCGTTAACGGCAGAGTGATGCTCAGCACTCAGCCTCAGCTGTGCGTATCACGGCGGACAGAGGTGTCACTTTCCGTTTAGGGTGCGTCTGTAACCCGGTCTGTCACTTGCGATTTTTCTTTGTCTCTTTGTTCTGAACAAAGAAATCGCAAGTGACAAACACACCTAAAACGGCAATCTTTCCGCCTTGTTAAGTGTGGAGTTTAATGTTGACTATTCAACTCACTTTAAGATCGTCGGAAAGTCCCTCTTTCAGTTTGACAATTAGTGTGGCAGAATGTGGTAATTTAATCACCCCTTTCCGATCAACTGGAAACAAAGAAATTCTGTCGAAAGAGAAAAGCTGGGGGAATGTTAGCCTTCCAACTGAGATGAATGCAACGATGAAAGGAGTATTTTTAGCACTCCTTTCAGTTTTGCCGGAATCAAAGACTTTAATCCTTTGCGGAATGTGTGACACACCAAAAGACAATGGTCACACATTCTACAAACGATTAAAGTTTTTGATTCCGGCGACACTGAAAGGAGTGCTAAAAATACTTCTTTCATCTTCACATTCATCTCGGTGGAAAGGATTACTTTGTCACGATTAGATAAGATCTATCGTTCCAACGCCTATCTAAGCGCCTGAGATCTAAGCGCTGGATGACAAAGAGGCTATGACTAAGACCGGCCTGAGGGAAGGGATGACGATGAAATGACGTCACGATGATGTCAGAGATGACGTCAGGACATGAGGATGAAGCAAGGACACTGAGAACATGCGGTTAAGGGTAGTAGTAGTATATATAGATTAGTTCACACGGTTCCCTAGACAGTATAAGTAGAGTAGCTTTTGCGCTGTCGTAGTTAACCTTTTATTCCATCATCTTTTGAGATCTACCACGAGCACTACCCAATCCCTCTCTTCATACCGAGAGTGGACGCTCAGGTCTTAACTGTGACATAATAAAAGGTTACCCCTCATACCCTCGTACCGCCACTTCCGACCTCCTTTCCCTTTCTCCCCACCTACCCACTCTACCTCTTACCCTTTCTGCCGTTGCGGCAGCCTCTTACCCGAAGACTCATTTCCTCTACCACCACTCACGTCGTCCACACCGACGTTAAACAATTGCAGCGCCCATCGTGCGCGGTTCACTTGAACAGACGTCGCTACACGCTACGGGAAACGTTGAGACCGTCCCCGCGTAAAGCAGACAAAGGAGCACTAGCCTAATCCTCGGAGAGGGCTATCTCGCAGCCGCGGGGGGAGTCGTAGAAGACCCCGGACTGTTCTGTCAGCAAAAGACCGCCTCGACCTCACCACCTGCCCTAGTGGCATACCGAAACCCTGCCCGGCTTTAACGCCGTGATTCCTACCAGGACGTCTTACCGCGTTCCCCCATCCGACTCAGAAGACGAGTCCGAGCTATTCCACTCGGCCGCTTCCCTTCCACCCCCGATCAGACCACTCCCACCCAGACTCCCTCCATCGGCATTCCAGTCGATAACTCGAATTCACCACTCCGCAAGACCACCTCCTCCTCACCGCGCAGTATTAGCGCCCCGACCAACACAGCTAATTGCAGCCGTGTCCCCACCTTCACCCCCGAAACCCCTTTCACCAGCGCCGATTGAGATGTCGCGCCCCCAGACCCCCGAACACCCAATGGAGGAGGAAGCCCCTCCTCAAGTCAGATATGTTCCAGTCCCCGTTCCAGGATGGAACGGAGAAGAACAACCCCCGCGTTCGGGATCCTCACGGATCTCTTACGCAAAGACTCCGCCGATGTTCGACGGGAACGAAAAATCCAAGTTTGAAACTTGGTGCGACGCCCTAGACAACTACGTCTGGGCCTATGCCTCGGAGTTCAATACCGAGAAGAAGAAGATTGCCTTCACGGTGTCCTTATTGGGCCGAGAAGACGGAGCCAGGTGTCCGGCGTCCAACTGGGCGCGGAACTGGAAGAAGAAAGCCCGAAGGGAGACAGCCTTCGAGAAGAACTGCAAATTTCCAGATTTCCTAGAAGATTTAGCAGAAACGTTTGCCGACGGAAACGGCACCCAGACAGCGCACATGCGCCTTACCACCACGCGCCAGGGCAAGACCGCCCTGGTAGATTTCATTCAAGCTTTCGAGCTGAATGCAGAAGAGGCAGGATACGACCTGTCGGACAGAACAGGGGCTCACGACACCTTCATGGTGGAGACCCTGGAGAACCTCGTCTCGGACGAGGTGAGGAGTCAGCTCAACGTCGGGCTGATGGAAGCCCCCACGACCTACCGGGAGCTGAGGAGAAGGCTGATGATAGTCAGTAGGAACATGGAGCGGCAGACGCTCCGGAAGGCCCAACAGGCCAAGATGTTCTGGGTACCAGCCCAGAGGAATACTGCTGCACCAGCAGCACAGATGACCCTACCCCGGGGATATCAGGGGACAGCGCCAAATCTGGCAAAGAAGATTGGGGCCGGCGAGACCGCCCCCATGGATGTAGACAGGAACAAGGCGAAAGGCACGCCCTTCTTGTGCTACAACTGTGGCAAGGATGGCCACATGAAGCGAGACTGCCCTGAGCCCCGCAAGACGAAATTCAACATCCGGGCCCTCAAGCCCGATGACTACTCCCAGGAGGAGTTGGCGGCTTTAGCCGCGATGTTGAGAGAGAAGGGTTTTTAAAGGGGCCCCCGCTTGCGGCCAAAGCGGCGCCCCCTCCAGTTACGAAATGCTCCCCGGTTCCCGTAAATACTATTAGATACGAAGATTTAGTTACGGTTACAGATGTGAATGGACCTACTCCTGTAGTAGAAGGACTGGACTCGGCAGGAGCCGAGGAGAAAATAGCTAGTGTAGAAAAACAAAAAATACGCATCTTGGAGAATCAGAATCGGTTACGTAAATTAAAGAACCAGAAAATGGACAAGAAGAATAAACTCTGGAGTGAGTTTAAGATTCAATTCAAAAAGGCCCCTGGAACCCAACCCAGAGAGAAAAATAGTGCGACGAAAAAGGGTGACGATGTCACGGAGGCTCAATCCTCGAAAGAGGAGGTAGCGCCTAAGGAGCAGAAGAAGATGCTGATTGATGTGCCGACCGGCCTGACAGGGTTGAAGGCGGCCAAGTGGTTATCCCACAGGGCAATCAAGAAGCAGAAGGGAGACAAGCTCGCGGAGGAGATGAAGGAAGTCCAGAGGCAGCGGAAGCATCATGAGATGCTGGTTCCAGTCACGTTGACAACGTTGGACACAGGGAAGACGCGCGCAGTTAAGGCTCTTCTTGATAATGGATGCACAACCTCGTGCATCGATCGAGACTATGCCAAGGCTGAAGACTTCGAGCTACACGAACTTGAAGCGCACATCGTCGCCCGAAATGCCGACGGAACCGAGAACGCACGGGGAAAGATCACTCATTATGTAGAGTTGATCATGTCCGTAGGACCCCATTCGGAGAAGCAGAGATTCCTCGTCACAGGACTCGGCAAAGCCCGGATATTCATTGGGTACGACTGGTTGTTCAAGCACAACCCTGTGATAGACTGGAGAGCACAGACTTTGCTCTTTAGTCGGTGCCCGCCGGAGTGCAACATGACCGGGACGGAATTCGGAAGAGGAGACCGGTGGAAGAAAGAGTTGGAAGAAGGAGAATCCCTTCTACTCGTAGACTTCGGAGAGGCGATCGACTTGAGGTTGAAAGAGACCCAGTCACAGAAACTGGCAGAAGAAGCCAATCGAGGAAAGGAGAGGATGACGGAGGAGAAGATTCCCGAAGAGTACCGGGAATTCGTGAAAGTCTTTGCCAAGGAGTCGTTCGACTCATTACCCGAGAAGAGACTATGGGATCACGCGATCGAGCTCAAGCCAAATTCAAAGGCTGTAGATTGCAAGATATACCCGCTCTCGGTGACGGAGCAAGAGAAACTGAACGAGTTCCTGGAGGAGAATTTGAAGAGCGGGAGGATCCGCCCCAGCAAATCGCCGATGGCTTCGGCGTTCTTTTTCATAAAGAAGAAAGACGGCACCTTGCGGCCTGTGCAAGATTACCGGAAGCTCAATGAGATGACGATTAAAAACCGCTATCCGCTTCCGCTAATTTCGGAGTTAGTCAATAAGCTCCGAGGTGCCCGGTACTTTACGAAGCTAGACGTACGATGGGGGTACAACAATGTACGGATCAAGGAGGGAGACGAGTGGAAGGCGGCATTCCGCACAAATCGAGGGCTGTTCGAGCCGCTCGTGATGTTCTTCGGGCTTACCAATTCACCCGCGACATTCCAGACCATGATGAACGATCTGCTCAGAGATCTCATCAACGAAGGAAAGGTCGTCGTCTATCTGGACGATATCCTAATCTTCTCGGACAACCTGGAAGAACATCGTGTGTTGACGAAGCGAGTCCTGAAAATACTACAGGACAACAAGCTGTTCCTCAAACCGGAGAAGTGCGAGTTCGAACGCACGGAGATCGAGTTTTTAGGAGTAATTATATCCTACAACTCGATGAGGATGGACCCCGCCAAGATCAAGGGCGTAATGGAGTGGCCGGAACCAAAGAACCTGAAGCAAACACAGGCGTTCTTAGGGTTCACCAACTTCTATCGCCGCTTCGTCCGGGGATACAGCGAGGTCGCCAAGCCGCTCACACGGTTGACGGGGAAGGAAGGGTTCCGATGGGAACAGGAGCAGAGGAACGCGTTCCAGAAGCTGAAGGACCGCATTGCCGAGGACGTGGTATTAGCATTACCAACGGATAATGGCAAGTTTCAGTTAGAAGCAGACGCGTCGGACGGAGCGACGGGAGCAATCCTGTCACAGGAGCAGGAGGGCGAATGGCGCCCTGTAGCGTTCATGTCACATGGACTGAACGAGACCGAGAGGAATTACGAGATCTATGACAAAGAGATGCTCGCGATAATGCTCGCCTTGGAGGAGTACAGACAGATGCTGATGGGAGCGCGAGAGACGTTCGAGATTCTGACGGACCACCAGAATCTAGAATATTTCAAGAAGCCTCAGAAGCTGAATAGGAGACAGGCCCGATGGATACTAGAGTTAGCAGAATACGACTTCACCCTTCACCATCGGCCTGGAGCGTTGAACAAGAAGGCAGATCTCTTATCTCGGAGATCGGATCATGACCAAGGAAAAAACGACAATGATGACGTCGTTCTTCTGAAACCGGAGCACTTTCGTGCGCAAGAAATTGTGCTCGACGGACCGGAGACGGAGATCCTGGAAGCGATCAAGAAGGAGAAAAGAATAGATCAGAGTGTCAAGCAGGCGCTCTCTAAGAAGCTCCCCGGATGGGAAAAGAAGGACGATGTCATTTACTACAATGACTTAATCTATGTACCAAGAGACGAAGAGCTACGAGACAGAATCATTGGGCTACACCACGATAACCCCTTGCTCGGCCATCCAGGAGAGAACCGAACGCAGGAAATGGTAGAACGTAACTATTGGTGGCCGAGACTAGGGAATCAGGTCGGGAAATACCTGAAGGCCTGCGAGGCATGCCAGAGAACCAGGGTTCATCGCTATCAACAAGGAAAGCTGAACCCGCACCAGATTGCCGAGGGACCTTGGCAGATCATTTCCATGGACCTTATCGGTCCGCTGCCAGTCAGCAACGGGTTTGACGCCATACAGGTGTGGGTCGACACCTTTTCGAAGATGATCCACTGCGAGCCCACAAGCATGGAGCAAACCAGTGAGGGGACGGCTCGGTTAACCCGAGACAGGGTGATTAGATATCACGGAGTGCCACGGAAGATTATCTCGGATCGGGATCCGAGATACGTGTCGGGATTCATGAAGGAACTGAACAGGCTTATGGGTGTCGAAATGAACCCGAGCACGGCGTTCCACCCGATCACGGATGGACAGACGGAGAGGATGAATCAGGAGATTGAAAAATATCTCCGGGTTTTCATTAATTACCGACAATCGGACTGGTCCGACTGGCTGTCGCTGGCAGAATTCACGCACAACGACAAGACGAGCTCGTCGACGAGCATGTCGCCGTTTTTCATAAACACGGGAATGCACCCCTGGAAGGGGATAGAAAACGCAGTCGAGTCGCGCAATGAAGCCGCGAACGACTTAGCAGAGAAAATGAAAAAGATTCGAGAGGAAGCAGCAGCAGCGCTGGAGAAAACTCAGAAAACCATGAAAAAATACTACGACACTAAGCGTCGGGATGCGCCGGAGTTCAAGGTCGGCGATCGGGTTTGGCTAGAGGGAAAGAACATAGCCACAGATCGGCCGACAGGGAAGCTGGAGGATAGAAGGCTGGGGCCTTACGAGATCCTGGAGAAGGTTGGCGCATCGGCATACAAGCTCAAGTTGCCGGAGACGGACAAGTCACATCCGGTCTTCAACGAGGCATTGCTTACGCCGTATGTGGAACCCCCAGTGGGAAGAAGAGAAGAACGACCTCCGCCGAACATCGTCGGTGGAGAAGAGGAGTACGAAGTGGAGGAAGTCCTCAACCACAGAAAACGTGGGAGAGGATACCAGTACCTCATAAAGTGGAAGAATTTCCCACTTTCAGAACGGACCTGGGAACCGACGAGACACTTGTCGAACGCGAAGAAGCTCTTGAACAGATATAATGTCGAGCACGGGATCGCGGTTCGAGAGTTGTCGGTAGAGTCCAAACTGGAAGGGATGACCACAGAGGAAAAGACGGCGCTGGCCGCAGAATTACGGAAAAGAGGCTTGATGCCACCAAAAACGGAGGAGTCCGCAAACTCGACGACGAAGCAGACGGTCCCTATCTTCAAACAGGGACACTGGGATTATCTCATCCATCGCTTCAAACCGAAGCAAGAGACGTTACCATACCCGGAAAGAAGACTGTACGACCCAGAAACGGGCAGATTCGATGAAGCAGCCAAGTTTATCCCGTTACCAGGAATTGAAGCCTACGAACGCTAAATCGTCGGGACGACGATCCTAGGGGGGGGTAATGTCACGATTAGATAAGATCTATCGTTCCAACGCCTATCTAAGCGCCTGAGATCTAAGCGCTGGATGACAAAGAGGCTATGACTAAGACCGGCCTGAGGGAAGGGATGACGATGAAATGACGTCACGATGATGTCAGAGATGACGTCAGGACATGAGGATGAAGCAAGGACACTGAGAACATGCGGTTAAGGGTAGTAGTAGTATATATAGATTAGTTCACACGGTTCCCTAGACAGTATAAGTAGAGTAGCTTTTGCGCTGTCGTAGTTAACCTTTTATTCCATCATCTTTTGAGATCTACCACGAGCACTACCCAATCCCTCTCTTCATACCGAGAGTGGACGCTCAGGTCTTAACTGTGACATACTTTCCTCCAACCTTTCCTTTTTGGCTGAATGTCTTTCTTTCCGGTTTAGTGGAAAAGTTTGATTAAATTGCCACATTCTGCCACACTAATTGCCAAACTGAAAGAGGGACCTTCCGATGATCTGAAAGTGAGTTGAATACTCAACATTAAACCCCACACTTAACAAGGCGGGAAGATTGCTTTTTTAGGTGTGAAACCAAGTGACTGCACCACCCAAAACGGTAGGTGACAGACCTTTGTCCGCCATGTATGCATGCTCCGAATTGTGTCCAGTGTAACAAAGGAAGGCAGTAGTCAAGTCAGTGCCACTGGTGGTTCTTCCAAGATAGGATAAATGCAAATTCACTGACATTTATTGTGCCCTGTTTGGCTATCTCCCCCTTGTTTCTTGCCCACCTTTGGTTCCAGATTACGGTAGCCAGATATCCCTAAATTTCGTCAAATGCACTGCATCTTCTATATTTTGGAGATTGCGGATCTAATATGCAGCCATCTGCAGTACAGAGGGGTGCAGATGCACCTTGCCACTCTTGCAAGGACGTCCAGAATTTTCCAAGGACCCGCGCTCGACATTCTTTGGAGGACTCAGACCAACTTGGTCAATCTCACTCGATGTATGCCACCCGATATTTGGGAACAAGAAGTGTGTGGTTTTGTCTTATTTCAACTCCGCCAACTTATAATTCATCAAAGTGGCTCCTCAAACCATTGACCGAAAATGACTGGGAGCGTGTCATGTTCTATGCATCGTGCATTAGATCGCTATCAGTCATGGAGTGTCTTTCCCCACTCACGCGGAATGTGCTCGAGATATTCAGCCTTTGTTTCCCCGGCAAACCTCTACTCCCGAATCTCCAAACACTTGTTTAGGATCTTTGGGATGCTGAGTCCACTGAATTTCCCCTATCTTCAAATACTTCTCGCTCCCAAAATAACGAAATTGGATCTCTCTCTTGATGACTCTGATTCTGCATTGGCCTTCCTCCCAACGCTGGCCCATAGATATCCAGCCTTAGAATCCCTCGCAGTGCAGAGTAACTCGAACAATTCCAAGCTTCGCCAGCACTGTATATCCATGTGTGTAAATGGACTGAATCAAATTCGGGACCTCAATGTAGGCCATCTGGATCAACCAACTTTCGAACACCTCTCCCAGCTACATACACTTCGGTCCTTAACTGTACATGCGACACAGGAAACCTCATTTTTGCCTGGACTATCAGAAGATCTTCCTTTTCCATCCCTACACGCAGTAAATTTCCCTTCTACAACAATCAAATTCGCAACTGAATTTGTAACATCACTATCGCATAGTCACCTGCAGAGCTTCACAGCGATTGCTGACTTCGAATTTGAAGGCACCGCAGCGAGGTTGGCTAGCCTGTCCAGTGCACTTGGAAACCACTGTTCTCCCGCATCCCTTGTTCAACTCAAAATCGGCAATACATCCGCAATAGAGCCAGACACTGGGGAGATGGTGCATTATGCGATCATGGGCAACCAGCTACAGCCACTCTTTCAGTTCAGCAACCTCACTGAGGTAGACCTCGAAGCTCCCTCTGGATTCACAATCGACGACATCACTGCAGACAATATGGCACGTGCATGGCCACGCATTGAACACCTCCATCTTGCAGCGGGCACGGATACGCAGTACCCACCGAATATGACTCTGCACGGACTGCTAGCGTTCGCACGCCACTGTGCTGCCCTATCGTCCCTGTCAATTGTCATCAACGCTAATAATGTCCCTCCTTCCGACTTTGCTGCAAATATACGGGTGCTCCAGACGAAGTTGACCACACTGAATGTGGGGCAGTCGCCAATCTCCAAGCCGAAGGATGTTGCCAGGTTTCTTTCTGCCATATTTTCCAGTATAGAGCGAATTTGGTCGGACGGAGCAGCAGTACGTAACCGGTGGGAGGAAGTGCAGAATCTCCTTCCGATGATATATCCTGTTCGAGAAGAGGAGAGGGTTTGGGCGAAGCAAAGTATAGGCATGAATGCATAACAATCCCCTATGGGAGCGGTATATTCTTCATTCCTGTGCACCATTTCTCGTATTACTTTCCATAATGTTCTACTTGGTATCAGTTCGTCACAGTACAAATCATAAATGTTTCTCCCTGTTTGTCCATGCAGTGTCGTCATCCATAAACTTATCTTGGGTGGCTTGTTGTCTGTTCATGAAGGGTCACATAAGTACTGCTGTTACAACCCAGTTCTACTATCGTCAAGCGCGGCTATACCATTTTAATCACATCCCTTACCGTTTGATTTATGTCCCAGAGTTGGAAAACGGTGCAACATCTCCTCTCCTTGGCCAAGAATAATGATAGCTCGACCCGGATGCTATCTCCCACTCCAGATGCCTCGGTTTCCCTCCCCAATCATGAAACCATGTGCTCGTCAAGTCACTCGGCCACGTGAAGGCGCATATTTCCCTTCATCGGCTCACACAATTGTAACCCACCGCCAATTTGGTTGATACGGTCGGGGAGGTCAACCTGCACATATCGCAGCCGTGGAGCAACAGAGAGCGTAGCTATCAGCAGACTGAGAACAGCATCACCGAATGTGATGGCAGCTGTGCTGTCCAGGTGGGTCAGGAACGGGAACAGGCTAGTGATCAGGATCAGACTTTCGGGCGGAGGCTGATCGACTTTGGCTTAGTGTTGAAAATGAACGGAAACTAGAAACTCACAATTCGAGTGTCTTTACTAAAGATCTTGCAGCCCCATAGCGATGTGAAGAATGCCAGCCACTCAAGGTTCGGGATCGCGCGCGTGAGTGTTTTTAGGTCTCGCGTGCATTGACGGGCGATGGTGATAGCACGGACAGAGGGTAAACTGTTCCCAATGTGTGGGAGCTGCGACTCTGAGGTTTCCCACAGCGAATCATTATAGGAGTCAACTCAGTCACCTCTACCTTCCAAGTAGGGAGATAGGTAGACACCTGTGGCTGTGAGGAATTTGAGGACAGGAAAGTGGTGGGAAAACAAAGAACCATAAGCTGGGGAGAGACAGCCAGCGGAGGCACGGCGAGGCTGGTAGCTCAGCGGGAAAAGGGAACGAAAGCATTTCCAGTGTGCGATGCGCAACGAGAAAATTGCAGAAAACAACTTCAGTCTCCATTGTAACATCTCGTCCTTCTATAATTAAGTGTTTGAGCCAAGACCCTTGTTCGAGAAGGTTGGACATTGTGACGTCCGCACGGGATGCAATCCGCAAATCCTCGAGGTCTGGAGAGTATAGTAAGCGGTCGAGAATTGTGGGTTCTCTTGGAGTGACAGGTATGTATGTAATCCTTGCGTATCGGTTGGTCAGACAATCACTGGTTCGTCATTTACGCAGTGCACGAGCTGCGAGAATTTTAACGACTTCCAGAATGCATTGAATGAATCATGTAAGAATCTAGATATACGCCATATTTTGAAACTGATAGGTCTACGGACAAAGAGCGACTTGTAGAAGGAAGGTGTCGAATATAAATGAGTGTTGAAAGCAAGTTGACAGGAGGGTAAGATTAAAGATAGGCTGACCAATCCGCCAGGCTACCAAAGTACAATGTCTTCGAAAAACCAATGAGCCATGGGGCAAACTGCGGAGATATAACACGCGAACGTACCACCTCAACGGCATCATCTCCGAGTCCCGTCCCCACCTGAAGATACCCCTCATCGCTGATGAAGTCCGATTTTGCGGCAGTTGTATCTCCCGTGAACACCAGTTCCATTCGGGTGGGAGACCACATGAAATACACTGTGGGCTTGGCTGCCATCCAAAAAAGTTGTAAATCGAATTAAGGAGGCAGATGAATCCACCCACTTCCAGTGGGATTAACCCAATTGGGCGCAAGCTGTCCGGTCGTGTCGTCAATGCTATACTGGTAAGGAGACAAGGGGTTTACAATCGCAAATTTCCAAGGTCTAAAAAAACTGGATACACACGATAGTGGTTTCATAAAGATTTGCATATGGCGGGGAGCCTGCTGCCGCTTTAAAAGGAGACGTGAGAATGCTTGAAGGGAGTGGGCGTATCCGAATGCTTACTCGAGACCCCGGCGAGTGTAAGCTGAACGTATGAACCATGACCTGAACCGAGTGACAGAGCGGCGCTCCACCCGATGCCGGCCAATCTGTACGAGGTCGCTTCCTGAAAATCATCTTATTTTTAAATTTCATCGAAGCATTGAGAGGGGTAGTTACAGCCAAACATATCTCGAATAAACCCGCCGTATCAACTGGAGTGTCGAACGTATATGAGGTTGTTGATCCAGAGCGCTTTGTGGTGACCGAGGAGACCAACGCAGCACCCGGGGTTTGATAGAAGCCCAAAAAAGTACCATCAACACCGAATAACCCTAGATAGCCCGTTTGCCTGAGTCGAGGATGGAGATGAAATGATAGTGAGTTTCGATGTTATATAATGATAATGCGCGCTGACGTTTTCTGAGTAGAATCAATGGGGAAGGAGGTTCCAGACGGTGCAGAACGCGCGGCATCTGGAGGCATTTGGTGACATAAATTCTTGAGAAAAAACGCGCGCTGAAGCACCGACTGAATACAGGACTACCGAATAACCGCTTGGGACGCATTAGAGGGGCACCGGAGGACAGTCTTTCGGCATTGGTTCTATGGGCGAGCGAGGGTGACTGTGGGGGCTGGAAACCCAGACCAGCAATAGAGGGAATAGAAAGAGCAAAGAGCGGCAGGTAAAGCGACCAGGACAGCATTGCGGGAGGAGAGACAGAGAAAACCAGCCACAGGGGCAAAACATCGAGCGCCACATGACATTGATCGTTGACATCGGGACATAAATGAAGCGAATTAGGGGTCTGTTCGTCCACGTTTCTTTGCCCCAGAACAACTAGTTGAACTTGTGGCAAGTGAGACTCCTGGAGTCACGAAGCAAAAGATCTTTGGGCCAGGAGCTCTTGATGTGATCTTAGCCCATAGCTAGATTTCAGATGGATATCGGCGATGGTGGTAGAGGGTCATTCGAATACGAAATAGCGCTGTGTGCGAACTGCATGGCTGAGGCTGAAGTTATCCGGGATGCAAGACAGAAAGGGAATTTGAGTGGCGCATTGGGGGACCTGGGGGTGCGAACCATACAGCATTGACAGAAGTGGTTACAGACTTGGGATGACACCCGAGATCGTTTTTCCCCATAGCTAGCGTTGGATCAGCAACATTGCGGTGAAACCAAAGGCGAATTGGGACGCCCTGATCTGTCATACTTAGAGGAGGGCCATCCGGGGAGCGCATTCATGGGCAAGCGGATTCAAAATAGAGACTTTGGATCCGAGCCAAGAGATTAATACATACCGGTACGGATGAGACTCGGCGACGGCCGCTGATAAAAACAGTTGGTGTTGACGACGAAGACGCCACGAAGCATCGATGTTGTGGTTTTATCGGCCGTGGTCGCCAGAAGCTGCCGAGTACCTCGGAGTCGTAAATTAATCAATTTTCAACTCTTTACAACTTCGATTGCGGCCCAATCAGGAATTTGAAAAGGAATGGACAAGAAAGCCTGGGCCGGCCTGTGCGGGAGCATGGGCTGGTCGTTGTGCAGGGCATCGGTAAAACATGCGTGGGAGTCTTAAAGGAGGGATGCGATGGCGACGCTGCGCGTCCGCCACAAGTCCACCGGATATCCGTCGGCATGGACTCGCTGGCACCCATGCCGGCGGCAGAGGGTTGATGGCGCGCCCCGACAACAGTCACGGTCAAACAACAACGCTCTGGCGAGAATAAGCAGGCTTGGGAATCCGCGCTCAGAACTGAGCGGAGCTCAACAACGACGTATACTCTTCCTAAAGGGTCCCGGATGCAATTCCACCGAGCTGTTCATGGACGCATTTTCCTCAAAGTTTCTCGGTATCCGGAACGAACGATTTAATTGATTTAACCCGTCGCGGTCAGAAATGCAGTGCAGTGTACACGCCTCATGTTATGATGGAGCTTTCAAGTCGCCGTAACTACCCTCACGCATGTCGACCGATCCTTCAACCGCTTCGGTTATCCTGATCCTGCCGGCGATCTCACTCTTGCGTGCAAAGGCACCCTCATCCGCGGCTCGCTGTCCGATGCCGCGCCGGGACGGATGTTACATCGGTTTTACTCTCGCCTAGGCCAATCTCTGGAGAAACTTGAACGGACGAAGCGTGCAGCACATGGCTGGGGTGTAGGTCTTCTGCGGTCGACGGGGGAGCAGCGGGTGGCAAAGTTGGAGGAGCTGCGAATCAGTGGATGTCCGTTGCTCGTAGAGTACACCTTTCCGCGAGTGACCCTTCGTCTTCGAGGAATTTCCTGATTTGCGGACTGACAGACGGGAAACTGCACGCGTTCAAGTACAGGCATTCAAGAGTATCGTGATAATCGTGACGAGGTACCCCGGCACACGAACACTTCTGCTCAAATCAATACCCCTTGGACGTAGTGGAACCATGGAAGGGACTATATCCACGCTGTGTGCCCGCTCGGATGGCTCACAGTCACCAAAATGGAGTTTTTGACTGCAATTTCTTGGCTCTGTCCAATTTGAGAGCGGAGTGCTCAGCGTTGTTGAGCGGCTTTTAATAGCGTTCGAATGCATCAGTAAAACTACAGGTTCGTCTTTGACATCTTTCGTCTTTGGGAGCCGTCTTTCATCTTTGGGAGCTGTCTTGGTCTTGGGAATGCATCTTAGGTCTTTGGCGAATCATCTTTGGACATCTTTGTCTTGGGTGAATCGTCATTCAAGTCTTTGCAGAAAATGTTGGTCTTGGAGAGAAATAATTTTTTATGTACTCAACTTTGATGAGTGAATATAAAACACCTTTCTTTTCTGCAGTCCCAGGTACTCTGGATATATCAAAGGTTGTGTGTTCTTCAAGTTACAAACAGATATAATAATATTGACTTTCTATTGTGGCGACCCAGGGAAACCACAAGACAATGTAGAAGTTTCAATGTCTTCAAAGTGTTTTTCATGTTCTGGTCAGCGGTGGTGGATTGACATTTGCTCAAGTCAAGAGAAGTCGAGAATGGAGGGAGAGGTTCGCAAAATCTTACTGAAGTCATTCAGACTCCGCTCGATCATGATCCGACATCGGAGATGACGTGCCTGGCAATGCCCATCAACTGGTTCGTTGCTCTCTTGCTCTCTCCCCTCATCCTCCCCGCACTGCTGCCTGCTTCCCCTCATTTCTACCATGGCCTTTTGACCACAATCAAACTCAAAATATCTCAAGTGTCCTCAAGATTCCTCAAGAGCCTCTTCCCTGTAAATGATATGCACGCAAATGACATACCCCAAACGCTCTGTCCCATCCTCTCGCACTCGTTCACTGCATCTCCTGCCTGTGGCTTTCCTTCTGGCTCAAGTGTGGTGATCCAGCTCTTCTCTCGTGCTCTCAATACATCGTCGCACCATAAGATATGTCACATGCAGCCACTGTATCCTTCCTGCCGCGTTCGAGAACTGGTACATTTCGGTACGTTTCCTATTCCCATTATTCCCTGCTCATTTATTTTCTTTCTCGTAGATCCTTCAGGCACGAATAAATATCGAGGCAAAAGCGCAGGTGCGATCCTTATAATGGCATTACAGTGGGAGCTGTGGGGCGACGGCGAAAGGTGTGTGTCAGCTATTATGTTACTCATTTAAGGTTTCTCATTTTTGTGTTCGCATATGCGGCCCGCCAATCTATTATCCACTCCATTCCCTCGAATATTTGCGCTCTGAGACCGGGCCTGAGGGCGCTCTTCTTCCGTAAAAGGGGTGTGTGTGCGCACATCCTATTCTAGTGCCACTAACTGATCTTAATGTAGGCTGAGCGTAATCTGACCTTCTGGCGAACGGGTGTCCCACCGGCACCAGCAAATTTCACTGCGGTCATACGTAGTGGTTTCTGATTAGTGTATTGTGTGTTGTACGGGTGCCGAGATGAATTCGATGAAAATGTTCCTGCTCTTTTGTTGTGATTCAAATCATCTTTGGGATCTTTGAGCAACGTCTTGGGAAAGACAACGCACGTCTTTGACATCTTTCCCAAGACAGATGTCCTATCAAAGACTTTTTAACCTGCCTAGCCAAAGACGTGCATCTTTGGAAAAAACACGTCTTTGGCGTCTTTGGCATCCTGGCCAAGACGCCAAAGACATCAAAGACGAACCTGTTGTTTTACTGATGTGCAGGTGCGTCTTTCAGCAGATCACTATGATTTAGCCTCATGATTTTGGACGCAGTGGTGTTTCCACGTTCTCAGGCCCTCTAGCACTGAGATATTTAGCTAGGATCCTTGCAATGCCCACCTTCTGGCTTGAAAGTGGACCTATTCATGTCGCAATCTTTACGAAGATATTGTTCCGAATGACCTTCATTCTAAAAGACCTCGGAATGGACTCCGTCGAAGAAGAAGACCCTCCGGCCGAAGTACTTTTCGACAACGAAAGGGTCGATTCTATGGCTAGCGCGATATTGAGTGGCGTGTCTGGCAGGTTAATAGCCAATCCGAAATTGCAATACTGGTATCGAGATCTCACTCGCATTGTCCAACAACTTCGACGGTATGTCTGATCCTAAATGACTGACTTATCTTTCCGCCAGACCACAGGCCAAAGTTTTTCTTGCCGAGGGCATGGGGGCTCGCTACTTGTCCTCGTGTAACGAATCTTATCCTAAATAGCACTGCGGTTGAGGTATTGGACATTTTGACGATGGCGTACGTCAGAGATACGGAACAAGATTCTTCATTCTGATGATTTTTGTGCAGAAACAATGACGCTGGTGTGCATCCACAAACACATAAAGACGGTGAGTGGGTAGCGTTCTTTTCATGATATCTGTCTAGTGATTACTGTATTTATGCTAGCCTATGCAGCATCGGCGAAGTGTTCAACGATTCCGTTCAAGATCTCCCCGACGCTGGGTATGTCGCTGCGGATTCGGCGGAGGCCGTTTATAACGAGCCGTCATCCTTTTGGTGCACGACTCTCGGACCGGATCTTTCCGAAGCTCGTCGATGGTCTTGGGTACCCCATAAACCTCGGACGCCGCCCACGGAAAACAACCAAGAGCTAGGGCCAAAAGCTTCCAAAGGGATGGGTGGATGGCTACGCAGATTGTTCTCCCCCCTTAACACCGTCAACGAAGAAGAAGATCTGGGATCATCTGATCCCGATGGTGGTTCAATTTCTAAAGTGGAATCATCAGTATCTGGTCCATGTATTGGAATCGACGATAATGATTATGGAGGCGACCTCCATTAAATTGGAGACGCTGCCTCGGGGCACAGCCAGCCCGATATAACACGCTTTTCACACCGGATGTCAATCCAGATGAACAACCCAAACGATGAGGGAAACATATGTTAGAATTAATCCCAGGGAGGCTAAGTTGGCAAGCTCAGGAGAGAGAAAACCAGCAACAAAGTAGTTGAATATGTTTGTCCTACTAGTACGTAGATCGACGTACGGAGGCAAACAGATGGCGTCCACAATAGGAAACTGATGGAATATCAAGGAAAGCTTACGGAAGATGGTCCGTGCTCTCCTACGAAACCCGAGCCCATATCAAAAGCTTGTTCAAATGTAACCGTTTTCAAACGGTGAAAACCGTTTTTATTTCCGTTTAGTTTGTGGGATTTGGCAAACTGTTTATAAACAGTTTTAAAATGGTAAAAAGGGTTTTAAATAATCACTCACCTGGGATGAGAGCCAGCATGCTTGCCGACAGTTTTCAAGGTCCTAAATGGCTAATTTGGGCACATACCGAGGATCTTGAGTGAGAATGGCTAAGACCTGAAGGCCTGAAGGCTTGAACGGACGTATGGTTCTTGTCGCCAGCTTCTAATCCCAATTTGGATGGGCCCTCACGTGACTGATCGCTTCCAGCTGGTCTTCTAACACCACCAGCATTTCTGGTTCTGGTTTGTCTAAACTACATAGTGTACATGAGAAATATGCATATGCATCAGTCTGAGGCAAAAATATGTCAATTCCAGCCAGGGAATCTCTTGGGAATGTCCCCGAAATTTACCCCCTGTAAAATACTGTTTGAAAACTGTTTAAAACTGTTTTAAACTGTTTCCATACCATTTCTGTTTTTTTTTTGTCCAATTTCGCACACAAAAACGAAATGGTTGGAGCCTTAATGCCAGAGGTAATTCACATTGCACCATGGGTGGTGTAGACATGGGACAGGTCCCAGGAGAGGGACCAGGTATGCCCGGAGGGCCATCTTATTTGGATTGATGTCAGTATCCACAGGCATTGTCCTCATAATCAAGTCGACTTTGGTGGCAATCGTTCAGAGTTACAGAAGAAATATGGTGGACCATGGCTCGTCATTGCGGAAAATGTGATTCCTTGTATGTTCAACTAATTGTCCATTGACTTATGCAAATGATCTCGTTCCCAGGTGCCCTAACTACAAATACCGCATCCCTCAACTACTGCATTGATGATTACATGCTCGAGGCACTAAATTTCCCTTCAACTATTTTCATTCACAAACAACCACGTGTTTACAGCAAGTTTACAGAGCAACATTGCTGACAACCAGAGATAATACTGGAACTCAAAGGACTTTCATAAACCAACAATGACATAGAGGTACTCCACAAGGTCAAGGAGATCGTCCAAGACGTGAGTGTTAAAATGCATTGGGTGTATATCCACTGTAGTACTAATTAGGACTCCGGTAGCGGTGGTGGGGCTAGTTTCCAGCGACCTCCGTTTTTCCTAATGATCATATTTTGCTGAGCATCTGCACTATACCATAGTTGAGCCCATTCATCCCATCTTTCGCTGTCGACAGGGATGATGCTTGAAGAGCTGGAATATGACGATGAACCGCTGCTGAAGTAGATTAGAAAGTGCTGATTAGTCAGCAAAGATGCTCACGAAGACAAGGTGACCCCATATTCTGGCTCTTGCCAAGGATTTTGCACATAAGGACCTTGTGTGTAGGGACCTTGCGGATAAGGGCGAGAGTAAGACCCAGAGACAGAATGTCTCTCAGACCCGGGATTACTCCCAGACCCCGAATCACTCTGAGCCCCAAAAAAACTCTGACTCCTGGCATTGCTTGGCGTAAGACTTGGTTCCCAAAGCAAAATTAGCACTAGAGGATCAGAAGAAGTGCATACTCACCCAGACACTTGGTAACCGCTACTCCCTAACGTCACAATGAGAGCAGACAGGGGAGTTAAGAAGAACTTACGTCGATGAGTGGACACTGGCCCCCTCAGATGGAGGATGCCTAGAATTATTCAAGCATTTAACACTGACCATCGAAAGTAATGTAAACTACTCATGTCAAAGAGTATGACCCAAAGCTACTTCTAAACAAGTTTTTAAGTAAATCAGGGTTTTTTTATTTAGGAACCTCCACTCACCTGGGGCCTGCTGCATGGATTGATCCAGGGCTTCTGAAAGAGCTGTGATTCGATGGCTGTCCTTGATACAAGCTATTCATATTAAATTAAACATTCAGATGAAGAGACCTTGGCTATCTGCTCCTAGGAAGGCTCACGGTGGCTGGTTTGGACTAGCATACAACACCCCAGATCCGCTTCTAATGGCATTGAAACGATCATTTAGTGTAGGGTCAGACACGGGAGACAAAGAACGACCTTGCAGTGTTCAGGGGCGTGCTTGATGGTGCACGGTGATTGTTGTAAATGTAGTAAAAATGATGAGTGATCCTCATCCATGAGTGAAAAGAAGCTCACATGGGGTACTGCGATGAGTTTGAGTTTGAAGCAGAGGTATTGTGGCCCTGCAGCAAGCTACACAGTTCAATGATGTCAGACGGGCAAGGAAATCAGAGCTATATATAATTACGCAGGGACGAAAGGACCCACGGCGCTGATCAGGTAAAGGACTCAGGAGAGATAAAAAAACAAGATGCTTGATGACAACGCACAGAGTTGCAAGGTTCCCTTTACACATCAGGGTTTCCCGCTCACATTTGAGTTTTGCAGATGTGGCCTCGAATGAACAGTTCTGTAAGTGATTAATGTGAAGAAGTGCAACATGATCTCACCAGATAGGTTTTCCACAGCTCGTCAATGTAGGGTTTGGTGGGGCCATGAGTGGTATTTAGAATTCTGCGCATGATTAACCTGAGATGCTCCTTCACTGGTGGCTGCGCCTCATGGATACTGTTGAGAGCTCTGTACAGTTGGACGTCAGTAGGAATCAACTGAGTGTCGTAAATACTAAAGCACAGACTCTTGAAGCTCATTCAGTTTCTCCTCCTTGAGATGTGGGTCCTCCTCCTTCTCGATTTCCGACTTGTGTTTCGCAATCAGTTTCTCTAGTTTGGTTTGCTCATGGTGAGACAGATAGAGCACTGGTGGAAGGCTAGTGATTGGCTGAAAGCGATTAAGCAATGTAACGAAGGAATATCCAGTGCATAATAACGAGCCTGTAGTCCTGGGGCCGACATTTGTTTTTCTGCCCTGTAACCTGAGAGTGCTGGTCTTAGCCTGGAGATGACTATATGAATAATCTGGAAGTGGGCCGAGTGGCTCACAAGAATGCGTCCACATTTAAAGCACTGTGTAACCCCATCTGAGCCGGTTGAGTCACAAAGACTGTCGCCTGGGGAATGGTGAATTGGGCGAACAAAGGAAAAGCGAACAAGGGCGATCGCAAGAGGCGAGATTGATCGATCACTATTGTCCCACGACGGACGTGGGAAAGTGATTGAAGTGGCGTCACAGCCACCTCCACAGCAATGTCCCAAGATGACCCAGTTGACACGGTGACGCCGCCTGCACGTAGGTTTCCCAAGATCTTCACCAAGCACGAACAGTTCTGGGTCGATAATCAACCGTTTATCTTGTCGCGTGGCTACCGACTCCGCCCACGTTATGACCCCGATTGGGTGCCATCTTGGAGTACAAGAGTCGACCCAAAGGGTGAATACGAAGATGACCTACACCCTTTCATGGTAATTTACTCCTCCTGTCTCTTGGCTCATGCTAAAATGCTTTCAGTCCTGTCCAGTTCTGGATGCCATCCGAATCGGGGACGGCAAAAAGGTCGTTTTCAAGCGGGTCCCAACTGACGGACCAGAACTTAACATTGCGATGTACCTATCCTCTCCCGAAATGCGATCCGACTCCCGCAATCACACGGTTCCTATAGAAGTCATAAGCCTACCCCACGACAGTTCGTGGACCTTTTTGGTGATGCCCTACTGTCGAAGCTTCGATTATCCGCCTTTTCATTGCCGCGCGGAATTTCTCGAGGCGATGAGGCAGTACTTGGAGGTAACGCTGTCGAATCTCTATACATGACGTACTGAGCGGAACTGTAGGGCCTCCAATTTATGCACGACCACAAGGTATCTCACTTGTGCGTGCCTCCGCTATCAGTGTTTTCGATTTTCTTATAATAATTTCGAAGCGACATCGCGCCGCAGAATCTCATGATGGACGAGTCTCGCGTCGTCCCGAGAGGGTCCCATTTCTGTAGGCCCCGTACACACAATGGGTTTTACAATCTCTTTTCCTGGAAGAATCGATGCTCCGTGGGACCCGTGGAGTATTACTACATTGACTTCGGCCTTTCCATGTACTTTCCGGACGGAAAGGACACTGCGTTAACGCTAGGAACTCTCAGAACGTTCAAGACCATCCCAGAACTCTCACTCGATGTGCCATACAACCCGTTCAAAGTCGACGTATTTCAGCTTGGCCTAACAATGCACAAAATAATCAAGGTAACCACGGGCTCATTCCCCGATCCCTTGGCTTAATCTTTGTAGACCTACCCGGCCCTAAGTGCATTTCGCCCTGTTGCTGACAACATGATGAAACCGAATCCGCAGGACCGTCCGGAGCCATCTGACTCATTGGCGCATCTCAACAGCATCGCTGCGCGCATGTCCTCCCGTAAGCTCAGAGCGTCCATATGGGAGAAGAAGGGCATTTTCAATCATTTGACGCGACAAGTGCTGGGCGGTTATCTGAACGATCACCCGCCTTCAGAGACAATATGACCGACACCTGATGTATTGATTGCGGAATACAAAGCCCAGCTTGATCGATTGATCCTTTGTGTGTCTAATTGGAAGTGACTACAGAGCCGAACGTCACACAGATGCAGCGCTCGAGGCAGTTACTTAACTGAGTGACTCACTCGAAGATAAGGAACAATGATCAAGTTGGAATAAGGCTGATTAGTGAGTAATATACCCGGATCCTTGAACCAAAAGGCTCCAGAACAAAGAAACCTAAGTGGGGACTGTGGGCGCCGACTGACTAAAACTTTCCCTTGGCGTCAACCACGCCTCAGCCTTCGGAGATTCGTCCGGTCTACCAACACAATACAAATATCAGCCTCATTGGGAACGACTCATAATTCAGGGGATTTCGGGTAACGGACCACCGCCGGCACATGATAAAAACATTTCACTCCCACAGAAACAATAAATTTCGGCATCAATTTTGGCCCGTCCGAAACAGCCCCGAAACAATTAGTTTTGGTGACAATTAAATCTCGAACAATTAGTTTCATTTGTGCAGAAACTAATTGTTCGAGATTTAATTGTCACCAGAACCCTGTGCAGAACGGTTGTACTTGCGGAATAAACTGTGGAGTAAAAACTGCGATAATCAAAACGGAGCAAGAACTAATATAGAGAAATACATTTTTCATCACTTGCCAATAAGCTCTATTTTCAACACTGATTACTGTCCTTAGGGTCACTTGTGTCTGGGGGTTTGTCAAACACCTCTGCCTATCTTGCAAGCGTAAAGACGACTAAGAAGCCATTGTATTCCATTGACGTTTCCATACCGAATGACTATGATGACAATGCTGTACTGCGCGTAAGTGAAATACTACCATTGAATATGAATATTTGGTTCACACACTGCCGTTTTCATAGGTGGTGACTGAATTGAATGCTTCTGGCTGTGGTGGATATTTCAAGTTGGTACTCCCAGATTTGTATTGGAGTAAGTATAATCATGTTCTGCAGTGCAACATTGAACCTCACTGTCAGGATACAGAACACAACTCGCCCTCCGATATTCAGCGCGACTACGCCGACATAGTCGCCCTCTTTCCAACTCAATACGTGAATCTGATCGCTCCACCGATCACGGACAAGATACCCCGCGCCATCCGAGTCGGATCCGCTGTGCCCACCATGTGAAAGGCCGCGCGGGCCTACCGCCTGAACGGTCGCGCCAACAACGTACCCACAAAGAATAGCAGCAGCAGTGCGTGCACACCGGGCATCGCAGCCCGTGGCAGCACGCCCGACGCGCGGCGCGCCCCAGCTGCACCTCCACCGCCCGCGTAGGGAGGTAGCGCTTCGGCCTCGTCTACAAGATCGCGTCCAGGTCTACGAGTCAATCGGTCTCGCATTTTCCAAAGTAATATAATTTCTCCAAGACAACGGAACGCACGACTCACCGAAATACGCGCCCAACGCCCCGGGTACATTCGTCACGGTGACCGTGTGCTCGCTCCCATCGAGGTTGGCGGCGAAGAACGCGAGGGTGTTGTCCTTCTCGCACGCGTGCGCGAAGGCGCCGCCGCAGCCGGAGACGCCGTTGAGCGTGACTGGGGGGCGGGCATCGAGGGCGATGGTGTACAGCCCGTGGCGGTCGGTTTTGTCGCCGAAGATGAAGAGGGCGGTGCCTGTCATGGGGTGGATGTTAGGTGGTACGGTGGGTACAGGTGGGGCGAAGGGGGTGGGGACGCAGAGGGAAACGATGGCTCGATGTAGGAGAGATGGAAGGCAAAACTGGAGGCGTACCGTGGAAGGAGAGTGAGACGGACGCGCCGTCGCCATTGGTGTAGCGGGAGTAGCCCCCGGAGAAGAGGAGATTGTAGACGTTTTCCTGCGGAGGATGTCAGTTACGATGTCACATTGCATCAGGCGCGTAACGAAGGGGAGGGGACGCAGAGTCCAAGTCCCCGTGTACACTAGCCGCGGATCTGTTTCTTCCAGCGTCGTATTCGTGAACGTAGCTACGGAGTACTTGTTAATACAATCATCGAGGATTGCATGAGAGTGCTTACCCAGCTCGACGGTCGTTTTCATAAAGTCTACGAGCATATTGTGTCCCTCCCTCCACCATTTCGCGCCAAGATTGGTCACTTTGACGCTATGCTCTTTGTAGGCGAGACTCTTACTTCTGTACAGCAAATGTCCCGACGCATTCTGTGCGGCATGCGCGGAGAATTCCTCGGCGCACTCATCTGTCGTGACTTCGTACGAGCCGAACGCAGGGCCCGCAGCGCCCCAGACTCGGAGGTAGAACGCAGAGCCTACCGATCGCGATGTGCGTTCAGTGCAAAGTCAGCGGGCAACGGCGCAGTAAACGCACCTTCGAAGTCGAACGAGAACGAGGCGCCGGAGACGTTCGTGTTGTGGTACGTCCCGTCGAACCAGACATCTAGCGCAGGATCGTGCGCTGCGGAGGGGTCGGGGGTCGTTCACTGGCTCTGGTCGGGGTACGTGACGAGCGAGTCTAAGTCATCGACGGTGAGGTGGGCGTCAGTGGGGAGTAGTACTTAAGCTACGGTTAAAGCATCGGGAGGCGGCAATAAATCCCGTGGCCTAAACTGACTGCTTAATTATGAGAGCTGCGCGTAGGCGATGCATTCGAAGCGTCGCCGTTGAGGAAGCGCGCCCGAATGACAAGAGTCGCCCATGGACGAGATGTGGGACTAAGGTCCCTGCATGTTACGTTAAAAGTGATAGCCGTTTCAAACTCCGCCCGCACAGCATTCTCTTGCCCTTGACATCGACGACTCGGAGCGTCAACCCGTCAACGTTTGAACGCCGCTTCAATCCAATCTCGCCTTCGAATCCTTGCGATTGAGATTTGGTAGGAATGAATATAATTTGTCTCAGCTTCCCGCCTGGGCCTGTGTTCGTCTCGATGCTCGCTACGCAGCCACTCCATGTATTTCAGTACCCCCAGTTATGAAACCCAGTTTCAAACAGCTCTCTATCCCCACTGGACTCCGAGTCTAGGAAGAAGGCATCGTCGACGCGCTCGTGCGGGACGCGTCGGAGTTCATCAATGCCGAGGACTGGTACGTCGACGCGGGCATCCCTCATCACCGCCGGTACTTGCTGTATGGGCCGCCTGTCACTGGGAAAAGTACGGGCTTTGCTTCCGATTACATTGTGTATTCTAACACGCACCGCGCACCATCGACGATCTACGCACTCGCTGGCGCGCTCAACCTCGAGATATTCATACTCGCTCTCGCTCGCGTCCGGGTTGTACGTCCCACCTCCCTTCCCTCTTCGCATTCTCCCGACTAACGCCTCTCAGCGTGGACGACTCCTTCCTGCAGCGCGCCGCATCCGCGATCCCGAATCAAGCGCGCTTCCTCATTGAGGACATCGACTGCGCGTTCGCGCCCGACGACGAGGACGACGACGAGCGCGGGGCGTCTGGTATGATAATGCAGAGCCGAGCGGAAGGGATGATGAAGCCCTTGGGGTCGAAGATGACACTGTCAGGGCTGCTTAACGTGATCAATGGCGTAGGCAGCGAGAAGGGAAAGCTTTTCTTCGCGACTGCGGACGTTGATGTGCCCAACATCGGATTTGGAAATCACTTTAAACATACCAGTTTCGGTCCCGAGCGCTACGGACAACCTGCATGATAAGTCTGCACGGACTCGAGTCAGACTCACCGGGACGACGTTCAACCTGTTGGGTGCGTGGAAGATATACATCATGATTTCTAAGTTTTCCGAGACTTGGCAGTACTAGTACACTGTGACTACATTGCAGACGAATATCCAAAGCTCGAGCCCTTTAACCCCCACCCGACCAGCGTGAACTGATGCGCCGCCCCCTTCGTCCTTTTTATCGACCTCGACCTATCAGCAAACGAATGAGCACACATAATGAATCACCCGTCCTTTCTCTCGTCTCTTTCACCCCTCGTCCCATGTATTCCCTCCCGCCCCATTTACTCCATTCCATCCCCGGGCCGTCCGATCCCTCCTTTTCCCTTCGCTCCAGCGTTGTCAGCCCTGCAGCTAAACCCTCCGCAGACAAACTACAATGGGTCGCTTCTCCCCACCCGTGCGCATCCCCGACGTCATGGACGAGAGCGGCAGTGCACCTAAAACACCGCCACGTGCAGGGCGGCCGGCGAGGACATCAAGCTCCCCGAGCGCGGCGAAGCGATCCCCATGCCCGCGACGAGCGATACGGGTTAGGCCCGACATCCACCCCTGGCGCACCCGATTCGATCTCCTCGCCCGCCACACGCGAAACCATCTCCGCGCTCGCCCTGCGCTTCGCCGCCGACGTCCCGCCTGCGGAGTTCTCCACAGCGGGGCTGCAGTGCTACAAGACGCGCCCGGCGGAGGTGGTCGTAGACACGTCGGCGTGGGTCGCGGAACAGCGCGCGGGAGGAGGGAGGCGGAGCGCAAGCAGCGGGCGCGCGAGGGGCGGGCGCAGATGCCGATGCCGGGGATGGGGATGCAAACGCAGCCTAGGCCGATGAAGTCGGCTGGTGTGAGCAAAGGTGCGGGTGGAGGGCTCGCGGTGGAGCCTGCGAGCACCAGACAGGAGGGCGAGGGAAGCCCGAGCCAAGGCAGCGCGAGCGGGAGTGAGTTCTCGTCATACGTTGACGGAACGCTTCCTGCGGAGTCAGCGGCGGACAGCGAGGCTCCTGCCAGTGCTCGATAGCGAGTGCACCCCTAGGTCCCTTTCTTTTTCTTTTAGTCCGTTTCACTCAAGTCCATCGTGACTTTTAAAAGTAGAATATCGATATCGATTGCCAGCTCACGTTTGGTTTGGAGGCGACATTCTTGTTCCTCGCTGCATCACTTTTTAGCAAGACCAGGCAGCGATATATTTCTGGGTGTAGAGAAGTCAGTGGGATCTGTAAGCCACTGAACTCTAGGCCGTAATGGTGATGCCGGAGAATGAACCCAACAGACCGCCAGACAAGGGCATCACCTATGGCCGTCGGCTAACCCAAAGGAAAAAGCGGGTCTTAATTTCAACATCAGATCTCGGGTGGAAATGGACGGATTATTGCAGTTTGCAAAAGAGTTGGCACAGCCCGGTCAGCGACATTTTGGGCGCGTTTGATGGCCCATAGTATTCAGATTGTTTCTTGCTCAATACTTGACGGATTTCTTAGATACCATAGGCTAAATTCATCGTTTCTTGAGGCGCATTTTATGGTACTGTAAGTACTTGTAGGGAGGCAACCACCCAAGTTGCCGTGACATGCAAAATAGATTTGGGCAACGCAACCACCACAATTTTGACCGTGACTGTTGAAAATTCGGCAACCAAAAAATTCAAACTTGGGTCAGATCTCTGCTTTAGAGGGAAATTAAAGCTGATCTATGAGTAAGGTCTGTGCAATAATTGACTTGTATATTTTTCAGTGGGGTTTCAAGCATATTCGGCAAATTTTCAATTATTTTTTGCACGTCACGGTTTCCGAGCAAAGCAACAGACCTCATCGTGACCGTGACCCGCCTTGATTTCGGCAACGCAACCACTCCTGCCGTGACCGTGACGGTTGCCTCCCTACAAGTACTTACAGTACCCATCTCGTAGCTTTATATGAAGTTTTGAGAATCTCAGTTTCCGGGAGCCGTGATCGCGCGCGTGGATTTACACTGGACGGTTTGGCACAATTTAAAAAATAGAAAGAGTGCATGTACCATCCAGGAACACATTCCTGAATTCTGGGGTGAATCGGCCCCGGAATGCGTCCACCGAGACGCGACGAAGAAGCCCAATCAATTCGGGTGACACGGTCACGGTGATTCTTCTCTCCCTCCGCCATGGCAAAACGCAAGCAGCCTCCAGGATCTGATTCCGAACCTGCTGCAACCCCTCGTCCAAAGAAACGACCCGGCCGTCCCCCGAAAAAAACCAAAACTACACCAAAATCGCCCACAGCAACAAAACTAACTCTGAAAATTCCTCGTACTACGCGCCGCTCGACCCCAGTCACCTCCAACTCGGAGTCGGATGTTCTGCCGGGAACAACACTCGAAGATAAGTCCTCTGAATCATCTCCAATGACCCCACTTCATGATGAAGACGTGTGAGTGAGACGGGCACGCCGTGCGAGGTTTCGAGCTTCGTGATCGCCTCAACCCAAAATCGCGAAGCCTGGTCTGTGTTTTGCCTCAAGTCTCTCCATTGCTGGCTCATTTGTTTCCTTTTCTTGGTCCCATTCGCAGCCACGTAGAAACATGGCCAACGAGCTTGACGGTGACAAGCACGGACAATCCCGCGGTTTCGATTCGGGCCCTGCAGGTTTGGATGAAACGCGTCAAGGCCACTTTGTGCACGTTCCATGCCAACACGCGTGCAAACGACCCATGCACAACGAGATGGCGTACAACTCGCTCATCGCGATGCTTATGACTGAGAATCTCGTACGTCGACGTTACACTCCTTCGCCGCTCCATTTCGATCTGACTAGCATTCACGCAGTATTTCGTGGCATCATGGACGTTGCCAAACGGGAAACATTCAAATAACATGTTAATATTTCCTGTGCAGAACGTGGGCCTCGTTGGGGTCCTTTGCTCATTGACCGGCATCCCGGAGATGCCTCAGGAATTACTAGATAAGCTTGATAATAATCCTAATCTGACCCCCCGGGTTCCTGGTTCAGATGAGCCGGCGTCGTGGCCACAGTTGTGAGTGCCGAACGTTAACGGTATGGGAACAGTGACACCGGAACACCATAATTTAAACTTCAATATAAGTAACGTAGGAATTTCAAATTGCTGCTTCTCGTTGATTCGTCCACACTGTAAATGAGCTCCCGTGGTTTTATCGGCCCGTGGTCGCCAGAAGCTGCTGAGTACCTTGGAGTCGTAATCAATTTTCTGCTCTTTACAGCTTTGCGTCCAATCAGGGATTTGAAAAGGAACGGACAAGAAAGCGTGAGCCGGCCTGTGCGGGAGCATGAGCTAGTCGTTGTGCAGGGTGGTAAAACATGCGTGCGAGTCTTCAAGGAGGGATGTGACGTCGACGATGCGCGTCCGCTGGATATCCGTCGGCATGGACTCACATGCCGACGGCGGAGGGTTTGATGCACTTGATGGCGCGCAACGGTCAAACAACAACGCTCTGCCGAGAATAGGCTTGGTAGCAAAGGCGGCAACTGTAGTCCAGCTACAAGATGGGTTGATAGCTTTCCGTACGAAGGTCTGCTGCGGATTTGGGCGCATAGGCTACCGTATGTCAGCAGCTACGCTTGTCAGTGATGCGTCTTCGCGACATCGCGGTAGGGAGCCAACGTCGAAGAAACAGCGAGTGCCGACGGCGAAGATGATGGAGATATGTAGTTCACGTGACCCGATCACTGTCAATTCATGCGTTTTTTCTCCAAGACGTTCTGCTGCGGCGCCTTCTGCTGACGGAAACTTATGCAGCACATCACGCGTTTGGGCGTTAAGTGTCCTAGTCGGGGTCCTATGTCTTATAAGTATTTCACCAGGGGGCCATGGCATCCTCGTCGTTTCACACTCAATTCGACCCGGACAACCCTGAAGCCTTTGACGACCGACTATGAATACGGACAAAGCAAAGCCACACTCCCGGCCTTTGCGGCGTGGGAAGGCGTGTTTAAACTGCCGGTGACCTCGACCCATGCCTCATAGTGACCTCGAGTCTGACGATGCCTTATCCAGGCACCTGAAGATTGCAAGTATCCGAAATTTAATATCGTGAGGTGGCTCTAATTTTTTTCTTCTTATTTTCTCCGATAACCAGAAATGCGATGGTGTTGTAAGTCTGCCGTACCGCAGAAGTCCTTTGACTGACTGACGAGATCGTGCAGCGCCCATTGTGCGGGCCGTGTGCGCGGGTTCCGAAAGAGGATCCATGCGAGTTCACAGATATCACATCTCGAACAAAAGAACTGGAGGATACTGTATATCGCTTGCAATCTCGCATCAATGAACTGGAAAGCATGCCCAGCTCCTCGACTTCCTATTCACAGCGCTTTAGTCTCTCTGGGTCGCCTCCCCCACAATCCTCTGCCGGAAGCTCGCCTTTTAGCGGGTCATCAGTCGGTAAGCTCATTTACAGTTGTAAATTTTATCTCTCAAGCCTGCTGCAAGGATCTCGATCCTCACCCCATTCCTCGTCAGAAAACTCATTTCTTGGAATACAGGTGGGTCTCGCATGCCTGTCGTATCCGCCGTTAACATTCTCCACAGGAACCTCCATTGGTTATGATCCAGATGTTGTGAGTCTGTCTTAAGTTCACCGAATCTAATTTTAATTTCTAAACGTCTTCGTTCAGGCTAGACTACTTTCTTCCTCACGCCACTCAGTTCGGTTTTTTCTTACACATCGATCGTTTCCGCAACTCCGCAATGCTTTCTTTGCCATTTGGCGATGCGCGACGGCCTTCTCCCGCGCTTCTCTGTGTCGTGTACCTATGGGGAGTGTACCTGTCCCACTCTCAGCCCCTACTGGCGTCAGAACCGGCTTTCTTAAAACGCGCTCAGCAACACATCTCAACGGAAATCTCCGCGAGCAACGACGCAAAGCATATTCTTCACGCGATCCAGGCACAAGTCCTCCTCTCCACATACCTCTTCCGGAATAAACGCTTTCTTGAAGCGGAGTTCCACGCCAACGGTGCTGCGACTCTGGTGCTTGGTTATCAGCTTCACAAAATCCGCTCCCCGCGCCCCGGCTCACCCAATCTCCTCGGCGTCCCCGTGCTTAGCGAGGTCTACCCAGGCCCTCCCCAGGACGTGGTGGAGGAGGGCGAGCAGATCCGCGGATTTTGGGCTGTAACATGTCTTCAAAGCAACCTAAACGTCGCATTAAGCTCCGCCAGCAGCACCTTCTCCATCCTCGAGTCGCCCGGCACCGAAATCGACACACCATGGCCGCTAGAGATAGCCGACTACGAAGCGGGACGTCTACCATCTGGGCAGCAAAGTCAAGAGACGATCCGGGCGTTTCTGACAGAGGACCCTCCCAAGACCAGCCCGCCTTGCATGCTCTACGCGAAGGCGTCCGTTCTGCTTCACCGCGCCTCACGTCTCGGAAGCAAGTGGTCACCAAGTGCGTGATAATTTCGTGCTGCACTGTCCATGCTGATCTCGCTTGAATTTCAAGATCTCCCGCCGCAGGAGTTCTCCTCGTTTATGAATTCGTATACGTGGCTTGACCAGCGGATCACCAAGTTCTGGGAGACCCTTCCCCCACTGTACGATTTCTACAACGATGCCGCAGCGGCACGAACGCTTGTCGTCGCGCATGCGCTGACCGCCGCCGCCGCGATCAAGCTGCACCGCAACCCTTCCGCGGCGGACCCCGAGGCGCAGAAGAAGTGCGTCTTCGCTGCGAGTGCGATCATCGCCGCCCTTGCGGACACCAACATCGCGGACTTCACCACTGCGCACCCGATCGTCGGGTCGTTATGCATGATGGGATGCCGCATCCTGATGGACGAGATACGCAAGGCGCACATGTTCCGCGCGTCGTGGGCACAGAGCCTCGGTCTTGTGCTGCCGCCGCCGAGCCCCGTGGAGGCGGCGCTAACTGCTGACTTGCAGAATGGGATCACAACGATGACGATGTATGCTGTCGGGAGTCCGCTCATCAGTGAGTTCTTGCCTTCCCTGTTGAATACGGTGCGGATACCGACCAACATCATCAGAGTACCAGCTGGCAAAGCTGCAGCAGCAGTACGAAGCACTTTACTAGTTTCGATGTTAGTCATATCAATCTCGGTTCTCCCCTGAGGACGAGGTCTTGCACATTAGGTTAATACTTGAATTGGTGCGTAATCGACTCACTATCCATCGGCAAACTATCTAACTCGGAACCACAGCCTTTCTTAACCATCTGTCAACGTTGTCCTGTAGCACATATTTCTTCTACCGTCACATACATCCATTTTTTCTGCCTCTGTTTGATCTATCTCATTTGCGTGCTTCATTATCGCAATTATCTTCGTGTATCCGCAGCAGTCGATGGGATTTCGGAGGACTTTTATTAAGTTTCTACTCAATCATCCGGGCAAATCATGCAAATCATGGAGTAAGAAAGTATGGTCTTTCCACGGAAGAGCAGCCGCGTCGGACATGGTGCGAAAATAACGCAGAATCCAGCACTGAGAACAAAACCTGGGACTCACGTCTCAAGCGCTGACTTATCAGCCATTCAGACTCCGAAAACGGCAAACCCCGAGGTACATTGACAAATGAGCATGACCTAATGATGATCCGGATGCGGCCGAAGCCCCGGGAGGCAATGCACATGCATCTACTGTACTATTTCGACCAACTCTTCAGCCCATGTCACGCGTCACCGCAAGTCTTCATTTTAACAAGTCTTCATATCGCGACCAGAGTTGTCACCACCCCGCAAGTCTTCATTTTGCCAAGCGACCTTGGGAGGATCTATAAGGAGTTGGAGAAGGCGATGGTGACGACGCAAAATTTCGCTTGACCTTCCCGAAACATTACGGATATTTTTTGTGCGATTTGCAGTCGCTTGTCCAGCTCATTGTTAAGTTCTCTGGGTAGCCGAGATAATATACCACAACGGCTATCAGAATTTCAGGTCAAATCGGTTTCAATTGGCCTTGCTCGCTCCATTTCTTTTTGCGTACCATACCAGACATGTATGACATTTTTTTAAAAAACAGCTCCTCATTCCCCTCACTCAACTGCCAATGAGTCAAGAAACACCTTTCAAAATATCCGACTGGATTGGCCAGGGCAAGAAGATGACCTCCGTGCCGCCGAGGGTCCACAAGATGGTGAGAGACGAATTTTCCCTCCCCCAGGCCTTCCAATACGAGCTTCTCCCATCGCCAATGCCATCGAAAAAATGGTGAAATTCACCGTACCTCTCGAGTTCGTTCCCAATGGCGCCGCCCCCAGCCCGCTCAGTACTTCAGCAAAGCAGGTCGCGGCCAACGTAAGAAGATGGGAACTACGTGCTACCAGGTCGTGCTTTGGGAGGAACATTAGTACAATTTTTCCGTAGATTTTTCGCAAAATTAGGGCAGCTTAGAATCGGTTTTTTAGCCTATTTAGGGCTTCGAAAAATTAGGTCTTCATTCTCAGAGTGTCACCGTCACCAGGGCCAAAAGTCTTCAGTTCAGAGGGCCGCGTCACGCGTCACCTGAAGACTTGGTCGAAATACTACAGTACTACAACTCCCTTGTTTTTTGTCGCTCTGCCGTATACGGCGTGTCTACTTGAATACCATTCTGTCGATTGGAGCCTGGGGAATGGCCTCAAGTCAACGAGATGCACATACTTCGACATACGGGACCTCTAGAATGCCCGAAATGCGAGAAGCCTTTTGGTCCAGGGGCCAATGAGTGGTCGCTGCGCAAGCATATGGAAGGGAAAAGATGTCCAGGTGTGCCTCGGAGTTCCAAAACCACGCGCCATTTGTGGCTGACTAGGATTCTTTAAGGTTACCCTCCTTCCGCGTGAGAAAAGCTCTCTCGCCAACCACCTCCGGCATCCACTTCTTTTATACCTCCTCTAGGCACCCCTCCTTCTACTGCTACAACACAGTGCCCTGGTCTTCCTCTTCCATGGGATTCCGACGTATTTTGGTCCACGTATCCTTTCCATGTACATGACCCACTTTCGAAATACAATCCGGGCTATAATTTCGTATCTCTGTCCCCTCCCCTGATCCGGTCCACGCGTTGTGTCGACGGCTCGAAAACCGCAGGGACACCTTGTGCATGGTGTTCAAGCCTTACTCACGACGTCGAGAATGTCCGGGATCGAGCCAATCAGCCTTTCAGTGATGTGCGGGTGGAGTAGCAGCTTAATCATCCTCAGCTTCTCGATAAGATAGCAGCTTTGAAGGTGCAAGTGAATGAATTAAAACTGGAGGTAATGTTGAATGCATCAAATTCTCATACTCTGTCTGATATCCATCATGACAGACACTTAACCTGAACCGTTCACTTGCCTCGGCTTGCAAAGATGTAACGGGCTACCAGGCCATCTTCCGTTTCCTCGGAACTAACACCGTACCTGCGCTGCACCGGATGTTTCCTAACACTTTGAAGCAGGAATGGGGATCCAAGAAATTCTTGGAAAAGATTCAGGCTGCTTCTCGAGGGGAGTATGGGCTGCAGAACTATACTCAATATGAGATCGACCTCTCCATATTGTTGTACGAACTTGGGGGTGGTTCTGCCGTCTACACAATGCACCATTCAATTTTTTCCCTTCCCTCATTATACGTTCTCCAGCCATATCGGCGCCAGCACCGGCCTAAACTGTGTCTTGACCATGTCGATGTACTTACCATCTCCGACAACATCACAACCATGTTCGGGGCGCACAACAAGAAGGGTGGAAAGAGCCACGAGGCTCCAATCAAGACCTGTGGGCATACCTTGATGTTTGACGAGCTCGCGACCGAACGGAAGGTCGACTACATGCCATCAACCGACCAGATGGCGGGGTTTTGTCTGGAACATGTTGATGGGCTCCAAACTCTTACAGTCGGCAAAGATACGCAGACAGTCGAGGCGGCAGTAACAGCTGTCAAAAAAGGGAGGGTCCACATTGCGCATGAGACAACCGTCGGTGCGATTGCACACCTTTCACGACAAAATTATGGAGCCAAACCAGTATTTATTGGGCCTACGTGTAAAAAGGGAAGCTGGCGAAGTATGCTCGAGACAATGCAAAGTGTTCTTGAGGCATGGAAGCATTCACCAGATGGGGAAGCGAAACATGGGCCTGTTCTCCTGGTTGCGTCAGACGGGGATTATGCACATCGTATTGCACTATTCATGCTCTGCATGCACAGCGAAATTCTTCTGGGCAATCTGCTTTATCCCTTGATATGTAAACTGCGTGGGTTTAACCGGCGGGTTGGGAAAGACAATCTTGCTATGGACATGGACTACAGGCATCTTCTGAAACGTGGGTCTAAAATGCCGAACTTTCGAAAAACAAAATCTCATTCCTATCTTACAGGGTTGTGCACGCTCCTATGTTCTTGGTTGGGGATGCTTGTGAAAGGTGTTTGCGTAAACCGGGATCTGCTTGTGATATGGTTTGAACGCTTGACCAACCATGACTGGTCGGAGACCAGCATCGAAAATCTGTTGCATCCTACCGATGCACAAAATGTTTCTCGAGCTGTTAAACTCCTTCTTTGCATTGTCGAGATCCAAACTATAGACAAGGATAGTCTTGATCCGAGGGAGGAAGCGGAGTTTGAAGCTCTTTGCCTTCTCGGCAAGATGTTCGAGGCCCTGGTCCAACCGTTCATAAATCCGACCCTATCCCTATCACAACAGCTCTCCTCCCTCGTAACGTTTGCCCATCTTTCATGTGGTCTATACCTTCAGAACAACACATCATTCATGTCGAACCAGCTCTATGGTGATCTCCAAGCGATGGTCAAGGCCACTATCCTAATGGTCGCACAAACTCGTGTGCTTGATCCTTGGCTTGATGTGCTACTATGCCTGCTCGGGGATAACCCAATCGAAACACTATTTGGCCGAACTCGCATGTGCAGAGGTCATTCACCAAATTGCAGTGTTTCGGAGCTCTGGACACAATTCTGCTCTGCTATGAACCTGGATAATGTCTTTGACCATCATCCCGAACTTGAGCGAATGCCGCACCGTTTGAAGCTCGTCCGAGCTCGTGATGCTGACCATGTGGGACTGACCCAGTGGACAGGCGAGACTTCTGCCGATAGCTGTGACATAGATGCTTGCTATAACAATGCGGTTCAGATGGCGGAGGACATTTTGCGCAAACATTCGGTCTTCGGAGCACTTCCAAAAGAAAGATACAGATTTGTTATGGCCAATGGGTGGAAAGTATCCCACCCTTTCGCCCGAAATTGATCGCTCTATGGTCAATACCTCTGCCCCCTCCGATGCTTCGAGCATTGATCCATCTGTTAACCCTGTTTGCCTATTCGATTTCGACGCGAGGATGACATCTGATAAATCCCTCCGCGCTCTCCTGTCTGATGATCCCCATTCTGTTTTTGCCGCAATCAACTCTGACGGTCAACTGTGCCATAAGAAGGCAATTGTCCGTACCTTTTTTGACATGACACAAAACAACCACAGCAGTCACGATCGTCTTCAACGTGTCCGTGGTTTCACGATTGGTGGAAAGTCTTGGGAGAGAGAGGAGACGGACTCGGAAACTGTGTCTTCATCCACGCACTTCCAATTGGGAAATTTATTTGCGACATTTGTCTGCTTCAATGGCACACATCTTGGACTTGCCCTCGCCAAAAGCACCCTCATAAAGCACGGTCTCCCTGGCGGCAAAGCACCATCTATATCTGCAATACCCATAACGGAACTCAGTCTTCCTTCATCACCGTATACTGTTTGTGGCCAAATTTTCTCCCTTCTCCCTCTCAAGACGAATGGATCGGAATGGGTGTGGGATGGGGATTTTGTTTCATTGTCTGTCCAGAAGAAGGGCAAGTCGGATAATGTTTCACGATTGCGCAACCTGCAACTCTCGGTTTCCAGCAGACTGATTGATCCAATCATGCAGAATGACAGACAAGATGTTCTCGTATCCGAGCTGGAGTCAACTGAAAATGCTGCCTGCTTCAAATCTGAACACGAGAAGACATGGGTTTTTCCAATGACTTCATTCTAGCTGTTTGGTATCAATTACGACAACGGATTGAAGCGGACATTACATTGCATGACAAAATTCTGGTATTTGGTGGGGTTCACAACGGTGTATTTCCATATCAAGCGAAGGCAACGGAGGGTCAGTAACCAATTTATTTTTGTGTGTACTATCAGTCTCTAATAGCTATCGATAGACTACCGAGGAGTTGTATATTCATTCTCAATCGTCAACACGCCCATCTTCAATGCCATCGCTAACCGTCAAGCGTGCAGAGTTTGCGGAAAATCTGTCAAAGATACCGAGATACAAACACACATGGGCCAACATATCCGAAAAGACCTTCGTAATGTTCCCGAGGAATCTGTTAAATGTCCCGTATGTTCAACTGTTGTACGATATCTTCGTGATTTCACCACTCAAATATTTAATAGGTTGCAAAAGCTTATCCATGTGGAACATGCGGCTGTTCCATGAATGATGGAGTCTGTCAAGTATGCATCAAGAGTGGTAAGGTGGACTCCGATTGTCTGTCCACGTATGCCTTCCACATCAGCTCAGCATCTGCATTCTACGAGACGCGGCCTTGCACAAATGTTCCTCTGCAGTGCCCATTAAATTGCGAACAGATGCACTGGAAATACGACTTTCCGCAGCACCTCGAAGAACAACATCCTTCCTGGAGATCGCTGGTTTCTCCGAAGTTTATTGAGCAAATTACAGTCACTCGCACTGAGGAATTAGCACTCGGCATTCCCGAGGCAAAGGCCTTGCCTTGGCCACCGCTAGAACCCCCTTCTTCTCCTGTATCTGGGCAGAAACGGACGAACCCGATGTCTCCGCGAACACCACGCCGGCTGGATTGCAAAGATAATATTGATGGACAGAACAAAGTCCCCCGTTTGATTCTGAAATTACCAGGATCGCATAGTACTACTCAAAAAATCACAGTAGTTATTGGTCGTGAAGATGTATTTCAATAGCCTTGTTACTTCATACCATTCGCTATCATGGACACTGGAAAGACTCGCGCAAATGAGTTATGACAAGTGTTGCTGACACGGATTCCAAAAGGAGCGAGGACACGTGCTTTTTTACGGAAGTTGATCAGTGTGCAAAATCCAACGATCATCGACCTCTTGGTTTTGTCCTTGTTCCATGACTTTTCCGAGTCAGGCCAACGAGCACAAGACGGGAGCAAAACAATGGCATGTGGTGTACATGTGATGTGATGACGCACTGATGACGCCTGGCTTTGATGTGATGACACGTGGGAAGAAGCTTTTGTTTTTTTTTTTTTTTTTTTTTTTTTTTTTTTTTTTGGAGCGTTTGGGATAATGAAATTCAGTCTGCAGAAGCATTCCAAAGGTCATCCGCTGGGTCTACCAGATAAATCTAGTTAATGCCGGGGAAGTTGTCCAGGGAGGAAATGCCATTACGCACAAGTACCATAGTGTGGGACTCCAGCCGTAATAAATTTATCCTATCCCATTTCTTGGATCATTCAATGTCAATGGCTGTATACCCACTAAAACCCCCACTGTGTAAGTCCAATCGTCCGGCAGAGCAGCTTCGTTCATTAGTAGACCACTCCATGTTCTTAGGACAAGATCTTTATTCAGCGCAAGATTACCAAATTTCATTTTATTGGTGAGGATTCGATCTCGTCCTAGTGCGGAATTCACAGATTTCAGCCATCGGTTGTGAATCTCAACATCTGTAATGTTACGGTGTGGGTTCTTTAGAACCTTATCATTCCGGATGTTCCAGATTGTGTGCCAGGCTGTGGATACCAGAATGGCAAATAATCGTCCCATAGCAGGGATCAATTTCCCATTTGAGTGTTTAAATTTAACTAGGTTGCAACCCAAGATAAGTCCCCAGCTGAGGGGGGGCCAGTTTGAATATTTCATGGCCCAGAGGTCCTCGGTCAGTTGCCAAATTAATTTTGCCCCTGAGGCATCACACTCCATCGCAATGTGTTCAAGGCTCTCCGGGACACCACATGTCGGGCAGACTGCAATAGCTTCAAGATTGTCAATGTGTGTCCAGAAGTCACCAACTCTGAAAATGTTGTGAATCGACTTCCAAAATAATTCACGGTGAAGTCGTCTCAGATTTGTGGAACGTATAGATTTCCAAATCATTTCGTCGGTAGGAGTGTAATCAGAGACTTCATGCACGGAGCACCGGATACGATCTAAGTTGATAAATGTTGCCTTCCTGAACGGCTCTGAGTGTCTGCCCTTAATGACTTTTGTAAAGATTCGCTGTGAGCCTTGTGAGATTAGAATACCCGGGCAGCTGAACATCAAATCGATTTGGGTATCAACCTCCAGTGGAGGGTATGAATGAATGCCTGTGGTTACAGGGAAAGTAATCATTGTCTGCTTGAACTGTGTCCGTGCAACACGCTCATTCAGCGCTGCAAATACTGCTTTGAAGAGCAGGAAACTTGGGTCTAACATGTCATTTTCAGATTTTGTTCTCTCTTTAATCAAAGTTTTGAGCAGAAAGTCGGATGAAGAGCATAGTAGTAAGGGGGCATTGCATGGGATTTTCTGCAGCACTGTGAGGGTAGCCCCCAATATCCCTGATCTGAAGTTGATTTTTATGGTTGGATTGTCAAATGTGAGGTTCACAGTTGCATCCTCATTGAGCTCATCAGAAACAATTTTGAATCTTGCCATAATTTGAGGATCATACTGACCAGCACGCAGGACCTTGATATGTATAAAGACTGTTATTTGATCAGGGACTGGCTCCAATCGGAGTTGTCGTCGTGCCGGAATCTCCTTCATTGAATCATCCCCAGCGAAGATCCGCCAGCCCTTCTTGGTGCTGGCTAATCTGAAGTTTGGATCATAGGTCATTGGTTTATCAATTTCTATCTCTCCTTGGTTAGCTTCCAATTCGTCTGCTGTCAGTTTAAGCTCGTCGCAAAGGTCAGCCGTTGGAGCTAGCGGATTCCACTTTGGCATTATACAGTCTATCAATGTCTGGGCAGTCTCAATGCATTTGCCAGGGTGTACACAATCAAGTGCATTTCGATCTCTGTTGCAAGACGGGCATCCACAGTTTTTACGGGCAATGCCACTACTAGGGTTGATTGTGTGTGGCCGTCTTGCCACCGTAGTTTTCCTCGTAGCTATTATGAGGGCGTCTTTGACCGTCCGAACCTCATGTTGGTTTCTGAGGCAAATTGCTGCATCTCGAAGGCAGGTATTTTTATAAGCTGGTTGGCAGATAGCAGGGTGCTTCCACATCGGCATCTCCAGTTGGACATCACGGTCAATTGAGAGTGCTGTAAATTTGAGGTTGAACTCCTGGGCTACAGATATCATACCCTTCAGGTCGTCAGGTATCCTGTCTGATCTGGGGATGGGGAAATGAATGTCATTTAAGAAGATATTGAGGATTTGACCTGGCCTGATATTTAGGTAGCTAGTCTCCAGGTATTTTCTGAGAATGAAGTCAACAAAATAGCACCACAATGGTCGGTCGTCTCGTTGGATGAGATAGCATTGAAGATTCCAAAGATGAATCACTTTGTTCCGAGAGGAGATATCCAGAATTCCTTTCCCTCCTTGATCAACTGGGAGGATCATTGTCTCCAGTGATACTCTGGCTGTTTTTCCGTCCCACAAGAAGGACCGTATCAATTTTTCAAGTGTGTCCTCAATGTCCTTTGGCATCCCTTGAACTCGGGTCAGGTATTGTGTTCGACCTCCAATTACCATACTAATGATGTGACGCTTCCCTTCCAGAGTCGGGTGTGTTGCTTGCCAGCGCATGAGATCAGTATTAATTTTTTCTAGGACAGAAGGCCATGGTATGGTATAAGGGATGTTATTGCCGATCCATGCACCTAGCATGCGGCAGCTCTCGCCATCAGGCACAATTTTAATAGTTGGGTCGATGTCACCAATGGGGGAGTGACTGTTGATTCGTCTTTCTCCTATGACTTTCTGCCGATAGGAGGACCTCCCAAAAGGAAGGAGCACTGTTTTATGCTCATTGAATTTTGCAGTGGATGCAGCACACCAGAGGCGTAGAATGCTCCACAGAGTCTCCATGGAGTCAGTGGATTTCAGGTAGATTGTGGTGTCATCAGCGAAAAGTGATACCACTAAAGTCTTATTTGTTCCAGGAATGACTACTCCCTCAAGATCAGATTTCCGCAGTAGGCATGCAAGCGGTTCAATAGCCAGATTGAATAATAAGCAGGATAGGGGGTCCCCTTGCCTCACACCCCTGGTAACAACATATGGATCACTGAGTTCGCCATTGATCATCACTATAGTTTTGGCGCCAGTGTACAGACTTTGGATTATCTTTGAAAATTTGGGAGGGAATCGCATATGGGCTAGGACACGGAGAAGGTAATGATGATTAATTCGATCGTAAGCCTTCTCTTGGTCAAGGGCAATAAGTATACCGTCTTCTTCTGCAACTTCAGCATAGTTCAGCAGAAATTTCGCTAATTTGACCTGGTCTTCAATTTTCCGCCCTTTCATGAAGCCCGCTTGGTCCAGTTTTATCAAAGAAGGGGCAACATTCATTAGTCGAATAGAATAAGCCTTTGTCATAAGCTTGTAGTCTGTGTTCAACAGCGTAATTGGCCTGTAGTTGCTAATGAGACCTGTGTCTCCTTTTTTGAACACGGGGCATAACCATCCCATGTTGAAGTTGCATCCATTGGATAATCCAAACTGTCCAATGTCGCGGTATAAGTCTGCCAGGAATCCCAAAATGTTAAAAGCCCCGCCTGGCTTGTCTTTATATTTTTTGTATTCAATGTCCATGGCTTTGAAAAATTCGTATCGGATGCCATCTAGCCCCGGGGCTTTGCCATTGTTGGACAGTTTCAATGCATTTCGTATATCCTCTTCTGTAAGATTCTTGTTCATTTCATTGTATTCATTTTGAGATAACCGTGCATCACACTTTTCAAGCACTTCCTCAGTGCACATCATTCGACCATAGTCGTCGTTGGGAACATCAACATATTGTGTTGCCTCATGGTAATCCCGGGCCATCTTAGCCATTCGCTTTGGGCGAGTTTCGAAGCAGGGCACAGTTGAATCATTATCTGTTGTCTTAAATTCATTTATAGTGTTCCTCAGGTGATACTCCTTGGTGGAACGAGTCCAATAGTCAGTCTTCAGGCTTTCACCTTCAATGTCGTACCGAGCCTCTGACTGGGCCTTCTGACAGTCGGCTTCTTCCCTAAGATAGGTTTCAATCTTTCCCTCTAGGTGCAGAATTGCGAGATGTTTGTCCTCAGTAGGCATATCTGCATCATTGATAACAAGGTGTTTCTGTGCCGTCCAGGTGCGGAGCTGGCGGGTTCTTCCTTTGACCAAGCGGGAGCATTTTTTGCCTTCTGCATTAAGGTCAATCTTGAATTTGTGCCAAAGGCTTTGGATGTTCTGCTGGGTTTGCCGCTCAGTGCGGTTCAACTCTTCCAGCTCCTCTGCGAGCTTCTTTGAACGGATAGAAATGTAGTTCATAAATCTTGGTGTTTTAAGGAGATAAATAGGTAAGTTCCAAATTCCTGGCCCATACTCCTCGTCTGGCCGGCATGTCAATTGGACAGAAATCAAATGGTGGTCACTGGCGATTAAACTAGGTTCAATTGACCAATTTCGATATCGTTTAAAACGGTCTACCGGTACATAGATCCGGTCAAGACGTGAACCACATACATGTGTCTCATTCGTGGTTAAATTGGTGCGTTTTTGGAAGCAAGTGTATTCGTTCGCATCAGGAAATGTTGTACGCCAACCATCTTGCATGCGGAAGAGCGCCTTCAGGCATACAGAGCTCAGAGGTACTGTCTCTTCCTTGTTCGATGTACGATCTTTAATGTCTTCAACAAAATTCCAGTCACCCAGTGTTTCAGTTGGAAATGGAAGTTCTGGATTTTCTAAGTAGCAATGCCATAATCGGCCCCACATCCTCTCTCTTTCCAGAGGGGCGTTTGGGGCGTAAATGTTCAGAATGTTTATTGTTTCTCCCCGATGTGATGGGATAACAAGCATGATTGCATGGCCCTCAATGAGGACATACTCTTTCACATTTTCCGTGTCAACATATTTTTTGTTGAGAAGGAAGCTAACTCCAGCTGTGGAGTTAGGTTTTATCGGGTGTCCAGAGTTAAACAGTTTGAACCATTTCCCGTAAATGTTGTTGAACTGGCTAGCGGCAATATGATCCATGTGTGATTCTTGCCAGGCGAAAACACCTATCCTCTTCTCGTCAACTACTCTCTTCATGTAATTGAGTTTGTGTCCTGTGCTGCTCATGGATTTATTTTTGTCTCTCCCATTTATATTTTGGGATGCAATTGTGACGTTCGAACGAGTGAACTTCGCTGAACGGGTAAGGTTCGGAGGTTTGTTCCTCTGTCTAATCTGTGCATTCAATTCTTCCCAATTTTCAGGGATAAGGTATTGCCTGTCTTTATTTTCTTGGCTTCTGTCTGATGTTACGTGCAGCGAGTCGATATTGGCATAATAAGTTTGCTCATTTAAAAGTTGTGCTGCAGTGTTAGAATTGTTGGCATGGGAGTCGTTATACGTTCCCTCTACATCTCCCATAATTATATCCGGAATTTTATTTGTACCATTCGCAATACGGCCGTTTGTGTTCCACAGATCGGGAGTCGCCGCAGTTGATATGGGCATCAACCATGGTGAATCATGGTCTGTGGTAGTCATATTTTGAAGGTCTGTAGGGGAACATGGATGCTGCCCCTCGCTCGTCACTGTAGCAGTCAGAGCAGCAGAGCTGCTACAGAAGGGGCCGTGTGTTGGGTAGTCGGAGCTAGGCCCCGGATCACCCCGACTCCTGCTGATTTCACTCTCTGAACTCGTAGCCGGCAGGCACTGACGAGAGGGATGTACCACGTCCCCGAAACCCTCCCGTGAACCAGGAGGGCCCTCGGTACCAATCTGAATATTTGTGTTGTTTATAGGCATGTTTTGGGTGCGTTTTAAGACCGCCGTCATAGGATTTCAATAATATTTCAAGCCGGAATTGTACCTCTCGAAAGGGAGTGTGGCATGTTGAGGGTTCCAGCTCAACAGATATGGGAAAGTAGCCACTGAGTTCAGATGATTTGCTTGGTGGGACCTGGGTAGTGAATTACTGACATTGCTGCCAACATCGTGGAGATGTGGCTGTGTACATGAGGCCAGCGGTGGTGATTACGCAATCACACTGCCATATCTACTTCAACAAATTGCGCGTTATGGGGGTTCCAGGTCAAGCAGTCACAGATTTCAGATGATTTCCTTCATGTCTCAATGCATCAAAGTCTTGTGTAGATTTGGTTCAGAGACCATAACTGGCAGATGTAGAAGAATGTATTGAAAGTAGTACATGAGAACATATGTGGTCTATTCTGCAAGCACTCATAGCAGGCAGTTTGGTGTTACAGAGGCTGAAGCTCGACGACATGGTGCAGTTGTTCGAGGTTCGCATCAGAGGCACGACGGGCCGAATCACGTGATCTCGGCTCCGCTCCGCAGCAACGAGTCATATAGTGACGTGGCAAGGTGGGGCGATATCGTCGCCGCAGGCGGCGCGCAGGCGGCGGATAAGGAAGGAGGAGGAGATGGGCATGGAGGAGAACATACCAGCATAGTTTCTCCAGGATTTTCTGGGTGTATAGGCCTGATACGGCACGATAATATATTGGCTCTATGGCCGGGCTCTATGGCTCCTTCCGCACTTTGGCGGTGTAGCGCAAGCTACGCGGGTGTGGAGGTCACCCTTGGGCTGCAAACCCTGGCTGCAAACCCTCCTTGACCCACCCACACCACCAGTCTCGCTCCATCTCTCCGTCGACGAGGGGACGTCGGCGTGGGAAAGTGGGAGATGGTGGTGGTAGCGGATCAAAGAGCCTCGTTCACGCCACACTGGACGATGAGCCGCGATGGGAATCCAAATGCAAGCTCGCCTACAGAGAAACCTACTAGCTCCCCATATTTCGGGGACGAGAAATGGTGGGTCAAGAACCAACCCTTCATCCTGTCGCGGGGCTACAAATTGCGACCACGCTATGAGCCGAACTGGGTCCCGTCTTGGACGATAAAAGAGGACCCAAACGAAGAGTACGAGGATTTCATACCATCATACATCGTGAGGCAGTTGGTATCCGTATTTTGACCCAATCTGATCCAGCTTAGAGCACCCCGGCCCTTGACGCTGTTCGAGTGAGCGACGGGGAGAAAGTGGTGTTGAAGAGAGTCCCAACTACAGGAGAAGAGCTCCGGATTGCGATGCTACTATCCAGTCCGCATCTCCGATCTGACCCGCGGAATCGCACAATCCCAATATTGGAGGTCATCCCTGTAGTCCACGAGAGTTGGACACTGTTAGTTATGCTATACTGCCGAAGATTCGACGATCCACCATTCCATTGCCGCGCGGAATTTATTGAAGCAATGCAACAATTTTTGGAGGTACGCTACTTGCTCTGCGTCGCAGTTTAGACTAATCTTGGACGTAGGGCCTGCAATTCATGCACGACCATAACATATCTCACTTGTACGCCGTTCCGCTCTTCCCGCACTCATATTTTAAATGCACCTTGCAGCGATATTGCGCCCCAGAATCTCATGATGGACGAGACTCGTGTCGTGCCTGCTGGGTCTCACTTTTTGAGGCCTCGTACTCATTCTGGATTTATTCATTTGTTCCGCTGGAACAATCGATGCTCGGTCGGCCCTGTCGATTATTATTACATCGACTTTGGACTTTCTATGCACTTCCCTGGCGGACACGCCACAGCATCTACCGTGGGCACCCTAAGAACGTTCCCCACCATACCAGAACTCTCCAAGACGGAATCCTACAATCCTTTCAAGGTAGACGTGTACCAGCTTGGTCTAACCATGCAAAAGTCAATCGAGGTGCTCGATAATTTTCGCTGTGTCCCGTTCACCAACTAATAATATCTGTCTATTCCAAGACTTATTGGGCCTTAAGTGACTTCCGCCCTGTTGCCGCCGCCATGATGAATCCAAATCCGCAAAATCGCCCGACTCCGGCTGAATCGCTGGCACAGCTGAACAGCATCGCCGCGCGGATGTCGTCCCGCACGCTGAGAGCATCTATGTGGGAGAAAAACGGTCTTGTGAACCACGTCACACGGCGATTCCTCGGTGGTTATTTCCCCAGCTCGCCCTCCATTCGATGACACGGTGTATTATTATTAGTAGTAGTAATTAGTCGTCGTGGAATTTATTGCAGAGAGATTGACCGAATCGCTATCGGTTGCATGGCCTGTTATAATTATGTACACAACATCAAAACACACGCTGCAGTGTGATAGCAGGGAACAATAGCCTTTAAACAACGCACGAATTCTCGCCAATCTGAGATGAAAAGATGAATACTCGTGGAACGGCGACGAGAACGGTTACATATTACTAACTGCACCGATAGCAGACCCAAAGAGAACAGAATCTTTGTCCGCAAAGGGAATATCGCCCCAAGTTCTGATACTGGGGATACTATTTACCAACGATGAAGATTTGCGTTGGACGACCGCACTACAAAATGCCAGCGCCTTGCAATTTGAATTCAAGGACACAAACCCCATCGTTCTTCAGACTCGTTGCGCCACCTTGCGCCACGCAGAAGCCTTAGCATGTGTTTAAGATAGCCGATTTTGAGCCCAACTTCGGGCCCAACTTTGAGCCCAACTTCGCGCGAAGTTGGAACACGAAATAGTTCGGATTCCGAAGTTGGATGTCAAATCGTGCTCCAGACCACGATTTGACATCCAACTTCGACCCCAACTTCATGCTCCAACTTCCCCCACTCATTTTGGCCCACCCGTTGTACTTCCCGGGAGCAAATGGTGAAAAGTTGTGTCCGAAGTTGGGACCAAGTTATGCTCGAAATCGGGCTTGAAGTTGGGCTCGAAATAGGATATCTGAAACACCCTAATGCCGAAGTTGGCCATTAGCCCTCCCAGCCACTATGCCTTGCCAAATGTGCTTGCATAGTCCTGGGAGCTGTCTATACAGACCATTTCCCATAGAGATGCATGTGTCGTCGGAAAAATGGCGGAAAGCCACAAACTACATCTTAAGGCTCCAATCATTTCTGTCTATAAACGTTTTCAAACGGTTAAACCCGTTTTTATTTCCATTTAGTTTGCGGGGGCTCGCAAACGGTAAGCAAACAGTTTGTAAACAGTTCAAATGGTTGTCCGAGCTCACCCACTGTGCTATCAATTATATATCAAGTTTTCAGACCCAGATACAATCTGAATATCGTTCATGAAATGCACCCAAGGCCCATAAATGAGGTACTCACTGAGGAGTGTTGATTTGGTTGCGATCCAAGCGATATTTCCCAATCTGGTAATTTTTCACGTGAGTGATGGCGCGCGGCCATCTCCGCCTCGCCACCCGCCAACTTCCCACCCTCGTCCCGCTGCCCCTATTGTGCTCCTGTTCTTCTCCGAGTGGAGCATAGGGATCTCTCTGAGGGCCTCTATGTCTGTTGAAGTCTGTTGTGGATAACAATTTCAAGTCTACAGGCCTGGAATGTCTCCGCAAAATTACCAGCTGAAGTTACCGTTTATAAACAGTTTTAAACGGTTTTAAAATGTTTACTAACCATTTCTGTTTAGTTTGCCTGTTTCTTCAAACGAAAACTAAATGGTTGGAGCTTTACTACATCTGCCTTGGTGGTCGCGCATCCAACTCAGTTTTGAGCCGTGTTCCTCATTTTACCTCCCATCCTGCTGTACCAACAGGCTGCTTTACAGCTGTTTCCGAAAACTTTGACACCGCTCTCGAATTTTTTGCCTGCATCAACTTTTGATGAATGCTAAGGATTACTGTTTTGGGTATGACTGGCTCTATCCGGCTTCGAGCTACCGATGCTCCAACAAATTCATTATCCTTGGAAACTTCAAGTTGTGAGGCATAAATTTGCGAAAGCGCCATAATAAATACATACTGATATTGTCAGCCCATTCTGGATTTTTTTTGGTTGGATCCAACAACTCTTGGAGCAGAAGTCACTTCCGCTCCTGCAGAGTCGTGCAGGCGCCTGGACTAGGCCCATCCCGAAAAGGTCGGTGATCCGCACCAAAAGCAGTAATCCTTAGCCCACCATCAAAACTCAGGACAAACAAAAACTTTTGACCAGTGTCAAGGTTTTCGGAAACAGCTGTAATGTAAACCAGCTTTTGTTCTGTTATGTGTGCTGCACGTCGGGATCCACCGGCTCTCCCCGCGACTATTTCGTCCTTTTCACCCTTTTCATTAGTCAGCAATGCACCGCCACTTCCGTCTCAAAAATCGTTGTCACTTTCCATTGTACACCCTGCCTCATACGCTTCATGCCAGCTGTCACGAAGCTGATCTTTTGCTGGGAACACTACTGTCATGATGACCACACCGGGATCCGGAATTCACAACACGCTACACTGACTTACTCATTTACTGTACCTTGGGTTTCCCTGTTGACGTTGGAGCAATATCCTCGTCTAAATAGTATCATCGAAGCAATTTTGGACATCGCCTCTCGTAACAACACTGGTTGAACATTTCAAGTTTTTTGGTGAAAAAACTAGTGAAAAATGTTTTGAATTTTACAGCAATTTTTCAGTGAAAAACCAAGTGAAAAACTTGTAACTTCTTCATGAATTTTTTGAACTTCAAAACTTTTTCAGCACTTTTTCAGAAATCTTTCACAAGGTTCAAAAAGGTCACCAAAATGTTTCAAGTTTTTCACCTACTTTTTTGGCGAAAAATTACTGTAAAATTCAAAACATTTTTCACCAAAATTTTCAGTCCAAAACTTGAAATGTTCAACCAGTGCAAAGCCATTGATCTTTGGAATCTTCAATGTTACCTTGTGCAAGGAGAGGATCGAGCACTGTGGTGCTATTTTGTCGACTACATACTCCGAAAATACTTGGAGACTAGCTACCTAAACATTAGGCCCGGTCAAATCATGAACATTTTTGTGAATGATATACATTTCCCGATACCTAGATCAAACAAATTTCCTGAGGACCTCAAGCGCATGATCTCTGCAGCTCAGGAATTCAACCTGAAATTTACAGCACTCTCGATTGACCGCGAAGTGCAACTCGACATGCCAATATGGAAACACCCTGCTGTACGGGATCCAACTTACAGAAGTGCCTGCCTTCGTGGTGCTGCAACCTGCCTCCGAAATATTCACGGAGTTCGCACGCTTCGGGATGCATTGCGAATTGCGAACAGAAAAACTACGGTGCCTAGGCGGCCACACACTATAAGCCCTAGTGGCATTGGACGGAAAAATTGTGGATGTCCACCTTGTAATAGGGATCGAAATGAACTTGGTTGCGAACACCCAGGCAAATGCATTGACACTGCACAGATATTGATAGACTGTATTATGCCAAAGTGGAATCCACTGGCTCCTATGACTGACCTTTGCGATGATATAAAACTGACAGCAGTGGAATTGGATGCAAATCTGCAACAAGTTGAAATTGATCAACCAATGACCTACGATCCGAACTTCAGAGTGTCTAGTGCTGAAAATGGCTTCCGCATCTTTGCTGGGGACGATTCAATGCATGAGATTGCTGCAAGACGACAAGGCCAACTTGAACCACCCCCAAATTTAACAACCGCTTTTGTGCATATCAAGGTCATGCGGACTGGTCAGTATGACCCTCAAATTATGGCAAGATTCAAAATTGTTTCAGATGACTTCGAGGAAGACACAACTGTACATCTCACATTTGACAACCCAACGATAAAAATGAACTTTAAATCCGGAATATTGGGAGCTGCACTCTCCTTGTTCCAGAAAATTCCAAATAATGCCCCATTACTGCTATGCTCCCCATCCGACTTTTTGCTCAAAACACTGATTAAGGAGCGAACAAAATCTGAAAATAACATGTTAGACCCTAATTTCCCCCTCTTTAAAGCGTTTTTGCAGTGCTGAACGAGCGGGTTGCACGAACACAATTCAAGCAAACAACAGACACTTTTCCTGTCACCTTAAATTTGGACACTGATATATGCCCTCCACTCGAGGTTGATACCCAAATTGATTTAATGTTCAGCTGTCCTGGAATTCTAATCTCACAAGGCTCACAACGGATCTTTACAAAAATTATCAAAGGCAACCACTCTGAACCTTTTAGAAAGGCAACTTTCATCAACCTAGACCGCATCCGATGCTCCATATATGAAATTTCTGAGTACGCTCCAACAGACGAAATGATTTGGAACTCTATACGTTCCACAAATTTGAGACGAACCCACCGTGAATTATTCTGGAAGTCGATTCACAACATTTTCAGAGTAGGTGACTTTTGGACACACATGAATAATCTTGAAGAATTTTCTGTTTGTCACACATGTGGCGTCCCCGAAAACCTTGAGCACATAGCAATGGACTGTGATGCATCGGGCGCAAAATTAATTTGGGGACTGACCAAGAAACTCTGGGCCACGAAATACCCCATGTGGCCCTCCCTCAGCTGGGGCCTTGTCCTCGGTTGTAACCTTGTTAAATTCAAACACTCAAATGGGAAAATTATCCCTGCTATGGGACGATTATTTGCCATTCTGGTATCTACGGCCTGGCACACGATCTGGAAGATCCGGAACGATAAGGTTCTGAAGAACCCACACCGTAACATTACAGACATTGAGATTCACAACAGATGGCTGAAATCCGTGAATTCAGCACTGGGACGAGATCGAATCCTCACCAATAAAATGAAATTTGGTAATCTTGCGCTGAAAAAAGATCTTGTCCTAAGAACATGGAGTGGTCTACTAATGAATGAAGCTGCTCTGCCAGACGATTGGACTTACACAGTGGGGGTTTTAGTGGGTATACAGCCATTGAAATTGAATGACTCAAGAAATGGGATAGGATAAATTTACTAGGCTGGAGTCCCACACTCTGGTAATTGTGCGTAATGGCATTTCCTCCCTGGACAACTTTCCCGGCATTAACTAGAACTTTCTAGTAGACCCAGCGGATGACTTTTTGAATGCTTCTGCAGACTGAATTTCATTATCCCAAACGCTCCAAAAAAAAAAAAAAAAAAAAAAAAAAAAGTATCATCGTGAATGCACGGCACAACAGCATGGCTGGTGGAAGATTTTTGTGGCATCCTTGCTAAATTTGACAGAGCAACAAGTGACCCGGTAACAACACGGCACTCGCTCACTTATTCCCTGGGCAAGATCTTCTTCCTGGATACAGCAGTGATGTGCACTTCATGCCAGCTCACCCAACTTCCAGCCAGTTCATACTGCAATGCACCCATAATCTGCCATACCTTATGCATGATTGTGCCATGCACATAAACTTGGATCATGCCGCAGTTGTTTCCACCTGGTCTCAAGACACCTGATATGTTTTTTTGGCACTCGAAGCTCGAATTATCTTAGGACCAGGTTCCCAACAGTTCGATCCGCCAAGATCTGCATAATCAAGGCTATTTGAGATGGCTATTCCAGTGCCCCAACCCATTATAATATGGACACAACTCGAGTTGTGAACCAAACGGAAGATGGTGCAATAGTCGGATTGGTCGGGAAAACAACTCCTCGTCAGACAAGTTCTAGCTAACATGCGGACTTCTTCAAAGGACACCAATTCTCTTCTCTATAGACAATGCGCACTGATAAACTCTTCAGGATTTCTCTTAGATCGGTGTTTGCATATTTTTGGGGAGAGATTCATGTTCCTTGAATGGTTCTTTGGCTCCTGGTTTGCGCTGTTCTTGATCTGTGGCTACCCCCATTGATGTGCTGATTTGTTTTGCTTTTTTGTGTTCTTTTAGTTCTATCACAGCAAGTTAGATGTTTCGACTGAAGGCTGCGACTGTGAGCTTGGCTATGGGGATACAGAGAGGCCCAAGGATGATGGTGTAATTAGTGCATGTACACCGGGATACTTCCTGGAAACCAGTGTTCCTAAGCGGGACCGTGCCATGTAATCCTACCTACCTACCTACGTCTATATAAAAGCTATGGCCCAGGACACCGTCCATGAGCACGGGCGAAGTTGTCAAGACAACTTGTGAAAGATTAGTAAGTATAAGCCCATGAACAATAAGTCTGGTCAGAGTTGACAAAGAGCCGACGGGCTGGTGAGTAAGATGGAATGAGTAAGTCGGATAAACTCCGGAGATGGTGGCATGATCAGCAGAGCTGACAAATCGGTAATATCCAGTCGGACTTGCACATACATAACAGTATCCCCCTCTTAAGACCCTTACCCTCAAGGGTCTTTGGAGTGGTACTGTTGTACAAGTCCGAAAATCTGAAAATCCGAGGATGCCAAGAAGTCGGAGTTGGAAGTTATGGATGATTTGAACGAGTGAGGGTCCGAAATGAAGTCTGGAGAAAAGTCCGAACAAAAGTCTGAAACGGTGAGGCCAAAACAAAACCAGTGTCGAGGAAGAGAAATTCAAGACAAAAGAAAGGAAGAACAGAAGAGCAGATAAATGGGAACCACTCAGTCATCCTTCAGTGCATAGGAAGCCGATGATCCGCTCGGATGGGAAGTAGTCCGAGAAAGTCTGAAAGTCCAGAGTTCGGAGTTCAGAGATGATCTGGAGTTTGAAAGTGAACCAGAGTTCGGATCTTGTGCACAGATATAACAGCCCTCTGCACAGCCACCAGATTTCAGGCACTGGTTCTGTCGGAAAATCATCTCTGCCTTATAAGAGGCTTATGTCATAAGAACCTTATAAGAACACTTGTAAAACAACAACATGGGTGTGCCCGGCAAACCTTGTACTAAATTAAAAGTGGCTTCCCCCACATTCTGAGGTTGCATTAATTGCGTAGATTGTTCGTAGACAAGGTTTTTGCAGCAGGATTTGAAGTGCTTTCGGAAAAGGGGGTCCAAAAATGCGAAAATATGATATCACCTACAACTTTTTTTTTCAGACCCTTGACACCCCCAGTGCGATCACGTGTTTGGTCCGGCAAAGCCCTCGTCCCCCAAAAATTGCTGCCCGCAGCGCCCTGACCTGTAAATGACCACACAAAATCATCTAAATAACAGTTGTGGAGCCAATTAATACTCCACAGTGCTTTCTCCTTTGCTATGTGTCACAGGAGCGCCAGGAGCCCCTGTTTTTATATGTATGTCTGATAATCACCCAAGGCACCTAGGAACTACTAAATGCACCCCTATCTCAATCTTAGTTTCGTCGTAAACATACGAACTCCGGAACGTGCGCGGCGTAGGGCTTCCGCCCGTGACCGTCGAGACGGTTCGACGGCACCCGTCGAACGGGTGCCGTGCCCGTTCCGTCGGCCATTTTGAACCTTCATCGACGGCACGGTCATGGCACGGGTGTGAGCCGTTTCTTGCCGTCGAAAAACGGCCGTCACGGCTGTTCGACGGGTACCCCCAAACCTGGCCTCTTTCAGCTATTTCAGTCTCTAGACTGGTATGTGAAAGGGTATGTGAAGCAACTCACACCCATATTCAATCTTGCCTGAACCTTTGTGATCCACCGTGGTGCCTTACGCTGAAAGAATCTCAACCCGGGCAATGCCGAAAGGGCATTTCCCCTTCGACCCAAACTCGTGTCTTTCAAGAGTTTGTGAAAACTTTCTGGCGTCAAATTCCGCATTTCGAGGATAGCTGAGTAGCTCCAAGTTATCCAAAGCCTCAATTTTGTTGTCCTCGAGTTGTTCAACTTGGTTTGGCACGCAACTTGCTGTCTCGCGTGTTCAACTTGCAATGAGGCAACAATGCGCACTTACCACAGGGTTGTACAGGAATCTGCGGCACTATTACCTCGACTTCCGAGCCAAAATTCCATGTTACGTCGCCCGTTAATACCCGTGGTACCGTCAACGGCCGTGCCGTTGACCGTGCCATCCTGTCAAGAATTTTTTCGACCTCCCGACGGGCCATCTAGAGACGGCCCGTGCCCGTCGAATACCCGTCGATTCGACGGCCGTTGCCGTCACGGCAACGGGTGGAAGCCCTAGCGCGGTGCGGCTGAAACAGTCACAAGTGGGAAACATGTCTGGGTCTGGGCAAGCTCTGGGTATGCCGGACCAGGGACTCTAGAGTCTATTGACTTCGATGACACCTCGAAGCCATCTCCTGGGAACCTGCACAGACCGCAGACGGCGCCGCTCCACCTCTCCTTTCACTCACAATGACCTACGATTGTCCTGAAATCGCGTCGTCTTGGCTGCGCCAATTCAGCCGCAATCTCGCGGCGTGTGACACAGACGGCGCGACATCGGGTTTCCTGTCCGCCGGCTGCCTGCGCGACGTCCTTGTCTTCACATGGAACAATTGCACGTTGCATGGGCGAGAGAAAATCGGGGGCTATCTGAGCACCACACTCAACAGTGCGTCGATCACGGACGTCAGGCTCGATACCTGAGCCCACTTGACTCCCGATTTTGGCCACATCACACCCTCAGTGTCGGGTGTCTCTTCGGGAGTACAGTAGTCGGGCCGGGCCAAGGATACTTCTCACTGGTTCTGAACGACAATGAACAATGGAAGGCGCTCACGGTCTTTATGACTCTGATTGATATCAGAGGCCACGAAGAGTCTGGGGCCGAGAAAGGTGTCTATGGGGGCACACCCTCGCTTGGCACGATGTGAATCGCGAGAGACGCAGGAAGGTAGAGGATGATCCGCACGTTTTGATCAGTGGGTGTTTTTTCCCAGATTCTGCAGCGTCACATATTTTAGCGGTGCTATAGTTGGCGGTGGGCAAACTGGTCTCAACGTTGCCGCCAGATTTAAACAGATGAATATACCGTCAATCGTCATTGAGACCAACCTACGGATTGGGGATAATTGGAGGAAACGATACCCGACACTGACATCGCATACAGTCAAGACCCAACACACGAGTACGCCTTCTGCTCCAATTTCCTGATCATCGATTTTTTACCCTTTCAACTGCTTTACCAATCGTATCCCGACAGCTGGGCGAAATACACTCCCCGCGACAAGCTTGCAGATTGGTTGGAGCAGTACCCTCTATTGCAACTTGTCGTCTGGACGCTCGTCCGGCCCCCACATATGATGTTGTTTCCAGGAGATGGACGGTAATAACTGACTGCGGAGGCATCAGCAACTTGACAAGTTCTTGTCGGACTGCTTCTCAGATCTTTTGGCTCTTTTGTCTTTTTAAGGTACTTTTTTTGGGCACTTTTTCCTCTGCACAATCACTTTAACTCTTCGGTCTCTTTTGCACTCCGTTTTCCTGATGCATGCCAAAGTTCTTTTTTGGGGTCCAAAGTGCGATAAAATTTGCAGACAAAACATCGTTAACTAAATATTACATGGACTGTATCTAGAATGCAATCTCGTGGGAGTGGTGATCTGCATACTTATTAACATAGAAAGCTTTGAATGTGTCCAAAGAATTTGAAAAGTCAAAATTGTCCAGCGGAACAAACTTGTTCCCGGCAAGACCTATGAGGTGTGCGGCCCGAAGTAAAGAGTTGAGGTGCACCACCACCATCTCGGGTTCTCTTGGGCGGCCGCGGACGAAATCAGGCTTCACCACCCACATACCCGTGTCTGCGTCGGGCTCGTCTCCGTGTGCCGAGAACCAGTGGATCAGTGCGCAGGGGTAGTCAACACCGCGGAATTTGAACCTGAACAAAAGCCGTACACAAGCGGCATGCAGACCACGGAACCCAGGGGCCTCGGGGTCGTGCTCGATAAAGACGCAGTCATACCTTGGTGGACCGCGGTACCACGACTGTGTAGCTCGACATCAGGAAAAGTTATCTGAGAATTTGTTGCCCGGTTGATTATATTGTGCGAAATAGCTCATGATAGGCAATTGGGTGTATATGTAGCCGTCGTAGACTACATAGCTCCGGGCGAACCCAATGTAGCTCATCATTGATTGGCGCTGTAGCGATGGCGGCAAATATCGGCATATATATCCGAACGCCAAGACTACGTATCTGGCACAAAACACCCAGTCCCAGAGACACTGTATTCTCGCCGGTCGTGTTGAAGCACCACCCCGCTCGTGCGGAAACATTCACGCGAAATCTTGCAGTAATAAAGTGTCACTGAGTGCGTGGCGATTTGAAAAATTCCCCAAGTCATTAAAACTCCGACACACGTGTGTTGATATGGCGTGATTGATGGTCAACCATCGCCACGTCTCTTGTCTTTTCCCTCCATCTCTTCCCCTCCCTTCCTCCACTGTGCCCTACTGTGCCCCGTTGAATGCCCCTCCAAACCTACGTTCTGGGCTCTTGTGACCCATCAATTCCCTTCTGCTAAATCTGGATGACTTGGACCTCTGCGCTTGTGGCTGCCGCTCATCTGGGTCTGTGATGCTCTGGCTAGCTCTGGCTTCGATGTGGATATTATCTCGCGCCCAAATCCTATAGTCTATGTCTTTTACTTCCCTTCCTTTTAGTCATGATTTGGATGGCTCGCATCATGTCTAGCTGAAGGTACGTCGTCCGTCCCCCGCCGACTCATCTGATGTATTTAAAACAGCGAATCGTGTTTCCGCGTCTCTCAACATTCTCAAAGGTGGCTGCAGTATGTGATTGACACACATTCCCGACGCCATCCGCCCCCAGTTCAGGACCAAATTCACGCCGGCGCTGCTCGAGTACACCGGAAGTATCCAGGGCTGGAACGACCCCACCGCCGTCGAGGTTGTCACCATCTGGAACTCCGTCTTCCCGGATCACGCGGTCTCGGTGGAGGAGAGAGAAGATTGTGATTTGGTGCTTGTCATCACAAAGCTCGTGCGTGCTAGTTCTTTCAATTTGCAGACTCAGGCTCACTGCCTCGCGCACCTAGGCCCAGGACAAAATCGATGGATGGCGCAACAGGATCGGCGCCGCCGGCGTTACCGTGTGGAAAACAGTCTTCAAGGGAAAATCCAAGCAAGAGGTCATCGCGGACGTCGAGTGGTACTTGAGTGGTTCTGATCGGTCTCGCGTATTCTACTACCGCGACGTTATCGACGACGAGGAGACTGGTAAGACCAAGCTCATGGTATGTACCTTGTCGTGCTCCTCTTCTATCGGGCGATAATTACCCTTGTCAGGGATTATTCCAAAGTTTTGTTTTCTCGCATGTATTCACTGTCCATTGCAATGCGACTGCTACGGACGGCCACCTCGGTCCATTGGGATACCCTACGACTGTGCCTGAGGGCGCGCTGACCCTAACATGTCATGCGGTGTCGTACTTCCTTTTCATCATCCGAAGCCTGTACTGACGAACACTCAGATTAAGCGGGGACTCAATTACCACCGAACGGGTCAGCTTGTCATCCCCGAAGGCAGCCTCGGACAGTTCTCCAAGACGAATTGGGCCGATCACATGGATTTTAGTGAAGGCGTGCAAAAAGTGGTCGCCAGCACCTCTGCCATCACCGCCGTCGTCAAGAAGCTCAAGGAGTCGCAATGGGACAAGATCATCACCGCCGCCCGCGCCGCTGCTTTCCCGAGGAGTCGGACTTCGAGCTCGTCGACGACGATCCCGATATTTAGGTGCGTGTCCCGGCTTGTAATCGGCTTCCTTTTCTAACACATCCCCTCGGATTCGGTGCACCCTCAGTTGGTGACGCCCCTCCATGCACATCACATACATACCTCCCGTAGATATCCACGCCTCATCAACGTTGCTATACTGGTTCCATTCTATATACTCTCTATGCCATACTATGCTTATGAATATATGAATCTATGCCAATTTCCTGCGGGATCTATGCCTGGAATACACTTTTGAAGTCACTTGTGCGCCTCCTTTTTGGTCTACTTGCCGTGTCCTTCTGCGTCTTTTTCACTTTTAAAAGAAAACGGACATGTCTAAAAAAAGAGAAAGAGTCTTTTTCATCTTTTAGGTCTTTCGACTCTTTTCGTTCTTTAAAAAGAAGAAAAAGATCCCAAAAGACAACTTGTCAAGTTGCTGATGGGCAAACACATCTCCCTGAATCTTGCTCACATTGTTCTCGCTGCCGGCACTGTCGGGAACTCTCGCAGCTGATTGTGAGACCCCTATTTCGTCGGGTAACCCGGCCCGAGAGCGCATCAGCTGATGTGTTCCTCACCTCTTCTGCGCGACGGCGTTCTGTCAGATTCAACGGATGGAAACCCTCGAACCTGGGAAGCAGACTTTATAGCAGACCGAGCGCACAGCGGAAACCTGGACCGGCTGCTCTTGCGACGGGGATATGTAGAATCGCCATAGGTTTTGGTACTGTCCTTTTTCTCCAGGGGACCAAGGTTCCTACATCTCCTCAACGGCCTTAGTATGGGACGGCGAAAGAATTTGGCCAGGCAATCGAACAGCCACGGAAAGCGTTTTTGGCACGGTCAGGTTCCCCACAGCGCTGCAAGGCACAGCGTCATCTTTTTTTCATGTGAACGGATTTAGCGTATTATGTCAACCTCGTTTCTCGGGACGTTTTTTTCACCCGGCGGCTTCGTTCTTTCCCACGCGAGGCGGCAATCTTCCACCGGCGTGAGCGAATACAGCCCTCCTCCGAGAGAATTCGTCGCCAATTCCCACCGATAAGGCCTCACAGTCCTATATATATGCCATAAACCTCGGCTATCATGGTGGAAATAGAAATTCATGTGTTGGACATGTGGGAGGTTTAAACGCGTCTCAACAGCAACGCGCACAGCTGCCCAAGTGTGGAACCGCGTCTTTTTCACCTGATCTTGGATGGGTTTATAAACTCAACAGGCCTGGACAAGGACTGGACTGCTACTAGCCTTCATCGCTCTCTCCCTCACCTTGTGTCGCGATCATGGCCCTGTGCAAGCTCCTGACTGTCCTCTCAATCGTAGTTACAGCGTCAGCAGGCAGCATGGTTGTGCATGAGAGCCGTACAGCCGCTCCCACCGGATTCGTCAGCCAAGGTGTTGCACCTGCGAATGACAGGATCACCCTTCGTGTTGCTTTGGCTTCCAACAATGTCGGGGGTCTGCAGGAAAAGCTGATGTCCCTTTCTACGCCTGGGAGCTCTGAGTTCCGACAGTGGCTGTCGAAGGACGAGGTTCGCGATTGTCTCTTCATTTGCACCTATACATGGCTGACGAGAAATACGAAGGTGAAAGCCTTCGTCCAGCCTTCCCCAGAAACCGTTTCTGCTTTCGATGCGTTCGCATCTGCGAACGGCCTCAAGCCCACCGTGATCTCGCCGAATGGGGATTGGGTGTCCATCACTCTCCCAGTCTCCCAGGCAAACGAGCTCTTTGCTGCGCAGTTTGAAGTTTTCACGCACCCATCTATGACGCAGACAATCACGCGCACGCTCTCTGTGTCGCTGCCGTCCGAGCTGGTTGGGCACGTCGATGTGGTCCATCCCACTACAGAATTTGTAGAGCCCAACGCTCGCCTGGCGCCCGCAAGCTCCAACCTTGATAAGCGTGCACCCGCCGCATCTTGCAACTCAAGTGTTGCTACTGGCATCGTGACTCCGACGTGCTTACAAGAGCTTTACGGGATCCCTGCGACCGCAGCCACCGAAAAGACCAATGCTCTTCTCGTTACCGCCTACGAAGACCAGTTTGCGCAGACTGCGGATCTCGCGGTTCGTTCTTTTATCAACTAGTATGGAGGCACGACTGAACATGTGTCGCTATCATAGGATTTCCTTAAACTCTTGCGGCCCGATATACCGTCTACTACGACGTTCACCCTGTTGACCACAGACGGCGGAACGAACACGCAGAATCCAACCGACGCCGGAGTCGAGGCTGATCTTGATATCGAATATACAACGGGTATGTACTTCGCGCGCTGTTTTGCGGGAGTGAGGGTACTCAATCCCAATTAGGTATTGCGACGGAAGTCCCCATACAATTCCTATCAGTAGGTGGAAATAACTTCGCCACATCTTTGCTAGACACCACCACTTTCCTCGATGGCGTGGCCAACCCCCCTTCGGTCATGACGACATCTTACGGCTCTACTGAATCGTCTTTTGGAAGTAGCATGGCAACGTCAGTATTTAGGTTTCATTAGGGGAATCGTTATGTTGATCGATTGCTATTTTATAGCAAAATCTGCAACGGCTACATGGCCCTTGGCACACGGGGTATATCCGTGCTGTTTGCTTCCGGAGATGTCAGTCCTGAGTGGCTACGTGTCCTTGCAGCTCTGACTCTGGCTTTAGGGCGGTGTGCGCGGAAACCACGACACGACTAGTGTCTGCAAAAACAACGTATTCATGCCTGTGTTCCCTGCGGCTTGTCCTTTCGTAACCTCCGTAGGATCTACGCAAGGCTTCGGGCCTGAAAAAGCCATCAACTTCACCGGTGGCGGGTTTTCCAACGTCTTCCCCACTCCTGCCTACCAGACCGCAGCAGTCGCCAATTTCCTCAAGACTGTCCCGTCCAACTTTGCAGGGACGTTCAACAAGGCCGGGCGCGGCTATCCCGATGTTGCTCTCCAGGGATGGAACTTCGAGATCGTGTCTGGCGGCGTAACAGGCCTCGTTGGAGGAACTAGCGCATCCTCGCCGACCTTTGCTGGAATCATTGCCCTGATCAACGACCGCCTCGTCGCCGCAGGAAAGCCCGTCCTCGGATTCCTCAACCCGTTCATCTATTCGACGGCATCGACGGCGTTTACTGATATCACTATTGGCCACAACTCGGGCTTCGTCTGTCCCGCCTCTTCGGTTAGTCTCCGTCATGCATTATTTCCATAAGATCCGCCTGCTGAGGTCCACAATTAGGTGGCTTTCGACGCGGCGGTTGGATGGGATGCACTCAGTCAGTCTCGGTGGCGACTTTCGTAAGATTTGCCTGCCTGACATCCAGGAATTAGCTGGTTTCGGCACGCCCGTATTTTCCGAGCTGCTTGCCGCCGCGATGGCTTAATCTTTCACACAGCCTGGTCAATTTACAGGGAATTTAAACGGTCTTGTACTAACATTGGTATTTTGGGGGGTGAATGTAACCTTTGTGGAATAAATCCTGGTCGATGGGCGTAGAAGACGCCTCACTGTGATCAAAATTCAGCAATGGTATAATCGAAGATGCTGGACATTGTACCTTACTTCTCAAGTCGATCAAGATTGTCGGAGATGAGATAAGATTTAGATAAGATTATTGTTGACATCGGGAGTTGCCGGGATTGATGAGATGGAGTGCCCCTGTCTCGGTAACCCAGACGTTCCGGTGATCCGCGCCACGCGAGTTCGGGTAAGAATGATGGGCGCAGGAGTTCAAGTATGTAGCACTCCCACCCATCAAATTTAACCGAACTCGCGTGGCAGGGATCAAACGGTCCGCAGGTCCGGGCGGGGTGCTACGAAGAACGTCTGGGTGACCGAGACAGTCAGGCCCGCTGGCGTTCTTGAACAGCTGGACGTACAAACTCGGTGCGGAGATCCTCACGTCATTCGGGCGTGCGCAACTGTGCGTTATAATTATTATTTGATCCGCGGCGAGTTCCTTTTCCCTATTTGATTTGAGCTCGGCGTAGGTTTCCGCGTTAAATACGGTATGCCGGCACGCGACCACGCTCATACTCGCTGACGTGCATGCAGGCGAGCTCCTGAAAGGATTCAAAAACTTGGGGGTAGAGGGCCGTGGCTGCGCCCGGCAGGATCTCGTACTTATCTTTTTTCCCATCATGCTCCCAAATCCACCCGGACACACACAACAAACCCGGAAGTCATCGGAATCCAATGTAAATTGATTGCCGAAAATATTGTTTTTTTTTAAATCAAGCCCACTTCTTGCATTCAAAAAATATGAAATAGAGTGTATTTGCACCACCCATTTGTTTTCGACATCACTCGTCGTTTTTAACTGACCCAAATGATTGATGTGATTTCGATGAGGCCCAGGCAGACCAGGCCATGTATTTACTTCAGCAGGTCCAGGGCAATATTGAAAATTTGCTGGGGGACTTGGAAGGAGGTATATACTAGACTTATTAATGTTCATACCCTCTGAATGAGCCCACAGGCAGGCATGGGACGCGACGATCTTAGCCGAGTCACGCCTGCCATATTCAGTTACACCAGGGAAAAGAGACAGAAGTAAATAAAAACAGCACAGCCCTAGGCCACACAGCCACTAAAGGGGTAAGGAAAAAGTGAACGAAGTATAGGGACAGCCACTAAAGAAGTCAGACACAGCCACTAAGGAGACTATCTTAAAAAATCGGAGACAAGTAAAATAGGGAGACTTTTAGCCCCTCGGAGGAATGAAAGGAACGAGTATTATGTAAACATAAGTACTCGTAAACTCCCGGCGTGGAGAACAACTTCAGAAGGTGCGTCGGTGTCCCATCAAATAGACCAGCCCCCTAACCAACCCTTCCCAGAACGCATGGTCGACTCAGCGTGAGTCCCCTAGTCTCTGCGAAGCACCTTCTCGAATCATTCCAGCCTGCACTTCGCCGCGGGCTTCTTCGGCGTGTAGTCGTACCAGACGGACTACCACCAGCTCATCGAGATCGAGGCGCAGGGGTTCAACAGTGCGTCTTCCCTCGCCGTTATTCCCTCATCGGTTATAACACGCGCCCAGGCACGCTCGCGCCGTATGACCAGTGCCCGAACGCGAACAACGAGGTGTTCACGTTCTCGAACGCGCTCGTCGCCCAGTGGGCGGGCGTGTACCTCAAGGACGCGGAGACGCGCCTCGCGCCGCACCTCAAGGGCCTCCCGCTGAATGCGACGTGGCTCATGGCGATGCAGCAGCTGTGCGCGTACGAGGTGCGCTTTCTTACCTACATCTAGAAAAGAGCACATGCTAATTACGGATATGAACAGACCGTCTCGCTGGGCTACTCCGCCTTCTGCGACCTCTTCACGGAGGAGGAGTGGAAGGGGTACGAGTATTCCATTGGTATGGCTTCCCTGTCCTTCTCCCCTTCTCCCCTCTCCCCCACTAATACCCGCCTTCTAGACCTATCGTTCTGGTACGGCGACGGCCCAGGCAACCCCGCGGTCGCCGCGCAGGGCATCGGGTGGGTACAGGAGCTCGTCGCGCGGCTGACGCAGACGCGCATCACCGAATTCGCGAGCACCGTCAATGGGACAATCGTGGACAGCCACGTGACGTTCCCGCTGGACCAGCCGGTGTATGTGGACGCGACGCATGATACGGTTATTTCTGCAAGTGCGTCTGTCTTGCGATTCTATTTTAGCGATTTTATCTGATGGAGTGTGAAGTCGTGGTGGCGATGAACTTCACGAGTCTCGCGAAGACGGGGCCGTTGCCGACGGATCATATCCTCAAGGACCGGGTATGTATTATGCACTTCCTTCCTAGCGCGAGACCGTTGATTCTCCCCGCACAGTCCTACATGGTGAACCAAATATCGCCCTTCGCCTCGAACCTCGTTGGGCAGGTGCTCTCCTGCCCCTCTCCCTCCTCCCACTCCACCACCGCCTCCACCACCCCAACGCACATCCGCTGGCTCCTCAACGACGCCGCCGTCCCGCTCACCGGCATCAAGGGCTGCACTCACTCCCCCGACGGCCTCTGCACGTTCGACGCGTTCGTCAAGGGCATGCAGCAGCGCGTGGAGGAGGTCGACTTCGCGTTTGGGTGTTTTGGGAACTACTCGGTCCCGGTCCCGGATTTGATTGTGGATGGGCAGCTGCCGCCGGGGTTGAGGCAGAAGCGGGCGTAGGTGAGCAGTGGGAAGGCTGACGGGAAGGATGGTGCTTGGCGTAGGTAATCGAAGAGTAATGTAAGCTTTGATTCGGTTTGGGATTGGTTCGTGTTGACGGGCAGGGCACAGTTGAGAAAAATTTATTTTCAGAGCTAGGACTCTTCACTTGAATATCCCGCTGTTCCGCTATGATATCAAGTCAAAACCTGCTCGGACATATTCGATTCTTTTCTGCTTTCGGCATCTTCAAGATATTCAATACTTCCGAAGTTGGACCTTTGCGCGGCCGCCTGTCATCGTTTCAAAGGACATTGGAAGTTCTGATATTAGTGATTAGAGAACCAATAGACAATGGGCTCTTAGCTCAGCTGGTAGCATGGATCATATCTGATTGGGAAAAAGTATGAAAATTTGGACGAGTGGAGAGTCGAACTCCAGACCTCCCGCAAATCTAGAGAATGCGAAGCGGGCGCAATAACCAACTATACTACACGCCCATATCGTTTTGTGCCATGTCAACCGTCTACTCGTCCTCACGCCGTTCGGTCCACTCAAAAACACCTGACCCCTTTCCACGGCCCCTGGGTCGAGTGGTCACCGGTCACCCTTCGCTCCGCTCAAAGTTTGTGGCCTCCATCTTTCAGCCGTTTTCAGAAGTTTGTACGCGTCACCATGTAAGAAGCCACGTCCCCATGCATATAATTAGAAGTACTCGGTGATTCCCTGGGGAGTTTAAAGGCTTCAGACAACGTTATTTTATAAAGAGTAGAACTTGGATACATTGATTTTTCTGTCTCATATCTGGGTCTGTTAGAAGTAATGCTGAAACATAGCTGGATAATGTACATATAATTGGTCATACCTGCAGATAATTGGTGGTAACCGCGGATCAATTGGCGCCAAATATATGGGACATAGGCAACATGATAATGGCCGATAATCATCGACAATCTCGCCAATTATCACCAATTATGCCCAAATATGGATTTCGGGTTTTCCTGATGACTATCTCCGTACTATATAAACCTGTTTCGTAGTTAGACGTTCTTCGATGAATCTACAACTTACAACAATCAGTATCGACTTGCCACCCCCGTGTGCCACACTCGTCTTTCACCCTTCCGTCACAACGACCCAGCCAACCCCGGAAGCTTGGCGGCTGTTCATGAGAAGGCTAGACCCTGCTTTGTGCGCTCGTATTACTACCGTGCCGGATTTCCCGATGACTTGCCGTTGCTTCCTGATTCAACTTTGTTCCCTCTGTCAAAGTCCATTCAGTACGAGAGACATGAGCTTAGATCTCAGCAAAATGATGTCAAGTGAGCACAGGTGAGCCGAGGTTTGCCCACAAGAACCGGATCGATATATAAAGGCAAGTGGCTCTCGGGTTCTCTGACGACGTGAGAAAAGCTGTCAACACCATGGTTGTCGTTGGCTCTCTCCTTGTCCTCCTTGCCGCGGCCGCCGCCGGAGTCTCGCAAACGCTAAACATCACCGACGTTGACTCTGCCGGCTTCTACTACTCTTTCTGGGCCGAGGACGGTGCCAACATCACCTTGTCCGGCTATGGGTGGTACTATCCTGGATTATACAACATACAGTGGAGCGAAAACGCCAGATTTCTGGGCGGGAAGGGCTGGTCAGCCGGATCTGCTCAGTAAGATCCCGCTCGCTCTGGTTCGCTCACTAAATCTATACGCGTGCAGGGAGATCCAGTTCTGGAGTGATCATTCCCAAACCGGCGGCAACAGTCTCCTCTCCCTCTACGGTTGGACGACCGACCCTCTCGTTGAGTACCATATCACCGAAGACTTCAGCACTCCCGATCGGTTTGCCGACCTCGCGTTGAAGGGCACCGTCACGTCTGACGGATCAGTGTACAACATCTACGAGGCCAAACGCGTCAATGAAACGTCGATCCTGGGGATCACGACCTTCAGCCAATACTGGAGCGTCCGCCAAAGCCCCCGCAGCAGCGGCTTCCTCACCACCGAGAACCACTTCAACGCGTGGGCCGCCCTCGGGATGCCACTGGGTGAATTCAACTACCAGATCTTTGCTGTGGAAAGTTACTCCGGCAGCGGATCCGTCGACGTCAAGGTCTCGCACGTGAGTTTCCTCGGTCTCGAATTCCTCTGTCATGTGTTTTCCCTGAGTCATGCGGAACCTAGTGCGTGCCGGAGTACGGACAATGCGGCGGATTAACATTCACCGGACCTACCTGCTGCGCTGCCGGCCTCACTTGCGTAGAAAGCAACGCATATTTCTATAACTGCTACAAGGTGTAAAATGACACCCACGTGGTGGTGCTCAACTGTAACGCATAGTCCATGGGCCGACATGATGTACCGTACAAACCCGTTCGATAAGCATGAATCTCAAATGTTTTGTATGTAATGTTTGTCAATTATTGCCTCGAATATTCAGAATCAGATGGTGAGCGTTAAGCAAGCGTTGAATCTTTCGATCGTCTAGCATCCTGCCCTTGTACACATACAGTACCGCACATCCTGACAACACATTTTAGTGGCTGCCTGCACGGACGATATCGCTGCTAAGGGTTATTAAGGTAGTTGGCGGACTTGGACACATGTTCTGCAAGTATTGTGAGATGAAAACATCCCTCTTTTGGTAATGTCGATGGCGCTGCTTGGCAGTGCCGACTCGTCCAAGTTGGCAAGTTGAACGTTCAACTTGATGGTTTCCTTGGAGATACTGGGGTCGAGAGCGAGAGAGCCAAAGAAGGAGGAAGAAGAGGGTATAGCAGCAGCCAAGGCGAGAGAGAGAGAGAGAAGTCATGTCCGAATTAGGACATGACGGCTGCCAGGGCAGTCTTAACCTCGTGGAATCGTACAAACCTCCATACACAAGTAACAGAATCCGCGCCGGTAGGGCTGCCGCCCGGGACCGTGGCCACGGTTCCACGGCACCCGTGGCACGGCTGCCGTGCCCGTTCCGTCGCTGACTTTTTAGGCTTGACCACGGCACGGCCACAGCACGGGTCGAAGGCTGCACGGGCCGTTGAAAAGCGGCCGTCACGGCCGTTCCACGGGTGTCCTTTTATCAGGCACAATATGTGTTCTGTGATGCTGGAATTTGTACGATGGGTTCTCAAACCATGTTCTATGTGTTTGCTGCCCTCTGAAATCAATGTGCAGTGTTTTTAGCCATTTGAGTGGAGTTCAACAGAAGGGCGGCAACTTCCGAGAGTGATGGCGGAGTTCAAATTTCGGTTCAATCTTTCTTCTTTCTTCCTCTAACGCCAACAATCAGTTCATTCTTCAGAACAGCACACTCGGGCGAGCCTGTTCATTATTTACATGATCCTAGGTCTTTATACAAAACAAATTCAGCAAGCATGCAGGTGCGAATTTAGTTCCTAGTATTGTTCGTCATTCCCAACTCCTTGAACATATGACGTTCACTTTGCACATTTATTATCGCACAACACTTTTCTCACAGCGCAACACTTTTTTGGCAGCGCAACACTTTTCTGGCAGCGCAACACCTTATCGGGCCTTCGGCTGATGCCGTGTTCGCCGGCATCAGGCACGTGGACTTATCTTGCCGTGGCATCCTACGCGTACACATGGCCAAACTCAGTGCGGCTACGAGTATGCACTGTCCCTTGACCGTCCCGTACCAGCCACATCACTGGTCCATCCATTTTGTGCAAGTCGGCAGTCAAATGATCCCGTATTGAGTAATTTGATGGAGCAGTAACTTGTAAGTAGCAATTTATGCTATTTGAAACAAGTACTAGCCTATTCCAACTTCTATCCCTGGTGTGGCTCGGCATAGCCCTTAATCAACTCAACATAGGCAATGTCAGTATCATTGGGCATCCAAAGATATGGTACAGCCATACTGAAACCGAATCGAAAACTTGCCTGTACTCTTACAATCAATTCGACATAGCCTGTTACGCGTGACCCGAAATACCACGGTAAATCACCGTGACAAGGTTGGAAAAATTCGACAAACCTCGGATTTGCAGCGCGAATGCACAGATCGATGCAGATGCCGTGAAATGGCCTAAGGGCCTGATCAGGGTGCACACTTCGTGGGAGCGTCCCAGCCAAAAAACATCCAGTGAGGCTGTGCGCCGTTCCAGGCAAGATTAGGCCCTCGTGACACAGATTGATTTTTCGGCTTTCTTCGGCATCCACATCAAACTTCTCTCGACATCGTCTCCCGCCCTTTTGCACCTCTCCCACTCATCCCGCCCTCTGCAGCCTTCGTCGACAACAGCTGGAAGTAGCATATCAAAGAGTAATTTATCAGATAAATCATTGTTATTGGCACTGGAAACCCGGGTGATTGGCACTGGTCGGCATCGGTTCATGCCGGGGACCATTGGTGGCTCAACAAGTACCAGTGGAAACCAGTGGTGCACAGTGGGCGGTAAAATGATGATTTTCCTCGCCATTTTCCACCAGCTTCCACCAGATCTCAGTGTGCTTGACCTTTGAGCCAACCTAACTACCACGTGACCTCCGAATCAGGTAATTCTGCACATGCAAGGCGTCCGGAAATCGCCGAAGTCCCGATTTTAGCGAAGGCCACTCCCTGTGGTGGACAAACCTCTCGGAGGAGCACCTTAACACTCAGAATATAATTTATACATGACTCATAGGTTTTATAAGTTTTCTCTTTTTCTATTCAAGCTTCATCCTGCAATCCCAACAAGTGCGAAGCGGGTGCAATAATCAACTATACTACATGCCCATATTAATGGTGGTATATCAATTGTCTGTAGCTTGGGCCTTGATCGTCTTGGCACGCTTCACCCCCTGCCCGTGAAGAAACAGCAGGGCCCGGCCAGTGGGGCAGGCATGTGCGGATGACAAACATGTTCAGCTCAAAATTTGTGACCTGAGCCTCCTCATCAGCTGACCTCACTGCGCACGCTTCGCTCTGCTCAAAATTTCAACTGGCCAGGCTCGTTAGCTGACCTTGTTTTTTCTAAGCTGAAGGTTGTGGGTTCAATTCCCACAAAGTCTATCTCCTTTTGTTTATTTTATTTTATTTTTATTTTATTTTATTTTTTGGAGCGTTTGGGATAATGAGTTTCGGTCTGCAGAAGCATTCCAAAGCCATCTACTGGGTCTACTAGAAAATTCTAGTTAATGCCGGGAAAGTTGTCCAGGGAGGAAATGCCTTTATGCACGAGTACCATAGTGTGGGACTCCAGCCTTAAAAAAATTATCCTATCCCATTTCTTGAGTCATTCAATCTCAATGGCTGTATACCCACTAAAACCCACACTGTGTATGTCCAATCATCCAGCAGAGCGTCTTCATTCATTAGTAGACCACTCCATGTTCTTAGGACAAGATCTTTATTCAGCGCAAGATTACCAAGTTTCATTTTATTGGTGGGGATTCCATCTCGTCCCAGTGCGGAATTAACAGATTTCAACCATCTATTGTGAATCTCAACATCTGTAATGTTACGGTGTGGGTTCTTCAAAACCTTATCATTCTGAATGTTCCAGATTGTGTGCCAAGCTGTGGATACCAGAATGGCAAATAATCGTCCCATAGCAGGGATAATTTTCCCGTTTGAGTGTTTAAATTTAACAAGGTTGCAACCCAAGATGAGTCCCCAGCTGAGGGGAGGCCACTTGGAATAATTCATGGCCCAGAGTTCCTCGGTCAGTCGCCAAATTAATTTTGCACCGGAGGCCTCACATTCCATCGCAATGTGCTCCAGGCTCTCTGGGACACCACATGTTGGACAGACTGCAAATGCTTCAAGATTATCAATATGTGTCCAAAAGTCACCAACTCTGAAAATGTTATGAATTGACTTCCAGAATAATTCGCGGTGGAGTCGTCTCAAATTTGTTGAACGTATAGATTTCCAAATCTGTTCATCTGTTGGAGTGTAATCAGAAACTTCATACACCGAGCACCGGATCCGGTCTAGGTTGATGAAAGTCGCCTTTCTCAGTGGTTCTGGGCGGCTGCCCTTGATGATTTTTGTAAAGATTCGCTGTGAGCCTTGTGAGATTATAATACCAGGACAGCTGAACATTAAATTGATTTGGGTATCAACCTCAAGTGGAGCACATGAATCAATGTCCACAGTGACGGGGAAAGTGTTTGTTACTTGCTTGCTTGAACTGTGTCCATGCAACACGCTCGTTTAGCAGTGCAAATACTGCTTTGAAGAGTAGGAAATTCGGGTCTAACATGTTGTTTTCAGATTTTGTTTGCTCCTGAATCAGTGCTTTGAGCAAAAATTCAGATGAAGAACATAATAGTAAGAGGACATTGCTTGGGATTTACTGCAGCAAGGCGAGTGTAGCACCCAATATTCCCGATTTAAAGTTCAATTTTATGGATGGGTTGTCAAATGTGAGGTGTACAGTTGTATCCTCATCGAGGTCATCCGAAGCAAGTTTGAATCTTGCGATAATTTGCGGATCATATTGACCAGCACGAATGACCTTGATATGTACAATGGCTGTTGTTAAATTAGGGGGTGGTTCTAGTAGGCCTTGTTGTCTTGCAGCAATCTCATGCATTGAATCGTCCCCAGCAAAGATGCGGAAGCCATTTTCGGCCCTGTACAATCTGAAGTTCGGATCATAACTCATTGGTTTATCAATTTCAACTTCTCGTTGGTTAGCTTCCAATTCCTCTGCGGTCAGTTTGAGATCATCACATAGGTCGGCCGTCGGAGCTAGTGGATTCCACTTTGGCATAATACAGTCTATCAATATCTGGGCAGTCTCAATGCATTTGCCCGGGTGTGCGCAACCAAGTTCATTTCGATCTCTATTACAAGGTGGGCATCCACAATTTTTCCATCCAATGCCACTAGGACTTATGGTGTGTGGCCGTCTAGGCACCATAGTTTTTCTGGTAGCAATTAGCAATGCATCTCGAACCGTCTGAACTTCATGAATATTTCTGAGGCAGGTTGCAGCATCACGAAGGCAGGCATTTTTGTAAGTTGGATAGCGGACAACAGGGTGCTTCCATATTGGCATCTCAAGTTGCACTTCACGGTCAATCAAGAGTGCTGTAAATTTCAGGTTGAATTCCTGGGCTACGGAGATCATGCGCTTGAGGTCGTCAGGTATTACGTTTTACCTAGGGATCGGGAAATGTACATCATTCACAAAAATGTTAATGATTTGACCGGGCCTAATGTTTAGGTAGCTGGTCTCCAAGTATTTTCTGAGTATGTAGTCAATAAAATAGCACCATAGTGCTCGATCCTCTCCTTGCATGAGATAGCATTGGAGATTCCAAAGATCAATTGCTTTGTTTCGAGAGGAGATATCCAAAATTCCTTTGCCTCCTCGATCAACTGGGAGGATCATTGTTTCTGGTGAAACTCTGGCTGTTTTTCCATCCCACAAGAAGGACCATATCAATTTTTCGAGTGTGTCCTCAATTTCATTTGGCATTCCTTGGCCTCTGGTCAGATATTGTGTTCGACCTCCAATGACCATACTGATGATATGGTGCTTCCCTTCTAGAGATGGGTTTGTTGCTTGCCAGCGCATGAGGTCTGCATTAATTTTTTCCAGGACAGAAGGCCATGGTGTAGTATAAGGGATATTATTTCCGATCCAAGCACCTAACATCCGGCAGCTTAATTCTAACAGTTCGGTCGATCTCACCGATTGGGGGGTGATTATTAATTCGTCTTTCTCTAATGACTTTCTGGCGATAGGAGGACCTCCCAAAAGGAAGGAGCACAGTTTTATGTTCATTGAATTTTGCAGTAGATGCGCCACAGCAGAGGCGTAGAATACTCCAGAGAGTCTCCATGGAGTCAGTGGATTTCAAGTAGATTGTTGTGTCATCAGCAAAAAGTGAGACCATGAGATTCTTATTTGTTCCGAGAATGATTACTCCCTCAATATCAGATTTCCAGAGCAGACATGCAAGAGGCTCAATAGCCAGATTGAATAATAAAAAGGAGAGGGGATCACCCTGCCTCACACCCCTGGCAACAACATATGGTTTGCTAAGTTCACCGTTGATCATAACTACGGTTTTGGCATCAGTGCACAAGCTTTTGATTGTCTTCAAAAATTTGGGAGGGAATCGCATATGGTCTAGAACACGGAGAAGATAATCATGGTTAATTCAATCATATGCCTTCTCTTGGTCAAGTGAAATAAGTACACCATCTTCTTCTGCGACTTCGGCATAGTTCAGCAGGAATTTCGCTAATTTGACCTGGTCCTCAATTTTCCGCCCTTTCATGAAGTCTGCTTGGTCTGGTCTTATCAGAGAGGGGGCAACATTCATTAACTGAATAGAATAAGCCTTTGTCAGAAGTTTGTAGTCTGTGTTTAACAGTGTAATGGGCCTGTAGTTGCTAATGAGTCCTGTGTCTCCTTTTTTGAACGCAGGGCATAACCATCCCATGTTGAAGTTGCATCCATCTAGAGAGTAACACGACTATCGAATATCACAAATATTCGCGGGTATCTATTCACGAATGGCGAATATTTGTATTCGTGAATTGATGTGGCTGTGCTATTCGCGCGAATGCGAATATCATCTTCTGGGAAAGTGGATATTCACGAATATTCGTTGAGTAATCACCACGGAAATGACCCACTCAGAACCAACTCAGAACTAAAGGACTGAGACTTCTGCCATCTTGCCATACTGCAGTAAAAATAGATGGCATGAAATATTTCGAAATCAATGAGCTCTGGGAGCTCATCTGAATCAACCTCCACAGGCGATGAGAGGTGCCAAGTGTCCCAAGTTGGAATGGATATTTTTTTCCAGCCATTTTATTGCGACTTGTTCAAAAGCTGGGGGATCTGTGAAAAAATTCGGAAAGTGAGGATGCAAACTCTGTAAGAACTCAAGAAGACTATATTGTAAGCTCCTGAACAAATTTTCACCCCTGGGGTCTTTCTGAGCTTGGCAAGTTCGACCATTGGACAAGCGGAATGGCTGAAGTAAATATGTTGAATTTAGCATTGGCATGATGCCAGGGCCACCCAATATATATAGGATGACATTATCAAGATATATTTGAGTCAAAAGAAATTTATTTACATCGGGCCTGCCGTTGCAACTACCTGCAAGTTGGCACAAAACTGTTCTCCATCTAGTCACGTGATTGCGCATCAATTCATGCATCGCACTTCAGTCGCGTCGAATGAGGCGCATCGGGGTGCCCCCCAACTCGGCTTCTATTTTCCAATGTACCCATTTGACCTTTCCTTCATTCCATTTAACACCCACCAAGATAGTCATTGTTTTACCTCTGGCACAACTGCGACAGTATGTACATAGTGATTTCGGACAAAGTTCTGTCTATGCTGGACAAGCATTGGGGAATATCACATTTTTTCCTCCAGTCCTCTGCATCTTCCTTGTGCTATGATGGTCTTGGGGAAATTGGATTCCTGATGTGTCTTCCTCGCTCAAATAATGGGTTGTAAGATAAAGCAAGGAAACATGAGCTGTATACCCTCGATTTTAATTCATGTCAAGCTTTGGTCATACGAGACATCCCCTGTCGCCGTGGATGCTCGGTCTCGAACCAGGTCCAGTTCTCCAGGCCGCAGTGGATCTGGATCCGATTCTCAGCCCCCATCTCGGCCTCATTCCAGATCCCGCCCAGCTCCTCCAACACTGACCGGCATTACACAGGCGGCGAAGCGATTTCGGAATGCCGCCCTCACACTTGATTTCACCTCGGCGAGGGAGTTCAGCCAACCAATCAATTGAAGATGAGATGAACCATTATATGACCAGCTCCCTCCCTGCAAGGAAGTCGACAGACATGGTCGGGTATTGGATGGTTCGGTGTCCCAATTGTTGATTGTTAACCACACCTGAATAATCTGCAGAGTTGTGGACAACAGCGAGTAGTTGTTGTGTAGAATAACACTTGAAATGCATATTATTCGTGAATAGTTCATAAATAACGAGTATTCAAAAGTCGCTGAATGCGAATAGTTGGCATTCACAAATATTCGCGAATATTGCTGACTAATCAACGAATATTCGCACTGGATATTCGTACGAATGCGAATATCACTTGTAGGTTTTCGGTGAATATTCATATTCGTGAATATATATTTGTGTTACTTTCTACATCCATCTAGTAATCCAAAATCTTCAATATCATGGGATACGTCTGCCAGGAAGCCCAAGTTATCGAATGCCCCTCCTGGTTTGTCTGTAGACTTCTTGTATTCAATGTCCATGGCTTTGAAAAATTCGTATCGGATGCTATTGACTCCTGGGGCTTTGCCGTTACTAGACAGTTTAAGAGCATTTCGTATATCCTCTTCAGTCAGGTACTTGTTCATTTCGTTGTATTCATCTTGGGATAATTGTACATCACATTTTTCAAGCACTGCGTCAGTGCACATGATTCAACCATAGTCATCCTCGGGGACATCAGCATGTTGTGTAGCCTCATGGTAATCCCGGGCCATTTCTGTCATTTGTTTTGGTCAAGTTTCAAAGCACGGTACATTCGAATCAGTATCTGTTCTCTTGAATTCATTTATGGTGCTTCTCAAGTGGTACTCCTTTGTGGAACGAGTCCAATGACGAGTTTTCAAACTTTCGCCTTCAATGTTGTACTGAGCTTCGGACTGGGCCTTCTTGCGGTCAGCTTCCTCTTTGAGATAGATTTCAATCTTCCCTTCTAGATGTAAAATAGTGAGATGTTTTTCCTCGGTAGGCATGTCCACATCGTTGATAACAAGGTGCTTCTGTGCTGTCCAGGTACGGATTTGGCGTGATCTCTCCTTTACCAAGCAAGAGCATTTTTACCTTCTGCGGTAATGTCATCCTTGAACTTGTGCCACAGGTTTTGAATGTTACTCTGGCTTTGCCGCCCTGTACGGCTCAGTTCTTCTTGTTCTTCAGCGAGTTCCTTTGATCGGACACTCAGATATTTCATAAATGTCGGAGTTTTGAGGAGGTACACAGGTAGGTTCCAGATTCCGGGCCCATACTCCTCATCTGCTTGGCATGTCAATTGGACGGAAATCAGGTGGTGATCACTGGCGATTAAACTGGGTTTGATTGACCAGTTTCGATATCGTTTGAAATGGTCTACCGGTACGTAGATTCTGTCAAGACGTGAGCCAGTTACATGCGTCTCATTTGTAATTGCATTAGTGCGCTTCTGGAAGCAAGTGTATTCGTTTGAATCGGGAAATGTTGTACGCCAACCGTCTTGCATGCGGAAGAGGGCTTTGAGGCATAGGAAACTCGCAGGTATCGGCTCTTCCTTGTTTGATGTACGATCTTTAATGTCTTCAACAAAATTCCAGTCCCCCAGTGTTTCGGTTGGGAGTGGAAGTTCTGGATTGTCGAAGTAACAATACCATAACTGTGCCCACATCCTCTCTCTTTCCTGAGGTGTATTGGGGGCATAGATGTTCAGGATGTTAATTGTTTCTCCCCTATGTGATGGGATAACAAGCAAGATTGCATGACCCTCAATGAGGACATACTCTTTTACGTTTTCAGTGTCAACATATTCAGAAGAAAGCTAACACTGGCTGTGGAGTCTGGTTTTATTGGGTGTCCAGAATTGAACAGTTTGAACCATTTCCCGTAAATGTTGTTAAATTGGTTAGCAGCAATATTATTCATGTGTGTTTCTTGCAAGGCGAAAACATGTTTATTTGTTTTCCATATTTTGATCTCGATAGTGTCCTTCACGTGTAAGCCTGTTGCCTGGAGAGGTCCATGCCTTTATTCCTGGACCATAAGGCAACACGGTATCATGCATCCTCATACATGCTAACTTTGCAGTTGATAATTGCAACGTTGGGGACTGGGCTCACCCACCATTCATCCATTATACCCAATGAATAGTGACACTGATGTACGCGTGTATATATAATTTAATGCCGAAAGCAAGACTGGGCAACGCGAATCAGACAAATACAATGTCCCACCGTAGAATATCCAGCGCAAGAATGTAGTCCGCCAGCAGACCGCCCCAGACGATCCAGCCCAATTGCCCATTGCGGTTGAAATTCGCTGTCAAATACGTGTTAGATGCGCAGCCGTCTTCAAGGCAGAAATGACCCACTCCAACAGCTGTTCGGCACATCCAAATCGATGGTCGAAAATTGCCATACGAGATGAGTGGCTGTGCCGCCGACAGATATGACGAAATAAGAAATGCCTTGTCCGTTGAGGACACCGGCCCCGGCGAGCATGGCAGCGAATGTCAGCGCACAACCGATCAGTAGTGGGCGGATACAGGTGCCAAAGAGGATCGCGGTGGAGTGCACTCCCATCTTGACGTCGTCTTTGATATCCTGGCAGGCGTATATCGTGTCTGGTGCACCATAAGCCATAAGCCGCGAATCAGTTTGATGTCATGTCACTGACCGTATAGCATTGTCCAACTGCCGGGAACAGAATCAGTTGCGGAAGATGGAACGACGACATTGTACCCACCACCAACAGCCGGCCATGGCCGCTGAAAGTAGCGCACAATTGAGCATCTTCGTTGCCGAAATCCATGCGGTCATGAACCCAAAGTTCATCGCAAAGCCGAGCCACGCTTGGGGCCAATGGGTGACGCGCTTCAGGAGAGGATATATTGCGAATCTAACCCGTCAGGTTTCAGGGCTTATATTTGGTGGACGGCACTCACAATGGCCCAAGTTGAAATATGGCGACCCAGAACCTAAGCTTGGAGTCAGAGTAGTTGAGAAAACATGGTGGAATTCGGATACGCTAGGCCGTGCTCTGTAAAGTAGAAGAATGCGGCCCCCAGAGCGTACTGTACCAAGAGGAACAGAGAAGCTGCCAGAATGGATATACGCCCACTAGCAAGAGGTCTATTTCTGGTCCTCTCTAGCCCAAGGTCAGTTGTGTGTGCGGTCTATGGTATGGCACTAACCAACACCAGCATCCATCTCCCGGTCAAAGATGTCGTTTATTGTGCAAGCCGAGCTACGTAGCAGAAATGCGCCAACGAGTGCCTTGGCTAGGTTGATTGCGTAGAGGTCCAATGGCAGCTTCATCGCATATGCGGCCATCGTAAGGCCCCACGCTACAGAGAAGAATTAACTTGGAAAGACAGTCGAGGATATTCTGTGGACCGCACCGAACGGCCAGAACATGAGAATTGTTCCGGTCGGCTGCGTATGTTTTGGTCAGCTGGAGCCGGCGAGGACATGGAAGACGAGATGCATACTTTTTCGATTCGGATCAATTCGAGGTAGGGCCGGAATGACTCTGGTACAAGACAAAAAAGTAATTTCGGTCCGGGCTTCCTGCACTCAATATGAGTGATGAGGAGCGTCGTTTCCTTTTGGGCTGGGGGCGCAGAGTAAGCCATGAGTGGGGAACGATAAATGGAGGGAAGATGTCGACCGGTATTTAAGCCTCTTCCGTGGGTTAAATTTTAGCCCGTACCGCTGAGACAGTGTCTTTAGCCGGATAATCGTGATCAGAAATTAGCAGCTGCATCGTGGGCTGCATCCAGAGAAATCTCAACCCAATCGGTGGAACAGCCAAAGTTCACGTATCACGATGGATCTCACCAGTCTACACCCGAATTGGCTGCACCACGGAACCCAGAGTGCCGGGAGGATATAAGACCATCTGCAGGATGCGGTTTAATTCAGTAGCAGAGGGGTGTGAAATTGGTTGAGAATCATCGAATGGCGGCGGGAATGCTACACGTTGCCGTAATCCTGCCCATCCTAAATCGAGCGAGGGTACCGGGAGGTTAAGTTAAGGTCGAGATATAGATGACGTTCGGGTGAGGCACTTCTGGCCCATATCAAAATCGTGGGAGGCATCAGGATGACGCCAGCGTCCTGCGAGGACGGAGTCTGATCGTCCGGGCTCACATCTGCTGTTTTGGGTGACCAAGATGCGTGAGCAGTTTAAGCTGCCGCCGGACCTCCTCGGGAGTCTCGCCGTAGAGATGTGGGGTACCGGTCCCCACGGTGCCGACCAGCCACGGTAGAGTCGAGTGGTGGATTAATACGCTGGAATATCTGAGCGATTAGGCTTGAGGTGAAACACCACGTACCGCTGAAACGATTGACTTGGGCAGTATGTGAGACACAGTTTCGAGGATGGCCTGCGTTTTCCGTCTCGGAGGCGAGATGTATGCATTGCAGCGCTGTCTGATGCACGTTCATTAGATCTTCGAATTATAATATCTGTCCTGCCCGAAACACTCGGGCTTCTTCCCTGTCGGATTGTGATCAAGTCCCATAAAGGAACTCGGCAGCATTCTTACCGGCGTCGCTAGAGGTCGAAAGGGAGTACTTTCCGAACGGAAACATCAACGGAACGGACGGAGCACGCCGCACGGCAGCACGTCGAACGGAAGCGAAGAATTGAACGATGGTTTGCAGAGGGGATCGTCATCGAGCACCCCACCAAAAATACATTAACGCCAATGAATGTATCATCCTGGCTACGACGAGAGCACAAATGTGAGAATCGAACAGATGTAATATCAACTATGCTGTGGGACTCCCCTTAGCTGAATATTACCAGCGTTACTTCCGCAGTGCGCTCGAGAAGTATTACTTCCATCTCGACTTTTTGACGGAGCGAAGACCTCCAGTGAAAAAAAGGAAACTGGATATGGGATGTGGGTTAGCTGCGCGGACATGAGGCAGAATCTTGAGCTTCTGACGCCGATCTAGCCATCGGCCGCTTGACATCCTCAGAGGCAGGAATGTCAACGCCGCCGTCATCCGCCTTACAGTTCGTGCTGCGGTTTGGTAGATCCGACGACGCCGAGATGGTAACCACGAGGTCGCGAGAAAGGTACTCTCAGTAGCTCGCGAAATTGAGTAGTTGTTCACATTCCCGCAAGTTCTTGCATACACTGGTCATACGCGGCCGCCGGCCTACGAATTGGGCGAGTCCTAAGAGCCGAGCTCGGCTGCTTGGGCGGCTAGGATCCAGAGTAACATCGATTTATACTTTGACCATTAATGGCGATCCTAGCTTAGTGTATTCAAGGACAAGAGAGGACTGAGATGCAAGTGTGATATATCAGGGCCGCTGCACAACAAAGACAAACACTCTTCCTCTTTCTGACGCAGTCGACTTTGAATTAACACCGTCCTGCCATGTCACACTCTCACGACCCGTCAGAGGAAGAGGAAGGTGAATGGTCCCGCTGAAGTATATTCGAGCTTACGCTCAAACATGACCAGAACAACTTCACTTCGCAAATGTCATTGCCGCCTTCCAAAATTACGCACAGTATTCAGTAGGTTGTTTGGGCGTATCGAAGATCGCAGAAATAATGCTTTGTAGCTTTCTGCAAACAATCGAAGGCGGAAAGACCTCTTTGCTCTTCCAAAGGCTGATCAGGAACTGCTTACCACTCTGGGATACAAGCAGCAACTAGATCGAGTCGATAATGCTATCATCACCAACGCCGACTTTCTATCCGAAGTAGTTTCTAATCCCGAGATATTCGGCCATAATCTGGGCGCAGATTCTGCTAATGAGACTGATGTGTCGATGGACAGCACTACGAACCACTCCCACGACCATGACTCTCTAGGTGGGAACATCGAATCGAAGGCGAAACTCGGTTTTGACATTTGATAGGCCATTCCCACTCGCACGGGCATGGGCATAGACACTCCCACTCTCACGATGGAACTCCTCGGAACCGAAGACGGTATAAGCCTACTGACTTTGACATGGACAAGCTGCGAAGCACTCTAAAGCAGTTCGTTCGCGACTGGAGTGTGGAAGTGAGCCGTAATTTTTTTTCTCGTGCATACTCTTCAATTTACGCTGGCCTCATCAGGGAAAGGAAGAGAGGGAGGCTTGCTACAAGCCAATGAAAGACGCTCTGGTTGCGCACTTTTCCGGCATCCCCGATTCTGAAAGGTTTTACATCGTTGCAATATCGTAATTAATCTTGACTTTTACCTTTCAGAGGTCTTATACGAGTGCTGGTACCCGGTGCTGGACTAGGCAGGCTGGCCTTCGACGTCGCCGGCCTAGGCGAGCCTTCTGTTTTGTTCCGTGTCAACATCCGAATGACTGTGTCATAGGGTTTACATGCCAGGGAAACGAGTTCTCCCACTACATGCTTCTCGCGTCGTATTTCATTCTAAACCAGTAAGACAGAGCGTCCCTGTGCGCGTTGACCCAGATCTCAAGTACCGTGAAGGACGACCGCGATCAACGCACACACGATCTACCCATACGTGCACTCCTTCTCGAACATCCCATCGCAGGAGGCGATGCTGCGTCCGATCTCCATACCCGATGTTCTGCCCTCGGGACTCCTGGACGGCTCGGATTTCTCGCTGGTTGCCGGTCAGTATCTTTCCTGACCGAACAATCAGTGATTCCAACGCCCAGATACAGGTGACTTTGAGGAGATTTATGGCGCTAACAACCCCGATGAGCCGCAATCCGACCAGTGGGGCGCCATCCTCACTTGCTTCTTCATTGACACCGTACAGTAACCTCTCCTGTCCTCCTAATTATTGCGTGCCTGACTTGTAGATGCCAGGCAAAAAATATCGTAAACTATCTCCGTATCATTCATAAGATTCTCGCTCCCGGCGGCGTGTGGATCAACATGGGTATTTACGCGTTCTGCCGAAGTCGTATTCCTATCTCATATTTAACGCTTTGTACCAGGTCCGCTCCTATGGCACTGGGAAAATAATACTACAAACGACCCATCGATCGAACTCAACCTCGAGGAGGTAAAAAATCTCGCCCGCGCTATCGGGTTCCAGATATCTGTATGTCCCGCGTTATTGTGTGGGAATGGCAGCTGGCTCATAAAGACGACCAGAATGAACACACGATAGACACCACGTACACGAGCAACTCGCAGGGTATGCTTGGATACGTGTATCATGCGGCGTTTTGGACGGCGACGAAGTTGTAGATCTATCGAGATGCAAGAATTATATAATGTTGTCTAAATAGCAACGGCCCTCGGAGGAGGAGGGTTGCCTGACTTTGTTTCGCGGTCGTCAATCACGTCTCACCGTTCCTCTTTCGTCCTCCCACCATCATCTAAAATGCCGAAGTTTGCCGATAGCATGCCCAGCCACTCTGCCATGCCAAATGTGTCCCAGTAGTCCTGAGAGCCATCTATACGAGCCCTTCCCATACAGATGGATGCCTGGTACCATGGTAGCGAAGATCGAAAAATCCAAAAACTACATCCACTTTAGTGGTCGAGCATCCAGCTCATTTCTGCTCCTTGAGCCTCATTCTACCGCATGTTGTGTCGTATGAATAATGTATAGCAGCTTTGCTCCACAGATCTGTGTGCTGGCCGTCGTTGTCCCCGACCCGCACCCCCTTTTTGCTCTGAATAGTCAGCAATGCACTGCCACTTCCGTAATCAGAATCCGTTCTCCGCTCACTGAGTCGGTGCACACACCCGCCCCCGCTTCAAGCATACTTTTTCGGGGATCATGGCATGTAATGACTGTATCAATACATTGGGCCTGCTTAATTTCAGGGTCAAATCTTCACTGGCACCACGTTCCCGCAATTCTATCTCCTTCAACGGAGATCAAAATCTCCTCAGTCCCCCAGGACCCTCAAGAACACCCATCTGAACTGTTGCACCTTGTTGCCCTTCACGCTGAAGTAGAGCTCCATCTCATATCTCCAATTGAGTGTCCCAATGATACAGTCCTTCAGCCCCCTCATATAGAACTTCGCATTGGTGTCCATCGTCCCTTGCCCATGCCCAGACAGCTCAATCACCTGAGCACTTGCGACTAAGGGGGTTCCTCGACCAAGCTGACCCAGTCTGAGGGGGGAGATGCATTTCAGGGGCAGGGAAGAGGGATGCCTCAGCAGTGAGAAAATGTTGAAACGACTGGCTGATGATGGTAAACACTGTGTTAGTGGCACCTTGGATGGAGAGACATTTGTGGGCCAAGATTATGGAGATGATGTGGTGTGAGTTGCCAGTCCATTGGTCATTATTGTGCACAAAAATGTCCTGGTGTGTGGTTAAACCTGATAGATGTGCTTAAAAAAGATCTCAAGTACCATGGATACAGCAATGAGGTCTGCAGTGGAACACTTTAGATTCATCCATTTTTTGCTGTCTGCCCAGCTTGAAGGTATTTCCAAACCTTCTGCTAGTTCAATGAGGTCTAAAATCATCAGGATGCCACTTAGATTTCATCTAAGGTTCAAGTATCCCTCGAGATCTGGTATAATATCATTCTGGCGGTTCACAATTACTTGCATCTGTGTCTCACAAAATGCCTTTGCTGACTCGCTGAACTGTGTCCTCCAGGATTCCAAGCACATTGAGGTGATTTTCGGCATCAACCTTCAGAATGAAGTGCCTGTTAGCTGTAATAGCTGATATTTAGAGTCAGACACACACTCCCAGAACAATTCGCTTTGAGCCAAGCATCTTAACACATCTCCCCTGCCATTCAGAAGCTCCTTGATCCATCCGCAATCAGGCAGAGTCCTCCCCACTCCCAAATTGGCTGTACAACACACCAGCACTGTCAAAAAGTCCATCCCTAGCCAGAGTTGCAAGGCATCGCATGTTGGAAAGCACACTGCTGCCAACAGCCCAATCTTCATCAAGTGCAATGTGCAGCGTTCACCTGCAGTGAGAATCCAATGTGGCACGTGGTCATCTGCAGTAACTGTATGAAGTTTACTTAAGCAATGGGCATCTCAACATGAATCACAACTTAAACACTGATCTGTTCAACAGTGTAGCTACAGGTGCTAGGATGAGGACATATAGGCAGGGGTGTTTAAGACCATTCAACTTGTTTAAACAATCCATGTGAACCGCTGTTTAATCAAACAGTGTTCAATGCCAATTTAGGAAGTTCCTCACAAAAAGAAGGCACAGGCCAGGATTGAACCAATTTCCATTTGCAAATTTATAACTGCAAGTCTATGAGCAGTTGCCAAGTAGGCCACATAGACTTGACGAAAGCCACTTTCGATCCTCTGAGACTCAATATTGATTATCCACTTGACACAAGGCAAGTGGACTGGGTAAAATTTCACTGCTGTCCTCAAATTAATCACAGTCAAACAACTCCCTTCATGTTTGATTAAGCATTTGTTATTGATATACCAGCATTTTAGTAAGACTTCCTTCTGGCCTTGGCTTGGCATGAAAGCCATGGCTTTGGCCCAGCTTTGGGTGGTTTTAGCTTCCTTCTACTGTAATATTACATTCAACAAGATAAATGGATTCAACAGTAGGAGGAGATCAGGATGTGACGATGTAAGCAGGCTGATTCAAGCCCCTACTATCCTTGTTGGTGTAGAGGTTAAGTCTTCTGCAGCCATTTATTCCGTTAGCAGGACCTCTGGAGTTCGAACCTCAAGCTAGCCACTTTTTGGATACAATCCTTGTCTGGATTCTGCTTAAACTTGAACCTATTCATTGTTCAACACTGTCTAAACTGAACCTGATCGTGTCTAAACATGGCCAGAAGCCACCCTGCAGCCCCTTAGGTCATCTGTTAATCAAAACAATGCTTAAGAGGTGATTTAAATTGTGATGCCAATTGCTTAAGCAAACTTCATATAGATTTATCCATCCCAGTCCCCATGTAAACCACTATTGTGATGCAGTCGATACAGCATGGCAGTGGTGGTTTGTGTGGAGAACCAACTGGCAGATGAGGTTGAGCAGGTACAGGTATCCCCTGGGGCAACAGTGGTGTAGTGCTGAGTGCAGCGGTAACCGTTGGCATCCATGCCAGGGCCTTCATTGTCATGCTTGACTGTAGGGCTGTGAGAACATAGCATCAGTGTATATAACACCAGGAGGTTGGGTATAATGGCCATACCTGCAAGCTGACATGTGGAGAGGTGCAGCGACAGAAATAGAAAACAGACAAGCTAGTGTAAGGAATTTGGTGAACATTTGTTGGTTAGAAGTGGAGTAAGTAATGAGCATGCTTGATATTCTGCTAAGATCCCTTGAGGTCTGGGCTTTATACTTCCTTGCCACTGAATAGTTGCACTTAGTAGCAGCCCAGAAGTGATGATGACAACCACATGGAGACCGAATCGGAGAGGCCTACTTGGAGCAATTCTCAATATGTATGATTTTGTAACTTGGAATCCACAGCAACAACTCAGGGCTGGAGTTGAGTAAACATTGAGTAGCATGGTTCGGCATCACGATGGACACAGAGGTTCAGACTGTACTAAGATATGGGCCATGCACATCCCACTAATGTGCACATGATCAGTGTGACACCCCCAAATATGGGCAATTTATCTTAGAAAAGGCTCAGATGACGAGCACATCACTCTGAGCTTATCGGTTCCATGAATTGTAGGTAAATGGTACCTAGTTGTGTAGGAAGTGACAGATTTGGCAAAGATAGCCCAGAAAATTACGAGAAGTACAAATGGTCTGAAAATTACCAAAAACAGCGACATCATGGGCACAGACCACCCAGCATGCCAGCAAAGGCTAAATACCTTTGGAACCATGCTGATAACTTTTTCAAAGGGGTCAAGTGTGTCATTCAACTGCCCGAGTCTATCTTGGAGGAATTTGATGAGGCTGATATTGTTTAGATGCTCACAATCAACTTACTTAGAACATTCATAGTGTACACTTTTAAATTTTGTATCCATAGCACCTTCCTCCTGTAAATATATATCTTGGTGCTCATTGATCATCAATGTGGAACACCATCAACTCTTGCAAAGACAACTCCTCTTGCAGCATTGTCCCAGTCACTTAGGCTTTTTGCTAGATGGTTCCTATTATCTTTCCAAAGGGTTTCATAGAAAGGATTTGCCTCGCAGGCTGTGATTATTATTCTGCACCATTTTCTTTACAATTTGCCTACTTTTGGACGGAAATGTCACATAAAGTCACACCACGTGCATGTTAGTGGGCCCATATCTTATGAAGGTGAGTGACCAGCAAGCAGCGGGGCACAAACAGAATAGGGAACAAATCTGGTGAGAGAATAAGTAAAATATTGCCCTCTGGACAGACCTGGTTCCTCTGGTGTACAGCTTTGGCCCTCTGGGCCTCCTTGGAATCATTAATTATTTTGTTTTGCTCTTTGCAAGGGGGCACCAGCATTCAATATATATATATATATATAGCTGATTTATTTTTTCGCCGACCTTGGGGGGGAACCTACCTACCTCATGACTGTGACAATTACCTTATGGGGATGGAATGTGACACCGCAAATCTCCAAGACGTCAACTGGCAATCAATCTGGCTGCCTTGATGACATTTTTCCAAGTTGAGCAAGCCACCCAGTCCACATTTAATGTGCTCCTGGCAGTCAGGACATATCTTCTTCGAGAATCATTTCAGGAGGCGCTTCGCCGGTGGATGTAGAAGGCCCTGCACCAGGAGACTACATATATTTAGCTGCCAACAGCCCTCTGCATGACCTCAGATGACATACCTCATTAGCCATAGTGTGATGCCGAGCCATGCCTTCCTAGCACATATGTAAGAAAAGATTTCTAAATTTGATTGTGAGGGTCTTGACAAACAGATGACATCTGGACGACTCGGGTCGAAATAGTACTTTGATCAACTTTGATAGCACTGTCAGACATAAATCATGCACCCAAGCTCATCCACACACTGTGTTGAGCCCCTGAGTATAAACTCCTGATTAATTGAGCTCAAAAGGCCATTTTCACCTGCCAAACCCAAGTCTGAAGTTTTATTTTTTTCCAGCCTGATGGCCGAACCCACTTACCGGCCCTAGGTCGCTGATTTGAATGCTGGTGCCCCCTTGGCTCTTTGCCCTAAGTATCTCAATGCTTGCTTGACCTGCAGCTCACATTCAGCCACTATAAGATTGTTTAAAATTTTGAGTTCAAATTGCTTATTTCTGCTGAGAAAATAAAATATGGAAGGGGAGGCCCAACACTCGCTTGGCCGATGCTTGAGCTCGCATTGGCCTGCATCATCGTTTGTTGATGAACGTGGGTGACCTCAGCAAGTACCACATCCATGACCCGCCAACCCGTACCCAGTGCCGATACCGTCGCAGTATCCGTGTTTGCACCCACAGTACACCATCAAAACCCATGGGTTGATACACTGCGGTGAACAGGACACAAAACCGCAGTTTGATCTAATTATTCTGTTTGATTTTAATTGGTTTACTGCATGCCACACAGTCCTCCACTCTACAGCTGAACCTCCATTGGTCCAATACCCACCTGCATTCAACTCATCCTTGCCCTCTCCCCAATCACCTTGCCCTTTCCCAGCACAATCCTTCGATATGATGACACCACATTGTCACCCGAATACCACAGGGACTGGTGTGCACTTCAATCTGACCCCATGCCCAATATCTCCTGAGTCAAAAGAGCACGGATTTGCTGCGCTGCTTCGAGTCAGGAGAAATGGGAGCCGGTGACTTGCAGGCATGCTTTTGCATGCACATACAGTGATGTCTGCACCCAGCAGGATCGAGTCACCAGTGCAGGGCTGTGGTGCAGGGCCATATATAGGGGTGCAGATTGTCTAATACGAAGTGGGAGTCATATGTGTTGGAAAGGGGATAAGATATGGGTGACGAACATCAAGTGTGGTCAAAATCGACTGTGGGACAGCTCACCTGAGTCGACAGGTGGGCGCAAGGAGCCGCTGCAGGGCGGTGTGTTCGGGGTGAGTCCACGCATGGGCATCTACGGCGCTGCAGCTTAGTGCCTGTGAGCGGGAAGCGGCGCCGCCTGAGTCATGTCGTCCGAGCTGTGCAGGTAGGTGGATGGTCGGGTGGGGTGTCCGCACGAAGGGCAAGTGCGCTGCCCCCAGGGCGCGCTGCACTGCTCTTCACAGACAATGTGGGTGCTCATCTGAGTCAAACCAGCTGTGAGGGGGGCATGGTGAGTCGACTTGAGGACAGTGCTGTCAATCGGTCCTGCTCGCAGGTGCTCACACGGCTGCCTTCACCTCTTCATGCTGCGCGTGGCTTGCGCCCAGTCCGGCCACAAGCACCCATGTGCTGTGTCCCGTCCCAAGCGCAGTGGCCATCTCTGCGCTGCTCAGATGAGACGTGTCGGGATGCCACGCACAAGTACTGGAGACTCAGCCCCGCGGATACTGCCAACCTCGAGTTCTCCTGCGCTCAGGTGCTCCCACGAGCACTGTGGACCCGAGGCATAATTGTGGCCCTGGGAGCCGTCGCCCTCAGTGCCGAGTGGTGTGGTTGTGTTATGTAATGTGCCCGGGAGCTAGCATTGTTACCAACTGAGCCAAAAGGCCACTATGACAGGTTAATCTGTCATAGGCTTCCCGGACTATATATGCATGAGTACACACATTTTGCATGCATGTCACAGGTTGATGCGCTTCGCATCAGCTCAAAGTGAGCAGGCAAAATGGACTTGACTTACTATGACTTGCACTGGGATTGAAACATGACTAGTGATTGAAAATGCGCTCGTTTGGGCTCATTTCTCAACCAATTCCCTTTGGGTTTTCCGGGATGAGAACTGACGTATGATTAGTATTAGATTCTCAAAAAAAAGAGGGAATTGGTTGAGAAATAAATCAGTTACGGTCCCCGAGGCCATCAGACCAGTGATCTTGTGACGAAATCCCGCACAGCTCTGCTTCCCCTCAACCGGTCCTCCTCGGAACTTCAAGGCATGTTCATTGGGTTAACTCAGACCTACTACAAAAAAAAACCGGAGACAAAAGTAACGGGAAACAATGACGGTGGATGTGCATGGATTTGAGCGTGACATTTTGAAACTCCACGGTCCGCCGTGTGTTCCAAGAGATCACATGGAATCCAAACACAATCATGACTTCGACTTCCCCACTGCATGCCCGGCAATGATGCGCTCCAGAAACCTGGCTGGGACAATGAACTTGAGAAAAAATACACAGAGGGATGTCGCATTCTCTCTGAGATGGTCATACCCAACATCAAAACTGTTAGTATTCAACTTGGTGTGCCTTACACTACTCTCTGCAATCGCTTCAAAGGCTACACACATCCTGCCAGAGAGGCACATTCCACTCAAATGCTTCTCCATCCAGCCTGGGAGAAGGCCCTTGTTAATTGGATTATCTATCTGGTTTCCACTGGTCATCCCATCTGTAAGCGCACAATCAGACAGATGTGCTGTGATGTTGGTGGGAAGCGACCCAGCTCAACCCAGATCCGGCTCTTCCTTGAGCGCCATCCTGAAATCAAACTGGCAAAGCTCATGGCCTTGATCCTCGGCATGTGCAGGTGTTTAACCAGCCTGTTGTGGATCGTTATTTCTCCATGCTGCAAAGAATCATTGCTGAAAATGACATCCCGATCGAGAACATATATAATATGGACGAGAAAGAGGTGCAGCGTGGGGGAGGGGAAAGAGCAGTTCACGCAAATATTTTGTGGCACGTGAGGCCCGCACAAATTACAAGCATCGAAGTGCAAATCTCGAGCTCGTCACAATCATCGAGTGTGTTTCAGCCAATGGAATGGTGCTCAATCCTGGGTTCATTTTCTCTGGGAAGGAACACTGTCCAGAGTGGTTCCAAACCCCTGGTATTAAGTGTGCTTTCCACAATTGCTCTTTTACACCGCATTACTAATAAATTATAAATTTAGTATTGCAATGTCCGAAAATGGATGGACAGATGATTTCCTCGGAACTGAGTGGTTCAAGCAATCCTTTGTGCCCCAGGCTCACAGGCATATGTGGGGAAGTGATATATCACTGCCCTCTAATAAGAGATGAGGCATGATATATCAGGAACTCTAATTAGAGATGTGCCGTGATATATCACATTAGAAGTACTTCTGTTTCAAGTAATTTCCAGTGAAAAAGAAATGTCAGGAGACAGTGTTGAACCATGGATCTCTGACTTACATCATATTCCAAACAATACAACACTCTTACAACTGAACTAACAGAGCATGAAGTTGAAATGATTTCACCTCACCACATGACTGCCCGCAACAACATCTATAATATACCTTCCTGACCCTCACTGCTAACCCGAACCCTAACCGAACCCTAACCGCCCGAACTGTAACTAACTGCCTGAACCTAACCATGAAACACAATGTGGAGACCCGGGCTAGGGCAAGCTTGCTTGCCCTAGCCCTTGTAAGGTGGGTGTTTACGCTTATTATGCACCTGAAAATACATGCCTTATCCAACATCCATGGACAGACTATTATGGCATCTTGCTCTGCTTGGTATATTTATTGGAGTTTATTGGTTGGCGTGATTTGTCATGTGACAATGGTTTTGGGTTCGAACCCTTTGGGTGGTTTCCTTTTGCCTTATTTCCTAATTAGGTGCATCTCTAATTAGAGCTCCTGATATATCATACCTCATTTCTAATCAGAGGCTGTGATATATCACTCCCCCAGGCAGTGGTGCCTCATTCAATATGCAACGGAATATTATTTTGTTCTGTCTTCCTCGTCATATGACACACAAGCTTCAACCGTTGGATGTCGGGGTCTTCAGTCCATTTCAACATGGATGGATCAAATGCTGTGATGTTATTGTGGAGGATACAGGCTGGGAGATGCGCAAGGAGGATTTTGTCAAAGAGTATATGGCTGTTCGTGCTGCAACTTTCAAGCACTTGACAATCATCTCAGCTTGGAAGAAGAGCAGTGCCTGGTCTATTAATCCCAAGGTTTTCACAGATGAAGACTGTACACCCAGCATTCCATACTCCACTGCTACACTCGACTTCCCATCCTCTTACCCGATTAACACTATTCGCGCCACCCTCTTGCCAGAAGCTGATGGCACAGAATCTGACTGGTCAGACGATGATTCAGACGGTGAGAACGGTGACCCTGCACATTTCTTGGTGCCAAACATTCTCACCCATACCCCGACTATCACACTTTCATCCCAGTCTGCTTCATCCCCCTCTCCGTTCACTCCTGCACCATCTACAGTTCGACGAACTTGCTCCCTTGGTTCCGATACGTCTGACAGTAATCCATGTCCTTCAAAGCACTCCAGGACTGCTAAACTGTCCCAGGAATATGTCTGCGGCCCTTGAGGACAGAGTCGAATTTCTGACCGCTCAATGTGGCATTGCAGGCACTCAAATCATGAAGATGAAACAGAAAGAAAATACCTGGGCCACCAAAAAGAACGGGAAGGCAAAGCTGAACTGCAATGCCCATATGATTTCATCAGATGTGGGATTGCAGTTGGCTGAAGAACGGGAGAAGGCAGCGCAGGAAAAGGAAGCAGAGAAGCTGAGAAAGGAACAAGAGCGAACCAAGAAGGAGGCTGAGGAATAGTGCCAACGCGAAGCTCTGGGTCGAGACGTCGTGTTCCGGGGTGCTTTGTCATCGAAATCAAAGACCCAACTCAAAGATCTTGTGTACGTCCTCGGACTCTCGATGGAAGGGACTGCCAAGGACCTCACAACTCGAATTTCGGAATTCTTTGATGCAAACATTGAAAAGAAAGAAGACCCGCAATTCATTGGAATCTTCAATCGTTTGTGTGCCCCGGCAGCTGTTCCCCCCACTTGTCTTACTACTCCTCCACCACAATCACCTTTCTCCGATGTCACCAATTGTCTTCTCCCAAATTGCGTTGCAGGACCATCAAACCCGACAGCTTTCTATTCAAGTTTTGACTCCCCTTATCAGCAATACATTTGCCCATGCCAACCAGACCGATAGAACTTCCCCCCCACCCTGGATAACCAAGCTCCAGATGGCTTTTCCGGTCCCAATTCATTGTATAATCCTTACTCTTACTTCCCCTCGTACTCTTAGCTATATGGTTCGCAATATTCCTGTATAATTAAATTTAGGTGTTTATATTGTCCTTCTGGACCTCCAGGTGATCCTCCTCAATTTTCTTGGTGTCGTCGTCGACCCCCTGCAGGGACCGCTGCTAGGTAAGAGAGGGCGAGTGGCGTAGCTGATCGGCAGGTCGGACTTTGAAACTGAGGTGTGACATTCTGTGATGCCATCTCATCCGACAAGACTTGCTTCCCATCATCGTCTCCCGTTACTTTTAGCTCCGGTTTTTTTTGTAGTAGGTCTGAGTTAACCCAATGAACATGACTTGAAGTTCCGAGGGGGATCGGTGGAGGGAGAGCGGAGCTGTGCGGGATTTCGACACGAGATCACTGGCCTGATGGCCTCGGGGACCGTAACTGATTTATTTCTCAACCGATTCCCTTCGTTTTTTTTGAGAATCTAATACTAATTATACGTCGGTTCCCATCCCGGAAAACCCGAAGGGAATTGGTTGAGAAATGAGCCCAAGCGAGCGCAGTTTCAATCACTAGTCACGTTTCAATCCCGGTGCAAGTCATAGTACCTGCGTCTTCCACCATCATGCCGGCGTGACCCGTGCTCGGGCATTCAGGCGAGCGCGTGCTGGCAAGTGCCGTCGATTGGCGGTGGTCTTGCGTGCTTGGACCAGCCAGAACTACCGAGGGGAGAGGGTGAGAGTAAGCCGCTGTGTCAGTGCGGGCTTGACTCACCCGAGCGCTGCGGCCCGTCTGGAGTGCCGACGCGCTGGCGGGCGCCTTTGAGCTCAGCATCGGGCGCTCAGCGCTCATCGAGGACATGCGTGAGGTGTGGTTGATGGCGGCGTGAGAAAGTGCTCACCGATCAATCGATCAAGGCTCGGCGCGCAGTTCAAGGAGTTCGGCCCGAAGGGCCACAGGGCAAGGACACAGCCACAGCGGACGAGAAGACAAGCACCTAAGGTACAGTTGCCGCAGTGAAGACCGTCAAGGGTGGCAGTATGGCAGTACACGCGGTACCTGCGGGACCCGCATCCGCACCCGAGACCCGTACCCGCACCTGAGACCCATCCCGCACCCGAGTGACCCGCACCCGTAACAGTCTCGATGCCTGTCGGCAACTTCCGACCGGCCCGACCTGCACCACCACCCATCCATTTACGGCCGCGACACTATCATTCAGTGAGGTAGCCGACTACCGTGCTTATCCCCGTTTGGGGCATACGGGTGGGAAAAAATCCACTGTAGCCCTGGGCCGTTGCCTAAATTCAGCCAGGTTACCTCGAACAAATCTTAGGATGCGTACCTTCAATTCGGGACCCCCAACCCCGGGGAATCCTACGAAGGCATCCAACAATTACCGATAAAAACTAAGGTGGCCGACTACTACCCAGTCGCAGATAGTAAGCAGAAATGACAAGATGTATCATATGAAGTCAAGGCGGCCCGTATCTATCCGTTTTCCATAAGCCGAATCAGACATTTTAGGTACTGGGAGCACAAGACAGAACAAGTTCTGTTTGTGAATTTCAACCGGAAGTCCATCCACTGTGACCTGTGACCTTGGACGCTCACTTTTTTAGATGTTCAATGCGTGGGAAATTCCTATATCAGGAGATATTTCGGGATTTCCCGACCCATTTTATGCCAAAACATCGATCCAAAAGGCTAGTGACCTGTGACATAATTGAAAAAGGTCCAGCCCAGGCTGTAACCTGTGACTGAACTTTCAGTACAGTACCACCAGCGGCAAATGATATCGGCGAAGTCGGCAACGTGAGTCACAGCCAAACCCAAGCCAAACCGTCATTTTCGCTCGCTTTATTTCTGTCTCTGAGTCCGAAAAAAACTGCAATAAAAAAGAATCCCATGTGCTGTGGATGAAAGGACGCACCCCTTCGATGGAGCAGCCAGAGCTGGCAGCTTCAAAGAGCGTACGTCGTCTTCGGCGGCTTGTTGCAGCCTCTTCCACGCCGCAAACCAACTATGCCACCGAACCTTTGCGGTCGATAATTTATCCTTGAGGCTGGTACTCTCTTCGGACTGGCTCCGCAACGCATCTACATGGAAGACTCCAATGGCAAGATTGCCACTCATGGCGGCCTCGAGCCACCGGGCGTGTATGTTCTGATGTAAGAACTTGCACGTGTCCCACCTTACCAGCTTTCCTCCTTCGTGTAGTAATTTATACAGACCCAGATAACTTGAACCCTTGCTGATCATGCTTGAGGCGCGCGCCCTTCGGTAAGCATTCACAATCCCACACTAGGAATGGCAAACACTGCCCGCCTCTGGTCAGGTTGAGGCGAAATATGAAAGTTGGTCGGCTATTAATCACTATGTATGGACGTCTAATTCTTTCTTTTACAACACGTTTACAACACGGAGAAGCTAACCAGCTTCATCGTGTTTGACCTCATGCTTGAGAAATCCGCTTTACATAAATACGCAATGGCCACAACGCGCATGTTTGTCCTTTCTACCACCATGAGCAGATTTCAGCTAACGAGAAGACGAGGAACTATTCGAGTCAACGGCGGCAACAACGACGATGGCAACGGAGACATCAACACACCTGACGGCTCCGGCAGTGGTGGCACAGCAGGTTCTACGACAATATCGACCAGCGACTATGCTCGCCGATGCAGGGAGCTTATGAATCTAGACAAAGATCTTCGTGAATTGGGGTTGGACGCTTTCAACTGGACTTCTAACACTTCTAATGTTTCCTTTCCACATAGGGCCGGCCAATTTTTCAGCTTGCCGTCTATCACCGTTATCGGTGGACAATCGGGTACGAAATATGACATTACTTTCGTCGTTGCATCGATTAAGATACGCACTTCAGCCGGCAAGAGTTCTCTAGTCGAAGCCGTCTCCGGGGTATACATTCTGCGCCCGGCTCCACCTTATACTAAATTACTCGCCAGATCAACGTTCCTCGTGACAGCGGGACATGTACCAGGTGAGATAATATCCGTGTTTCGAATTTGTACTCTGGAGACTCGTATGTTGACAACGCTGCTTAGATGTCCAATGGAATGTAGCATGTCGAGTTCCGGCGACGCATGGTCTTGCAAGATCTCTCTGCGATTCGATTACGATAAACATGGTGCACGCATCGAATCGACCAGCGAACTCTTTGGGCCCACCATTACGGACAAAAAATCGGTGGAACTCTGGCTTCGCAGGGCGCAAGCGGCCATTCTTAGCCGTCATATTCCGTTCCAGGACTTTCTCACAAAATCGGAACAGGAATTACGAACGGCTCCACCCGACGTAGAGCGGTTGCGATTTTCCAAGAATTCAGTGCTGATGGCTGTCAACGATCCAACCATTACCGACCTGTCATTCGTTGATCTCCCAGGTGAGCTGAACATATGGTTTTCGACGCAAAACTAATGGAATTGACATATCAATGCGACGTTATGTAGGGCTCATACAAAATGAAGACCCGGCCGTTATAGAGGTTGTTCGAGACCTTGCTGTAACTCGCATCGGCAAGGAGAACACGCTGATACTCGTTACCATTCCGATGAGCGGCAAGTAATATACACCTGAACGAGTTAAGCTGACGATGAGAATAAACCAGACGATCTGCAAAACCAACAGGCTGCACGATTGGCAAGAGAGGCTGACCCTGCTGGAGAGCGAACAATCGGTAACGAAATTGCTCGAATCGGAAAGTCCACTGATGCCGTAGTATAGTGGTATTGACAAAACCAGATACTTTGGGCCAAGGCGCAACAGGATCGCGGCAAACATGGACAGCCGTTCTCGAGGGTCGAAAATATCAGCTGACCCATGGATATTATTGCGTGCGACTTCCGGATGACGACGAACGGTCCCGAGTGATTTCGAGGGCTGAATCTGAGAGAAGAGCGGCCGATTACTTTGACTCAACTCAACCTTGGAAGGATATTCTTGACCGGAGTCGTTTCGGGGTGCCAAATTTGACGGCTTTCCTCAGCAAACTGCTCGTGGCCCGCATTGAAGCAAAGTAAGTTTTGGTTTTGATTAAATTGTGGCCGGTGCTGACTATCGTTGAAAAGTCTCCCTACCCTCAAGGAAGCACTCAAGGCCTTGCTTGAAAAATACAGGGCCGATTTGAGCGGACTTCCACCTCCCCCAATAAACGAAGCTTCCGCGGAAGTACTTCTCAGAACTGCCAACTTCTGTACAGCGTTTCGTGCCGCAGTCTTCGGAGACGAGCACAAGGGCCTGTCCCAGAAGAATCGTCGGCTGTATCTCCAATTCAAAGCCGAAATTCGGAGCACCAGTCCCGATTTCCGACCTTTTGAAGGACACTCGAGATATATAGATCCGAACATCGTGGACAACGAGCCGAGCGACATGCTAGATGTTTCAGGGGAAATAGTCCATAACAATCCTCCTATGGATCTATTAGATGTTCGCCAGATAATTGCCGAGTCCGTCCTCCACCTTTTCATCTATCATACTCTCAAATCATCCCTTCAGTTCCATTGGGTGGGAGCTTCCAAATTATGTTCCTTTTAGCGCAACCCAGACCCTCGTACTGCGGTTCACGAGAAAATGGAGGGAGCCTTCGATGCTATGTTTTAATGCAGTCGTCGATGCTTCTGCCGATCTTCTCGATCGCCTTATGACAATCCATTTTGGGCAGTTTACCCAGTTGGAAGATTGTATTCGGTACGACATAAGCTATCTGAATTTGGTATTGATTTACGGAATTATCTTTAGAACGCTGACCCTTGCTGAACTTGAAACGTGCAAAGACGAGGCATTGAAGACGCTGGAGAAGATGCTGGCTCTGGAGAAGCTTCCGCTGTACACGCAAAATACGCACTATCTTCAATCAGAGAGCAAAGTTTGGCTCTCACGCTACGTAGCGGTACGAAAACGCCCAGACACCTATCTGCAATCTCCCCTTCGTGTCCCAAACTACGGTCCGGCTTCTGTTCATACTGTTTCCCCATATTCGGTGGCCCAACCCGTCCCCGAGGTAGATCAGTTCAGTGACGAGCTCGCACTCATGTCCAAGGTCCGGGCCTACTGGCAGATCACCTATCAGGTTCGGCGTATTCTGTTTTTTTTTTTTTTTTTGGATTCCACTAATTTAGCCTGAGAATAGCGCATTATCGACTACGTACCTTTGCTGATCGAGCACGAATTCTGCCAGAACCTTGCCTCGCGTCTTGAAGGGATGCTGTTCCAAAGCTTATTGAAAGGACCTGACGTCAGCGCCAAGATGGAAGAACTTTTGACCGAAGACCCGATCATCGCTGCGAAACGAAGTCTCGTTGAGAGTCGAATTGCGAGGTTGTTGGAGATCAAGCAAAAGCTTGATGGATTGTCTTGAACAATGTATCTGCAGCCGGTCAATTATTGGGGTACCGAAGGAATATGAATGGTTGTCTTGATTCATCCCACTATGTACTGTTGCTCGTAAAACATAATTGAGTTTTACGCTGGATTTCGATGTTCAGGCCTTGGTTATGAAGAAACTTCAAGGCTCCCTCCGAGTCCAGGTTCAATCCCAGTAACGTATGCTGGAGCTGCTTTACATCTGGATTTCTTCTGCGCCTTACGTCGACACAGATCACAACCGGAGAGAGACACGGCGTTCTCTTCTACCGCACAGCCTTCCGAGTCGGCTACGCATTGCACCAGGTAGAAAATGATCGAAGCAGTGACTTAGCACGAGATAGATATGTATATTTAGTTCCCGATCCCGAACTGTACAAATAGTGATCGGGACGGTGTGCGATGGCTCTTTACCTTGGGCATCGCCCACGCCGCCCCAGTCCTTTGAGTGCTTGATTTAGCTACTGCGCTAGCTGCCGCTGCTTTGTTTCCAACCGAAAATAATAATAATATTTGATCGTTACTATACAATCTTGCATGAGGGATGATCGAGATAAATAATAGTATAGGATGTAAACCAATCACGTCTGCTCGGGCTTCCGCTGCCTCATGATATCATGGGACTCCTTAACATAGCTTTCCGCTTCTGATGTCTCAAAGCTGATCCGACATCAGTTTCATAGAAACAAACTTGGGGCATGAGATACTCACGCTATTTTCTTCCCCTTGACAAACATATCCGGCTCCCGGAGCGCAAACGGATTTACGTCGGTCGAGACATTCAAGTTCGCGAGACTGTGGTTCACAAATCTGTGCGTCGATTCGTCCGATCGCACAGCGTAGATCACGTCGAGCAGCTTGGCGTTGGCAGGGAGTCGCCTGGAAATATGAAACGGATGGAAGGAAGGTGAGCCCGCGTCACGTACCAGTAATCAATTGCGATTTCCGGCGCCGGTTTATCAGTCCTGTAGGGGAACGTCAGTGTGATATTCAGTATACAGCGAAGTAAGATAAGATAATCACCATTCGGGAATTCTGCCGGCCTCGATATCGGCGATGCAGCGGGTGCTGGATTCCCGTTAGTCCAATAGTTGGTTAAGAATAGAAAGATATTACTATGTCAAAACGGCCTCTTCCTCGAGATATCCGACAAAACGATGGCAAGTACTGGGAGACACAAGATATGATAGGACTGTGATACACTCGGTAACCGTTGGTTGCAGATACGGGGATATATAGGCTCACAGAATAGATTGTAGAATATTCCTTGAGCGCCAAGAATAATTGCGCGGAACCAGATAGACGATTCTCGCAGTGTCATGAAAGTCCTACCATACAGAAATGAGTACTTTCAAACGGCATGCTGAGTTCCTTACATTAAATGCATCCTCTCGTTTTCAGCTTCCTCTAGACACGTATGGATCCTAGAATTTAGTTTCAACGATGGGAACAAGTTGGATATATCGGTAAAGTGTACTTACCATCCACTGTCTCGGCGCTTAGATTTCCGTCAGTGAGATGAAACGGCCAAACTAGACGTACTTACCATCAAACGTAAGCTTGTGAGATGACGAAGAGTCGCAGCGACCATTCCAGCCGAAATTTGTTCCCCGCCTGGGCTTACCATCCCGCTGCCGTCCGACGTCATGCGCTGCTTCCACGTTCTCTCTCGTTGACCCCCGGCGATGCGGGAGCATACTCTGGTTATCTGAAGCGAGCTCTGGGTAATCGCATCTCGCACTCTTATCGCCCAACCTCGTCGTTCCGCCCACACCTCCGTACTTGGTAAGCCATCCTCCTACAGAAGGCCGTCCCTTGTTGAGCACTGCACAGGATGGTCTTGTCTCGCCGCATCGATATCCTGACACGACCTCGATTCCTCCTGCGCCGGGTTCGTGGGGCTATTTAATTTTTCTTGTGTCGCGCGAGAGCTCACCCGCACGCCACGCTCCCATTTGAGACGAGTGGTTTTTAAAAAGAAATTACAGCACCAATAGGGGCAGTCAGAGTAGAGAATTAAGGAGGGATTCACAAAGGATTAAGGGAAGGATTAAGAGACCATAATTGTCTCTTAATCCTTCCCTTAATCCTTTGTGAATCCCTCCATAATCATGCCCAATTCTGACCGCCCCAAAACCATCTGGATTCATCCTGCGATTATCCCCACGCGATTAATTCCTCGAGTGCAATAATCCTCTTTAATCCTCAGAATCATCCAGAATCTTCGAATCGCCTCCAGAGGTGATTCGATGATTCTGAGGGATTAAGGATTTAAAGGAATTCTCCCACACTCAAACAAATCCATAATCTCTCCTTAATCACAGTTCATAATCCCTCCTTAATCCTCTACTCTGACTGCCCCTAATGGACGGGCGCGAGGATCCAGCAAGTTTGATTTTCTCTGTCTTTTTCACACTAGTTGTCAATGCTGTATTCTACATACACTTTCCCAGCTCGAGAACTGCGATCTGCTACTTATGTCAGCTCTTCCCCTCCGATTCTGTCTTGACTTCCGGAGCCCAAATCGTGCGCTACCAACGCGTCATCGCCGCCAGTGCCTGCGCTGGTTCTCTTGGCATTCCCCCCACCCCCCACCGTTTACCTGTCCTCTCGAGCTCACCAGCGAAGCCTTTCCCATGTTCCGTCCCCTCATCTCGCCCGCCGTAATTATTTATATCCAGATCGTCTGCCTCCTTCTCCGACGCCCCTATCGCTCGAGACTGCGGACCAGCGCACACTGCTCGCAACGCAAGACTGCACGCGAGTCCGCAGCACGCGCGTTCGCGGGGACGGCCTGAGCGCATGCTGGCTCCGACTTGAACGGTGGCGGCAGCGGCTCGCGGGGGTGGGGGTCGAGTGTGCGTCGGGCGTGCTGTACCTCCGCTCCCCTCGTCGGACGCCGCCACGCCTCGTCGGCGTCGTTCGGGGGCGCGCGTCGGCCGCACCCGTGTGCGTGAGAGAGAGGGAGCGCTTCGGGCGTCCAGTCGCGGGCGGGGCGGGGGGAGAGGGCGTGCGCATGAGGTGGCGCCCAGGGGCATCGCAAACGCGAGACGAGACGCGGCCGAGCCGGCGCCGCGCAATTCGGCAGTGCTCGCACGAGAGCATGAGGCGCGGGGATGGCCTGAGCACGCGTGGCCGTCCTGCCTCGTGCTGGCGCCGAGTTTGACGGCGACCGGATGCGTCCGCACGCCGGTTCGTGTCCAGGCGCGCGTCCAAGCTCGCGGAGGTGCGGTCGGGTTGGCGTGGGCCGTGTTAGCCAGTCATGATGTCTTATTGTAGTTTTGAATGAAACCCACGTTAATTCCTACTCGAGTGCGATAGCACTGAGAAGTAAAACGGCGGTCTGCCATATATGATTAGAGCCATTTCGTGGATTGAATTAAGGATCAAATAGGTGTGCCTACCCATCCGGTAACACCAAGTAGAATTTGGGTCCGTGCCAGAACCACGACAGGCCATCTGCGAGAAGATGCATGAGTGTCGGTGCAGAGGATAAGCATAAGTAGCCCAGCACGAGTCCTTGAAGGCGGCCATTCTGGAGCTGGATCCTTGCCCACGATTGGTGTCACTTTGGAGTAACTGAATGTCGGTGAGATTTGTTCTTACCAGTCATGAAATGAACCTGGGGACTCTCCGCTCAGATATCTCTCGGGATCAGCACCCGAAGACCTCCACTATTTCAACACTAACGTTCTCGGACTCGTCAACATTACCAACGCTTTCTTGCCGTATTTCAGGAAGCGACGAGAGGGAATGATTGTGAGTACGGAGCCTGGCCGAGAGCCTCCTTTGTGGCTGCCAGTTGGCGAAGACGCGTTCGAAGCACTCAAAGCGTTTCAGACATGGAGAAGTTTAAATCCTGGAGCATTGGCACTAATCTCGATGCTTGATGCATGTACATGGCAGATATAGGCCGGGGGGGGATCAAACTCTCAACGCGAGACGACGATTTGCTCAAGACGATCAATATTACTAAATACGATTGATTTTGGTGAATGAATGTGCAATATGTAAACAAAAGGGAGCATTCTATCCGTATGCTAAGCAGCTCCGCGTGCAGAGCAACATGTAGGTGAATGTGGGTGGCGATTATACGTCGTGTGAAAGCTGGGGATTATCGTCCGAGCAGCCTACAGCTCGTCGTAGGAAAGAGCGTCGTAGGTTGGGCACAAGCTACGTCGTGTGAAGGATGAGTATTGTCGTCCGAACAGCCTACAACTCGTCGGAGGAAAGCGCATCGTAGGTCGGGCACAAGCTATCCCAGGCAGCTAGAAAAGCAATTAAAGACGGTATTTGAATTGAGACGCGTCTGCGTACTTGTTTGGGTGGAATTGGCGATAGTACCGGTGTCTTCGGCGAACACGATGGCAAGGCCACTGAGGACGAGATGAGTTACGTGCAACGTTCATGAAGGAAGGGTTCCATACATTTCGAGATGGAAATCGATGTGGCTGGGGTTGGGAGAAATATTCAGAACGATTTATAAAGGCGATGAGTGAAAAATGTACCAGTGGAGGAACCAACTGAGGAAACGGAAATGTCAGCAGAAGAATTATTGTGAATGTTCAGTGACTCACGGCCCAGCATTGTCTGTCACGAAACTGAGCGTAAAAAAATATTAGTGGGAGAGAAACGGTGTGAGTCTAATTCCACGAACCGAATGGTCGTGTTATCGCTAGAAATAAATCAACGACTTGAAATTATTTCGATAATGTTGGACTTACGTGGTCGCTGACCCGGTGGACACAACATCTCGGATCACCTAAAAGACAATCTCAGCAATAAGAGACTTGGAAAGCCGGATCGCGTACTGGGTTCACAAAGTTGAACGTATCGTTCCCAGCACTCTTTATGACATGGAAGTTGTGCTGGAGACAAAATGAGTGAATACAGCGATTGACATCTGAAAGATGCTTACTCCGTGCAAATGGAAGGGATGCGGTGCGCCAGCAGTTCCTCCGGGAATAGAGATCTCGATGACACTGTTGGAGGGGAGCGTGTACACACTGCCCGAAGGAAGAAGGTCGGTCGCAGACTGGGCGCCGCTCAAGATCTGCAGCAGCACAGGTGCAGTCGGGGGAGTGAATGTCTGAGAAATTACTGTTAGCACTGGAAGAAGAGATAGAAGATGTTCCGTACTTCGCCGTTGATTTCGAATTCGAAGGTTGTAAAGTCGAGGCTAATGACCAAGTTCATAGTCACGTCGGCTCCTCCGGCCACAGCAGTTCCAGGGACTGCAGGGCCGTCGAGAGGGTGGAGATCTGTCTCTACGAGTTCATTGGTAGCAGTCGTGACGTTTGTCGTCGGGTCGGTGTCGTTGGCCCCAACATAGCGCAGAATGGCCGAGTTGATCCCGTTGTCAAAACCCGTCGTTCCGCCATTGGCCACGGTGCGAATCCAATAGTTGTCGACAGTTTGGTCCGCGGTAAGAACAAACGAGTAACGCTGTCCAGCGACTGATGGTACGCATGAGTTAGGCCTAGTGTAGAATAGCGAGATGACCCTCACAAATCTGGATCGAGTCAACGGTAAGAGGTTCGTGATTCACACTGTCGACTTCGATGATGGTCATGTTGTGGCCGTCGATCGTGAAGGTAAAGTTCGGGTCGCAAGACAGTGAGACAAGCCGGAATCTTGGTGGCAAACCATCAGTCAAGATGCGACCGGAAGACCAGTAGAAGGAACATCACCTGTAACGCTGGCCTTGAGTGACGCTGATGACGGCCAGCTGCGATGTTGCCTATAAATGGCGTTAACTCTGAATAATTACCGCATTACGGGCGAGAGTACATACACCCCCAGAAAATCGACCTGCCAAAGATATGAGTGAACGGACAAATTGAGTGTGGGAGTGAGAAACTCACCAAGACCGTTTATCAGGGTAGAGATAAGCGTCTACGCAATTATTAAGATACTTTTGAAGGGGTCATCGTGGTGCCACCGCTTACCGGGACTTTACCGAGCGTGCTAGCAGGGCCGTGATACCAGTCGGCGAGTGTAATTACAGTAGAGTCTGTCAAAGAACCAAAAATATTATAGAGATGAAGATATATCAGATCGGCGAACCACAAACCGTCGTCGACATCTGTGGTTACCAAATTGAATACAGTTGAATGTGGATACGGCGTTGAAGACTTACCGTATAGATCAGCGTGTGGGTCGTCAGGGTCGTACACTATAGGCCGTTGAGCGAGGAATTGAAGGACTACGGGGACTACTCACCAACAAAGGGGCCACGGAGGCCGTCACAATATTGAGTCGCTATTTCGCGTCAGAGATTGATAGCGTGTACGAGCGAAATGGCACTGACAGAGATGGCTGTGGTACCAGAATGTACCCGCTTGGTCCGTGCTTGAGAACGTGTAAAGGAACGAATTGTTGACCGCGATGGGGCACTGAGTCACAAAACCGGCCCTGCACGACTTGAGAGACGTCGGAACAACGGACAAAATTTGCATACCCATCGGCCCAACTGGTGTTCTTTTGGAAGAATCCATGCCAGTGCTAATGAAAGTTACCTCGTCAATGTCGCACAACAGAATCCCAGAGAAAAGACGCACGATACTCGAGCTGAGCAACATGGTTTCATTCGTCAACGAGTCGATGACGTTTAAATTGAACTCGTCGCCCTGATTTAGAGCGGTTAAGGAAAACTTGAAGAAGAGCGGTCGAAAAAATCCACCTTGTTCCCGGTGATGAGAGGGCCTGGGGCCTGCCCATTTACGAGTACGGCCCTGTCGATCGCAGTGAGCCCTGAGACTCAACAAATAAAAGTGAGCATAAAAGACGCACTGCCGAGTAAATCCGTCAGGTGCCACATCAGCATTTGTCAATGTCCTAAAGAAATTAAATGAGCTTGAATACCGCCTATAAAATGAGGACACACAGATCTGCTGTAGGACCGATGGCTGCGAGGGCAGTAGAAATAAGAGTTGCGAATAATAATGGAGAAAAAGACATTTCTGCGAGAGGATGCGTTGAAAACGAAGGGATGCGTTGGAAGCTGGAGAGCAAAAAGAATCGGGAGGCTTTTATGCTCGCTCTTCCGCAGCCACGGACTTAATGAATCAACGTCACCAGGGGCAGTAGGATTCTCCAGATGAGAAATCGGGTATCAAGAACCACATGAAAGTTATGCTCACCGCCTCGAACTGCGGATCCTGGCCGACGAGTCGGACATCGTGATCCTTCCGTTCGGCCAGGCAATATATGAGCTTCGTCGCGCCAACTAATACTTCTCAGCATTACGTCCGAGACCGTCGTCATGGCTAGCAAAGGCGCCTGGCCCATCACTACCGCAGCTTTGCCCTTCCTGAGAAATGTGATCTCACCAAGAGTAAGTGCCGCGACTGTCATCATGCAGTTTACAGCTGTTTCTGAAAAGCTTGACACTCACTTTTTTTTTCGCTCACAACCAACTTTTGATCGAGTGCTAAGGATTACCTGGTTTGGGATTCCGATCAGTCATGTGCTGCGCTTGCCGTCGGCAATGCTCTTGCTGCCGCTCGCAGCCTACCTTGAAAACTTGCCCTCGAAATATTCTGCTTGCCTGGAAAGTGGTCAGAACATACGGAGGATGTTTGGTGTATGAAGCCTGGGCGAGAAAATGTTTGGGTTGTATAGTTCACTGCAAGTTCGCATCTGTGGCTCAGCTCGGCTAGCCCAAAGCAGTAATCCTTAGCCCTCCATCAAAAGTTGGTTGAGAGCAAGAAAATTTCGCGAGTGTCAAGCTTTTCGGAAACAGCTGTAACGATTTCCGGGACCGCGCTGTGTACCTACCTACCTACCGAATCGGGACGATCGCGCAACCGGATCGGGACACGCAATATATGCTCGTACACATGATTCGAACTGCGCAATCAAATTCACACGGCTGGTGCAGCGATCACTAGGCCTGCAGAAGGTATAAGAACTCGGATGTGACAAAATATTCAGTCCAAAAACCGCACATAGAACCATGTTCTTCAACGCCCTCCTTTGCCTTGCCACCCTTGCACTCGCTGGCGCTGTGGTATGGGGACTCTGCTTGTTTTGCAATTCGGGCGACTCACTTGCGTATGACAGCCCCAGCAGGTTCCTGACGTTTTCACCGTCACCCGGGTTTTCAAGTCCCTCACGGACGTGTCGCCGTTCATTGTGACCGCCACCACCACCATGACTTTTACGTGAGGGCTTCTCCATATCGAGGCACAGAGCAGTCGCTGATGAAACGTAGTCCAAGCCCCTCAACCAGTATCGCATTCCCAACTGGTCCGGGCCCCAGTGCCTAGTTATTAGAGATTATATCCGTTTCTTCCACGTTTCTTCCGTATCCTACGTACCGCGTGGAATTCGAAATATCATGCTCGTTTAATGTAATCATTGGAATGTGACAAAGACTTGCCGTGCTCTTCCAAATTTCAAGGGCCGCCTTGTAAGAAAATGCCTCAGGCATGCAGATCGTTTTGAAGAAGCCGAAGTCTACAGGCATGTGCTACGGGCCCAGCTTTCTGGGAAAAACCCAGCACTCACGTGTCGAGAGCGCACTGGCGGACCCGGGTCCCGCCAACGAGAAGCTGGAGCCAATAATTATGTCAGTTACCAGGCCAAGATTGATGGTTCCAGAAATGGTCATTCAAGTACCATTTGGCCGCTGGCGATTGTCGGGAGGCAATTTTGCTGCAGAGGCTGCGGTTGCGACTTCGTTGCGACCCGCTCTGACGGACTAAGATGCAACGATGGCAGGAAAGCGATCAACCGCTCGTATGCCGGGGATCCGGAACGAGAAGATAGCCGGGGAAAGAGGGTGACAGAGAAACTCCCACGCTGCCAAAAGCAGAGACCTTCCATCTAAGGAAATTCCCCCCCATTCCCTCCCAACCAAAACCGAAACCAATCTATGCGTATAAGCGCGTACAAAGCATGCGAGCGACCAAAGGCGACGTATCAGGTACGTATCAGGTATAAATAATCGCAAGCGAGTGCGAGCGGAATATAGAGTATTTTTGCATTACGACACCTCACCCTCCCACCGACACCGACACGGACATCCAAAACGCACGAAAAACCAAGACGAGATGTTCAGGGCACGTACGACATCGCCTCGCGATCGTCCGCCCACAGGCGCGCGTACTCGAGCGCGAGGCGGTACACGTAGACTGCGACAAGGCGTCAGCGGGCGCACATCAGGCGGGGAGGGAGTGATACAAGGGAACGCAGAGGGAGCGAGGAGTTGGAGGGCAAAGGGGAGACGGAGACGGAGAAGGTGGGACGCAAGGTCGCTGAGACGAAGCAAGGGCGGCCGAGGGGTGGAAGAGGAGAGTATAGTATAACACAGGATAGAAGGAAGCAGACAAAATAGAAAGATCCACTCACTCTCCATATCCACCGTCCTTCCCATTGTCTGCTTCCACTGCTTCCCCGCGCGCGCGATGCGCCTCAGCCGCGCATCGCCCTCCGCCTGCGCCGGGGAGAGCGCGCGGTACGTCCCCGGGCCTACCCTCCTGCTCGCGTGCGCGCTGGCGTGCGTCTGTGAGTCGTTGGCGTTGTCGCCCATGTATTCATCAGCAGAGTCGAAGTCGGCATTGGAGGAGGAGCGGGCATCCGAGTCGGGCACGGAGATGTTGGCGGCGCGCAGCGTCGCGGGCGAGGGGCCCGAGAAGTACGCGACGATGTTGTAGATCTCGGCGTACGTCGCGGAGAGCGGGATGTAGTGTACCCTACGGGCGGACGGAGGCGTTAGCGGTTGTGCAGGTGTGAGGATGAAGATAAGAGAAAGGAGGAGGATGGACGTAGAGCATAGAAGGGAGGGAGGGGGAGAGCGGGAAATGGGAGGATGGGAGGTAGAGGATGGAAGCGAGGGGTGGGTGAGGGGGGAGAAAGCGGACAAGGGAGCGCTATAGCAAGATGAAGCAAGATGTGATGTGAGGGAGCGGCTGGGACGACCTCCCAGCCCCGGACGACAAGAAGGGATGACGGGCGAGCCCGCGGCGCACGAGTGTACGCCGCAGCACGCGCATCCCCACCAAAGAGGAAAGCATCCAAGGGCGACGACCACGAAACTCGCACGGGAGGAAGCGGAGGAGGGGCGCGACCGGATAGGATGGGAGCACACGACACGCGTCGGTGGGCAAGACGGCCCGCACAACATCCGAAGCTATCTCCGCTTTCGCCACGACTGTACACGGCCAACGAGTCGCACCGCGCCCAAAGAGGAACGCATAAGGGTATAGTGCGAACAACGAAGACGCATCGAAGCCCGACGAAAACCAAAACCCAGTCAGACGACCCTACTCACCACGGCTCGATCCACCCGCTAAAGTACTCGTCGTACACGGTCGCCTTGACGGGCACGCTGTCGCTCGCGAGGAACGCGAGGAAGCGCCCCGAGTAGCCCATCCCGTCGAGGTCGAGGAGGTACCTGGGGGAGGAGGGCGGGTTAGTGGTGTCGAAAGGAGATGAGGAGGGAAGCAGGAGAGAGGGAAGTGTGGAGGGAACGGGAGCCGTCGGAGGGGCAGGAATGCCCGTAGGCAGCGGTCCGCAGACCGCAGACCGTAAACCCAGGATCCTCGCGCACGCAGTCGTCCCCATCCACATCCGTGCCAGGAAAAAAGGACCCCGCAGCGCAAGGCTCCACGCAGCGAAAAGAAACCCCGAAACCCGAAACCAAAGAAGACTCACTTATACCCCCACGCAACCCCCAACTCCACACTCTCCCCCACGCGGTGCTCCTTCCCGACGGGCACGACCGCCTTCACGAACGCCGCGTCCATCACGTCCGCGTTCAGCTCCGCCAGCGGCACCGCCGTCGTCCTATAAGTTTCTCCACCATTTGCCCCGCTGCCACCCTTGTTGTTGCTATTGGAGTTAGAGTTGGAGTTGGAGTTGCTGGAGGCGAGGGTGGACGAGGGGGAGGTCCCCGAGGATGGGTAATTAGAGGAGGCAAGGGCGGGGACGGCGAAGGCGACGGCGGTGGTGCGCGTGTCGGGGGGCGCGCCGGGGGCGAGGCCGATGGAGGACATGCGGAGGAAGCTGGGGGTGGGCGTTAGTCCGTTTGGTACAAGGAAGAGGGAAGAGGAAGAGGAAGAATGGTGGGAAGGGAGAGGAGGCAGGCAGGGAGGAGAAGATAGGAAACATTGAATGAAAGAATCCGGGAGTGGACGGAGGAGGACCAGGGAGAGAACAGGAATGATGGGGGGATGCAGGGTAGCCGGAGAAGGCAAGGGACGAGAGGACGGGTGACGGATGTGCGAGTGGGGAATCCAGCGCGGACGGGGAGGAAGGACGGGGACCGGGCGATGGCAGGGAGCGTCGAGCGGCGAGCGGCGAGGGACGAGGCAGGAGGGGAGGCGGAAGGGGCCGCGGGCGAAGAGGCGGGACAAGGTAGAGCGGACGAGGAGGATGAGTGTGACACGGGGAAGGAATGCCGACGAGGGGAGGGAAAGGAGAGATTGGAGGAGGTCGGAGGGAACAGAAAAAAAGACGCCAATACTTACCGATGCCGCTGATACCCGCCCCCGAACCCGGGCGGACTGCTCCCCCCACCGGTGCTCGCGCCGCGCCAAAACACCTGCGCGCGCTTGCGCTCCCACGGCACCTCGAGCTTGTCGACCGCGTGCGCCTCGATGTTGACCGGGTCCCAGCCGTACGTGTATCTGCGGGAGAAAGGGTCAGCAAAGGAAGATACAGAGGAGGGGGGGGAAGAAGAAGAGAATGAGGTAAGGAGGAAGGCAAAGCGGGGCCAAGGGGCGGAAGCGAGCAAGACAGGCAAGGGGGGAAACACAGAAGAGGCGCGGATCCGAGGAGGGGGTGCAGGCAGTATGCGATGAGAGGGTGCATCGGGATCGCGACGTGGAAGGCTGGGACGTGGGGACGGGGCGGCGACGGTCGGGAGCAGCGGGGAGGGGAAGAGGAAGGACGGTGGAAAAGGGAAGGTGGGAGAAGGCAGGACCATTGTCAACGCACCTCTTGGTCGACCCATAATAATAATGGCTCGGGATGCGTATATCCATGAACCCCGCCGTGCGCGCGGGCGAGAACACGGGGAAGAGCGCAGGGAGCACGCGCCAGTCGCTGAAGAAGTGGCCCTGCGTGTAGTGCGCGGCGGGCGCGGCGCAGTAGTCGGTGTCGGCGTTGGTGTGGCCGCCGTTATTTAGAGAAGAGGGAGCCGGAGAGACGAACGCGAACTCGCCCGCAAGCCCGTTGGACCGCGAAGAGGAGAGGGGGGATGGGGAATCGGAGCCGGAGTCGGAGGGGGAAGAGAGACGGTCCCGTGGCGGAGCAGGAAACGGCGCGCGCAGGGACGAGAAGAGGCGGCGCGCGGCGGTGCCCGGTGCGCAGGTCCGCCGCCACGCCTCCCACACGGAGCCCTCGCCGGCCCAGTCTGCGCGGAACGGGGCGCCCCCCGGCGTGAAGGCGGGCGGGGCGGTGAGGTTCGGGTACGCGCGGTGCTCCCAGGAGACGACGACGCGGCCCTCGGCCTTTGCGTTGATGGGAAAGTCCATGTCGGGGAGCTGCACGAGCGTTAGTAAGTGTTGTAATGAGAAGGGAACGGAAACGCACCGTATGCACAAACCTGCCCAACATCGCGCGGAAGCCATTCGCGCGTGCGCTCACCTCGCTGTCCTCGAACCCCTTCTCGACGTTCACCGTGCGCGCCTCGCCGCCCCGAATGCGCACCAGGTCGATCGACGGCAGGCGGCCTACTTCGCCCGCCCTTCTCCTCAGCTCTTCTCCACTGAACTCCCAAAAGGGCTCTAAATCTGCCACGAGCCCGTCGAACTCGTCCAGCAACACAAAGCCGTGCTGCGTGGCGAACGCCCACCACGCGTCGAAGCCGCGGGGCGGGGCGCGGCCGTAGCGCCGGCTATACTCGGCGACGGCGGCGGGAAGGGTGGCGCTCTGTCGTGCGAGCTTGGCGCGGAAGCGCGCGTCGGCGGCGTCCATGAGCGCGGGGATCGGGTGGGGTGTCTGTGTGCGTCTGGGGATCCAGCTGGAGGAAGTGGAGGGGGCAGGAGACGCAGGAGCGGCGGCGTGCAGGCCGGCGCGCAGAAAGGCGAGAAAGACGCAGGCATAGAAGATGACGCCGCTGTGGGCGTGCAGCCACGTCGCCGGCGTACTGCGCTTGTCGGCGTGCATCGTCGGGGACTGCTGCTCGACGTCGGCGGGCGCGGGAGGAGCACTACGCAGAAGCTTTAGCCGGGCTTTGCGGTTGTTTGGAACGGCGTCGGCGTCGTCCACTACTCGCTCAACGTCGCCCGCTGCCGGCTCGACGTCGTCTGCTGCTCGCTTGTCGACGACTTTCATGTCGTCGTCGTCGTATGTCTGACGGAGACCCGCTGCGGCCATCTGGCCCTTATACGAGCACCGTGACTACCCTTCTATCACCATTCCTTCGACTTCGATAGTCCCTGCCAGAGCCCGGTCAGTAGGTCCACCTGTATCTCACGCTATCGCCACTGGTGCCTAGCTTGTATCTGCTGAGGTCTCGCGCTCCATGTACGGAACGCGGAGAAAACCCTCCCCTGCCACTCGTCTGTTCCGTCTCTAGCGCAGCTTATACATATCAACGGACCAACTTGGGGGTGTGGGCCGTGGCGTTAGTGTTGCCGGGGTCCGGTTCCGTCCGGTTCTTTGCCAAAAAATGCGAACCCCGAACCTGACCTGGGGTCCGGTTCGGCCAATTTTCCGAACCTCGAACTGGACCCCAGGTCCGGTTCATTTGGGGTTCAGAACAGGTTTGAACCTCAAAAAAAATCCCACGCACCAGAGGTGGATTTGCGGGGTGTCAAAAGTTGGTGGAGGACAGGAGGTCTGTTTTTCAACCTCCATATAACCGAATTCAATCACTGTACCACTAAAAGAATAAATATGAACATCACCTGTCTTTTGATGGCCGAGAATTTGCTGGTCCCCAAACTATTTCACTTTCTTAAGCTCGCGAATGATTCCTACTTCTGGTGTCGCTGATATGTGGTTTTGTGAGTGAAATTATTACCGATACACCAACCAAAGTCACAAAAATTCACCCATTTCCGCTAACAGTCCGGTTAAGTTTGTTCAGGTTCAGCAAAATTCTGAGAAGTCCGAACCCCGAGCTGAACCTCGGGTCCCATCCAGTTTTTCTGTACCCCCCGAACCTGAATTCAGGTCTGGTTCAGGTTCGGTTCAGGTTCAGCACTGGTTCAGAACCTGACCACAGCAACACTATGTGGCATGGCCCAGCAGGGAACTCGTACTTCGTGTCTTAAATCTGAATAAACCTAGACCAGCAACTGTTCTGTCTACTTGAGACAAGCTTGTTGGTAACAGACCAGTCAATCTGGGTTTAAACTTACATATTGTGTGATCAAATCATGTTTTTGGCTGGTGGATGTCCCCCAAAGTTGTCAAAAAGCACATATATTGGGATGAGAGAGCCTCAAACTTGTTCTATTCCCTTCATGTGAATATTAAAATATTTTTATGTCAATTTCACGCACTTCTGGGATCAACAGGAGCACAGTTCTCGCATGCATAACAATGCTCATGTGATGTCTGCAAAACCCCCATCAGAAGGTCCAAAATAAGTTCCTCAAGTACAATTCTGTCCTGAGAGATATAAAACGGGAGTGATCTCTTTCCTGCATCGAAATTGAGCTAGAGGTGTTTCGTAGGAGAGGGCCGATGATAATGGTTTTGTAGGTTGAATACAGAGTCCAGGCAAAATATGAAATTTGGTCAACTGAAGTCAGGTGGGAGTCTGAACAAATTGAGAGGGCAATGAGCAAACCTCAGATCCACAGTCCAGACAAGGAAACTTGGGTGGCCCAGGTCAGATTGGGTCTGGACAAAAATTTGGGCTGATCATTTACATAATTTCCCCACTTGTCTGACTTGTTGATATATGCCACAGTCAAATTTGGTTTTGCAGACAATGCACCTTACATTCACAATCTACCTATGGACACAAGGCAGAACAACAATGAAGAGGAATAAGACCTTGCCACAAAGTGAATGGATCTTATGTGGTAAGGAATTCAAGGGTGTGTATTACAAATCAGACAGGTAGCTTGGCAGTTGGCTTAGTACTAGAGGACTTTTTTTGGGCCTTGGGAGGTTTTTGGGTGAAAAATAGGTCAGAAGCAAAGTCCAGATTTTTTTTGGGGGGAACCTCTGGCCAGAAGCAGAATCTAGACAAAATAATTGCAGGTACCATGGCCAAAAGTCCAGACAAAACTTTGGGTTGAGTAAATTTTTGTATCTGGCCTACCAAGCCATAATCATTGGCCCAGGTAGAGGTGTTCATGAGAAGCACATGCAGAAAATGTGATCTGATCACATCATATGAATTTAAACTGAGATTGGCCAGTCTTGCTATGAACAATTCGTCTCCTCATGGAGAGATCCACCACTGGTCTAGAATAAACCATTATTAGTCAGGTGATGCTGCTTGCGGGTGCTCAGCAGCAATAACTTAGATGCCTATGTGCAGACTTGCTGTGTTGCCTGCACTGCACTAAATTAGTTCCTCATGGTGGTGGCATGGACCCTGAGCTTGTGGAGCCTGAACAACCCATGCAGCCATGTTTATCTTGCTATGTACCACACCATGGGTCAGCTGCCACTGTCATGCTCGATGTACATGCCCACCCCCACCAAACCTGTCATTATTTGTACTTGCTCTCCCTGGCGCCATCTCTGTCAGCACCGCAAGCATTAATGTGCCTGAAATCACTGGCCCCACCATGCTGTGGTTCCAGAAGGTGTTCAATGTGCCTGTGTCTGTGCCCAAGGGTGAGGTGTCCATGTCTGACTGCTACAGGGAGCACAATGAACAGGCAGAACATGGGAGGAATCACCCACCTCAACTGCCCATCCCAGCACTTGTTGAGCAAGGTGTGTCCACCCCCTCTTCCTTTCTCCTCTTCTGTTTTTCCTCTCTCATTCCTCTCACTGTCTCTCCACACTGCTGTGTCCACCATCACAAAAACACTGCTGAGCAACATGGGCATTCCCATGTACACATGGTGAAATGCTGCACCTGAGTATGACAGTGAAATAGCATGAGTGTGCCAAGCGAATGTGAGATAAACTCTAACTCAACTCAACTAACCACCTAACTAATCACTCCTCAATCTCAAATACTACCATGTTGTGTTTTGGGAGGTAGGGTATGTCTCACCTGTCAAGTGGTGTAGATTCAATTCAATTCAAAGAGGTGCTTGTACAGGAGTATGTTTCTTCAGATCAGTGTGCAGAGTACTAGTTCCACAGCAGCGAACCAACAACCCTTGGATATCTGAGTGTAGTAAATGAATGGTCTGAGCCTAGGGCTTCCAGGTAAGGCATCCCACGAGTGCAGTGAAACAGTGATTCTAGGGCAGCTAGGCTAGCTATGCAGGAATGCTAGGTGGAGTTGGCTATGAACCAACTGACTCTCACTAAACACTCCACACAACTACTCAACTCCTCCTCCCTAACAGTATCACTGTATGTTTGTTCGGGGGGTGTAGACCAAGTATTAGGTCTCAGAACAGAGAATGCTCTTTGTAGGATCATTCGAGGGAATGAAGATTGGTTTCCTAGGACAACTTGATTTACTCCTTGAAGTAGACTTAGTCTCTTAGGTTTGTAGTTTTAATGCACAGGTTTGGTCTTTTGGACTGGGTTTGTGGTTTGTGGGTCAAGTAGCTTTGGTTCTCTGGGCTCAAGGTTTGGTTCAATTCTCCATGCTCAATGGGTTTGTTCGCAGGGCTCAGTTTGTGTCTCAGGGCTCAGTTTGGATCTCAGGGCTCAGCATATCTTTCTCCGGGCTCATGGTATATCAGTCAAATCCAATCCAATCCAATCCAAGTTTATAACACACAAATGAAAACTATATTGCAAGCTTTCCTTGGGACTGTGAGCATTGAACTAATCCTAGGTAAACCACAACTTGTTCAGTTGTAGCGCACATGGGGAATCATTCACTTGAGCACCAAACTAGTCCTAGACAAACCACAACTTATTCAGCTGTAGCTTATGCAGGATGTCATTCATTAAACGAGTCCTAGGCAGACCACTATTTATTCAGCTGCAATGTACAGAGGGTGTCATCTGCTGCCCCTCCCCTATGGAATGCTCTCCCTTTTATACTACTTTACATGGTATTCCAGCACATGATTATCCTACTCCTTGGTATTATTAATTGGATGATTAATGCATTAGTGAGTGAGTCGGTAATTGGTATAATGGCCTTTAGTCAAGCCTTACAGGCTGATTGCACCTCAGCTATTGAAGAAGAGGATGATCGAACACCCCTATAATCCTAGGTGGATATCCAGACATCTCCAGTGTTCAGTTTATGGGTCTCAGAACTATTTGTTTAGTCCCTAGGATAATGAAATCCCTGCCTAGGATGTTGTCCTAGCCAACAACTTCTGTCTTGAGTCTCTTAGGTGGTTTAACCCCTTTATGGTATCTCAGTAAAACCTGCATCGGAGTTATAATTGCCGGACATCAGTGGGCTGGTTGATCCTGGACCTTGACTTGTCGCATGGCTCATTGCGTCACTTGCTGACAGCTTGGCACAATAGTATCTCCACATCTCTTGGATAGTTGCCTGGTACTGGGCTTAGATGTTATGGGATTTCAGTTGGATATGTTACTCCTACGCTGTCAATGAAGGAATATCACTCCTTGCTAGTCCAGTCTCTAGTACACCAGCAGCTTTGGTTAACCATTCAGAGCTCATGTTAACCCTTGCAATTGAGAGTGCACAGCCCAAGGTAAAGGTGTGCAGTCATTGAAAAGGCAAAAGCACTGTTTTCCTAGGCCAGCAAATTCCGTGGCTTATCAGCAGGTAACCTACAGGTCAGTGCAGGTTGATCGATTGGAAAACTTGTGGGTTTCTGGGTACCCGTTCCCATGGGTATGCCACAGATCCGAGTATGGATTTTGGTGAAAAAAGTTGTAAACTCATGAGTACTTGCCCATATTTCAGCAGGTTAAAGTCCCTCATCTAGATTTACAACCCTTATGCAGCCTGATTGAGTAGTTTAAATGGTATTCTAAAGCAATTACAGCCTTCTATGACATATAGAACACCTCTTTTAGCCATGAAATGTACAAAATGTTCTGAAAACCCCCCCAGGTACTCACAGGTACTTGCGAGTTTTTTAAAACTCATGAGTACTCAGACAACCTGTGGGTTTTTTATTTGCGGATCCATCCGGATCATCCACAGGTGCACTCATGGGATGCTTTACTTCCAGGATCTCACTCTTAGATAAATAGGACCAAAGGTTTCAAACCAAAACTAGCACCTGAGCTTTCAGCTACTAAGGTCACTAGAGTAAGATGTGGGTTAGAAAACTGGCTACTAATCCACGCAGTGATAAGCCATGGATTTGCTGGCCTGGGAAACAGCACTTTTGCATTTTCAAGGACTGCACACCTTTACCTACATCAGCCATTTGACAAATCTGTTGCGATGTTTTTGGCGTTGTTTGGAGTTTTCAGGTTTTTCAAAACCCCACAACCTCAAAGTGAAAAAAGTGCCTGCCAAAAAAAATTGAAACTGCTTTTAAATCAGGAAACATCCCCTATGCAACAAGATTTTTTTTTTTTGGAGGTTGTCAAAAATGACCCTAAGTTGTGTGGTTCCCGTGTTGCAGGGTTTTATGTGTTTTTTGGGGTTTTTTGGGGTTGTTGAAGCCCAAAAAACCTTGACAACAGATCTGTCAAAAGTCCAATGTAGGACTGCACACTCTACGGTAGAGGGTTGTGGCTGTGCCCAGCAGGATCTTGTACTTATCTTTTTTCTCATCATGCTGATTACACCGCTTAGTAAGCTGGACATCCCAAATCCACCTGGACATACACGGCAAACCCGGAAGTCATCGGAATCCAACAATCTGCCAAACTGTTGGAATCCAATGTAATTTGATTGCCGAAAATATTGTTTTTTGTAATCAAGCCCACTTCTTGCATTCAAAAAATATGAAATAGAGTGTATTTGCACCGCCATTTTCTTTTTGCCATCACTTGTCGTTTTTAACCGACCCAAATGATTGATGTGATTTCGATGAGGCCCAAGCTGGCCAACGCCTCCCCCACTATGACATTGCCTAAAGTGGACAAATGCTGACCAATGTCACCGCTCTTTGCCGAGAGTGCGAGCGTGTCATAACATAATGTTTGCCCCAAAACAGTAGGGTCACTGTGCTCTAGTAGTTGGATGACCAGACACTTAATTACCTAACTTCTCCATGTTGCTAGGGTTTGAACCGGGGGAGTGCTCTGGTCTTTTTCTTTTTCTACCCCATTCTCTATTCTGTTTTCCCCCTTTCCATTTAGCATATGTGTAAGATCCTGTTCCTTTTCACCTCCGTTTTCTCCTCTCCCACTACAGAAATCAGCTGGCAGTAATCTATATCTGAAGGTTTTATTATAGCATCAATGTTGCTGTACTCTACTAGATGCATACACTGGTTGAGCATTTCAAGTTTTTCAGCTCAATTATCAGTGAAAAACTGCCTTTATTTTTCACACATTTTTCACTGAGAAAGCATCTGAAAAATTTAAATTTTTTTCACCACTTTTTTCACTGAGAATCAAGGTGAAAAATTGGAAACAAAATTTATAACTTTTCCTCCAAGAGTACTACCAGTTTCTGCAGTATTTTTTCACATTTTTTTTCACTGAAAAACCAACTGAAAATTTTAAACTTCTTTTCACTACTTTTATGAGTGAGAATCAAGATGAAAAATTTGAAATAAAATTCATGTCTTTTCTTGCAAGGCTGACACCAGTAATTCAGACATATTTACAGGCGAAAATGATAGTGAAAAATTTAAAACTTTTTTCACCACAATTCTCACCTGTAAAAGACAAGGAAAAAGCGTGAAAAATCTTGAGTAAAAAACAGTGAATAATTTGAAATGGATAATCAATGTTTTCACACATTCTTCACAATCTTTCATTCAGGGTTTTCACAGAAAAACAGAATGAAAAAGATATGTTACTTATTACCCCAATTTTCAGTGTAAATGCAGGTGAAAACATCAAAATAGTTTCCTAACATTTTCCACTGAAAATCGAAGTGAAAAATTGGAAATAATCACTGGTTGAAAATTTCAAGTTTTTCAGTGAAAATATTGGTGAAAAATATTTTGCATTTTGCAATAAGTTTTCACTGAAAAAGTATGTGAAAAATTTAAAACTTTTTCAGTACTGAAATATTATTAAAAGTGCTGAAAAAATTTTAAATTTTTCAGATACTTTTGTGGTGAAAAATTATTGCAAAATGCAAAACATTTTTCACCAATATTTTCACTGAAAAACTTGAAATCCTTGTAACATACTACTGAGAAAGTTTGAGGTTGTGGGGTAAGGAGTTGGAGACTCAAGAACAAGTTTTTCAGCACTTTTTTGGTCCTCGTTCTTGAAGAATGGGTGGTATAAAATTGGAATCAATGCTTGCAATATTTCCTCTCTTTAAGAAAGACTAGCAGTTCCCCTTGCTACACTACAGCATTATCTGTATCCATTGTACATGTTCATACTTTCAGGTTTGAATTTATCCTAATAGAGAACACAGTGTGTCATCAACCTTTTGTTGACTGTTGTGGACCTCATGGTCAATTACAATGTTTCCCATTCCAAATGTTTGGTGGCTTGCATAGACATTGAGAGCACAGGATGTTAATTTGTTGATCCCATGGATTGGTTCAATTTATAAAATTGCTGATCGTGCATCATTTGTTGTTGGCTTGTTGCAATTGTAATTATTTTTTGGCATTCAATCTGTTGAGTTAGTTCTTGAAGGAAATATTTCTTAGCCTGCATTATGCTCGGAAACACATTAAAATCCCAGGCTTCACCTTCATTCCACCTGGAACCATTCTATAGTTGCCATTTATTTTTCATCAAAACCCCGCCTTTGTCTTGCCGAAATGGTATCCAGCTGATTAGGATAAATCAGTTGTCCAGACTGAGGGCACTAAAAACTGTACATGGTGGTCAAGAGCAAGCTATGAAGGGTCTCTGCCTACAGCTTCAGGCTCAACACTAATTTCAATGCTGCAGACCGATCATTCTCGCTCAAATCATACATGAGCAAATTTGGGAGGGAGATTGTGTTGTGTAATTGGGATTGGCATGGCCCTCAAAATTCAGAATAGATATGAAGGCTTCCATCAAATATCCAGCACTAGTCAGAGAACATCCAGATGCATTCTGCCACTGATTCAGACACCACAGACTATCCATCGCCACTCAGATCACTGATCAGCGAATTTTGCAGACAGATTGCAAATTTGTGCAATTGGGATTGGTATGGCCCTCAAAATTCAGCACAGGTGGGAAGCCTTACAGCAAATATGCAGCACTGCTGGTTAGAGGGCATCTGGATGCATGCTGGTACTGATTTCAATGCCATATACCAACCATTCTCGCTCAGACTGCCCATCGTCAGATTTTGCAGGGAGATTATGAATTTGTGCAATGTGCAGCACTGGTTAGAGGGTATTTTGATGCATGCTGCTACTGATCTCGACACTGCAGGCCATCCATTCTCACTTACAAATCACCCATTAGCAAATTTCACAGGGAGATCGCAAATAAGTTGTGATATTAGGCTAAGAGCATTGGCCAAGTTCAGGACTGTGTTACAGTGGTCGGAGGGCTATCTGACGCATAGTTAAACAAATTTCAATGCTGCAGACCATCTTTTCTCACTGGCAGATCACTCATTGGTTAATTTCTCTGGGAGATTGTGAGTTTGTGGAATTGGGACTGGGTGGGAAGGCTTCCAGAAAACATAGAGCACTGGTCAGAGGGCATCCAAATGCATGCTGCCACTGAGTTTGATGCCATAGACCATCCATTCCAACTCAGATCACTGATTGGCAAACTTCTTGTAAATTTGTGCAATCGGAATTGGTATGACCCCCAAAATTCCGCACAGGTGAGAAAGCTTCCAGCATTGATGCAGCACTGGTTATTGGGCCTCCAGATGCATGCTGCCTCTGACCACAGACCATTGATTCCACTCAGATAACTGATCAGGGAATTTTGCAGGGAGATTGCGAATTTGTGCAATTGTGATTGGCATGGCACCCTAAATTCAGCACAGGTGCATGCTGCTGCTGATTTCGATGCTGTGGACCATCCATTGCCACTCAGATCACTGATCAGGGAATTTTGCAGGGAGATTGCAAATTTGTGCAATTGGGATTGGCATGGTACCCCAAATTTAGCAGAGGTCGGACAGCTTCTGTAAAACATGCAGCATGGGTTGGAGGGTATCCAACCGATTTCAACACTGCAGACCATTCATTCTCGCGTAGATCACCCATCAACAAAGTTCACAGGGAGATTGCAACTAATTTGCTTTATTGCAGTTGAGAGCATCGGCCAAGTTCAGGACTGTGAAATGATACATGCTTCCACCAATTTTAGCACTGCAGACTGGTCATTCTTGCTCAGATCACCCATTGGGGAATTTGGTAGAGAGATTGAGAATTGTGCAATTGGGATCGGCATGGCCCATGAAATTCAGGATGGGGGGAAAGCTTTCCAGCAAACATGCAACATTGGTCAGAGGGCATCCAAATGCATGCTGCCACCGATTTCAAAGCCGCAGACCATCCGTTCTTGCTGAGATCACCCATGGATGAATTTCACAGGGACATTGCAACTAATGTGTACTATTGCAGTTGAGAGCATTAGCTAAATTCAGGACTGTGTGACAGTTGTCAGAGGACTCTCTGATGCATGCTTGCACCGAGGTCAATGCCACTGACAATCCATTCTTCCTCAGATCACCCATTGGCAAATTTCACAGGGATATTCCAACCAGTTGCACTATTGCAGTTGAGGGCATTGGCCAAGTTCAGGCTGTGGGACAGTTGTCAGAGGGCTCTCTGATGCATGCTTACACTGATTTCAACACTGCAGACCATCCATTCTTGCTCAGACCACCCATCAGCGAATTTTGCACCGAGATTGTGAATTTGTGGAATTGGGACTGGCATGGCCCCCAAATTTGGCACAGGTGGGAAGGATTCCAGCAAACATACAGCACTGGTGGGAGGGCATCCATCTATTCCAACTCAGATCACAGATCAACAAATTTCGCAGGGAGATTGTGAATTTGTGCAATTGGGACTGGCATGGCCCCCCAAATTCAGCAAGGGGAAGGCTTCTGGTAAACATGCAGCACTGGTCTGGGGGCATCCAGATGCAGGCCACCACTTATTTCCATGCCACAGATCATCTATTCTCACTCAGATCACTCTTCAGCAAGTTTCACAGGGAGATGGTGAATTTGTGCAATTGGGATTGGCATGGCCCCCAAAATTCAAGATGGGTGGAAAGGCCTCCAGCAAAGATGCAGCACTGTTCAGAGGGCATCCCAATTTGATAACACTGCAGAGAATCCATTCCTGCTACGATCCCTCATTAGCAAATTACGCTGGGAGATTGAATTTATGCAATTGGCACTGGCATGGCCCCCCAAATTCAGCATGGGTGGGAAGGCTTCCAGCAAACATGTAGCACTGGTCAGAGGGCATCCAGATGCATGCACCCACTGATTTTGTGGCCACAGACCATCCATTCCTGTTCAGATCACTCTTCAGCAAATTTGGCAGGGAGATAGCAAATTTGTACAATTGGGATTGACATAGCCCACAAAATTCAGCATGGATGGGAAGGCTTCCAGCAAACATGCAGCACTGATCAGAGGGCATCCAGATGCATGCACCCACTGATTTTGTGGCCACAGACCATCCATTCCTGTTCAGATCACTCTTCAGCAAATTTGGCAGGGAGATAGCAAATTTGTGCAATTGGGATTCTTGTGGCCCCCAAAATTCAGTGCAGGAGAAAGGCTTCCAGCAAACATGCAACACTGGTTGGAGGCCATCCAGATGCAAGCTACCCCTGATTTCAATGCTGCAGACCACCCATTCTCGCTCTGATCACTCATCAGCAGGGAAATGGTGAATTTGTGCAATTGGAAATGGCGTGGCCATAAAATTCAGCAAGGGTGGGAAGGCTTCCAGAAAATGTGCAGCACTCGTCGAAGGGCATCCAGATACATGATGCCACCAATTTCAATGCCACAGACCAACCATTCTTGCCCAGATCCCCCATCAGCAAATTTCGCAGTGAGATTGCAACCAATTTGCACTATTGCAGTTGAGAGCATCAGTTGAGTCAAGGACTGTGCAACAGTGGTCAGAGGGCTCTCTGATGCATGCTTACACCAATTCCAACACTGCAGACCAGCCATTCTTGCTCCGACCACCCATCGGCGAATTTGGTAGGGGGATAGGGAATTTGTGCAATTGGGATGGACATGGCCCTCAAAATTCAGCACAGGTGTGAAGGCTTCCAGCAAACATGCAGCACTGGCCAAAGGGCATCCCAATGTATGCTGCCACTGATTTTGATGTTGCAGACCATCCATTCTCACTCAGATCACACTTCGGCAAATTTTGCAGGGAAATGGCAAAATTGTGCAATTGGGATTGGCATGGCCCCAGAAATTTAGACGGGTGTGAGGGCTTCCAGCGGGTGTGAGGGCTTCCAGAAAATGTGCAGCACTTGTTGGAGGGCATCCAGATGCATGCTGTGACCAATTTCACCGCCGGAGACCATCCATTCTCGCTTAGATAACCCAGCAATTATATATCAGAGAGCTATAACCACCATCGCACAGTCCTCAACTTGACCAATGATCTAAACCACAACAGCACAAAGTAGTCGCAATGTCCTTGCAAAATTCACCCATGGGTCATCTGAGCAGGAATGGATGGTCTTTAGTGTTGAAAACAGTTGCAGCATGCATATGGATGCCCCCTGACCAGTGCTGTGTGTTTGCTGGAAGCCTTCACACCTGTGCTGAATTTTTGGGGCCACATCAATCCCCAATGTATAAATTCAAAATTGCCCTTGTGAAATTCGTTGTTGGGTTATCTGAGCGAGAATGGATGGTCTTCGGTGTTGTGTTTGCTGGAAGCCTTCACACCCGTGTAAACTTTTGGGGCCATGTCAATCCCAATTGCACAATTTTGCCATTTTCCTGAAAAATTTGCCGAAGTGTGATCTGAGTGAGAATGGATGGTCTGCAACATCAAAATCAGTGGCAGCATACATTGGGATGCCCTTTGGCCAGTGCTGCATGTTTTCTGGAAGCCTTCACACCCGTGCTGAATTTTGAGGGCCATGTCCATCCCAATTGAACAAATTCCCTATCCCCCTACCAAATTCGCCGATGGGCGGTCTGAGCGAGAATGGCTGGTCTGCAGTGTTGGCATTGGTGTAAGCATGCATCAGAGAGCCCTCTGACTACTGTTGCACAGTCCTTGACTCAACTGATGCTCTCAACTGCAATAGTGCAAATTGGTTGCAATCTCACTGCGAAATTCACTGATGGGGGATCTGGGCAAGAATGGATGGTCTATGGCATTGAAATTTGTGGCAGCATGTATCTGGATGCCCTTTGATCAGTGCTGAACATTTTCCTGAAGCCTTCCCACCCTTCCTGAATTGTACGGCCATGCCAATTCCAATTGCACAAATTCACCATTTCCCTGCCAAATTTGCTGATGAGTGATCAGAGCGAGAATGGATGGTCTGCAACATTGGAATGAAGGGTTAGCATGCATCTGGATGGCCGCCAACAACTGTTGCATGTTTGCAGGAAGCCTTTCTCCCATGCTGAATTTTGGGGGCCACAAGAATCCCAATTGCACAAATTTGCAATCTCCCTGCCAAATTCACTGATGGGTGGTCTGAGCCGGAATGGCTGGTCTGCAGTGTTGAAACTGGTGGAAGCATGCCTCAGAGAGCCCTCTGACCACCATCACATAGTCCTTAATTTGATCTGAGTGAGAATGGATGGTCCATGGCATTGAGATCCCCCATAGGTGAATTCTGCTGTGATTCTGAGACAACTGCTAAGTGAGGGTACTAGCCTCCACGTCTACTTTCACACATACCACGCCCACTGATCTCAACATTGCAGATCATCCAATCTGGCTCAGAGATCACCCATTGGTAAATTTCGCAGGGGAATTGTGAATTTGTGCAATTGGAACCGGCATTCCCTACCAAATTCAGCATGGGTGTGAAGCCTTCCAACAAACATGCAGCACTGCTCACAGGGTATCCAGAAGCATGCTGCCACTTATTGTGTCACCACAGACTATCCATTCTTGCTCAGGTCACTCCTCAGCAAATTTTGCAGGGAGATGGTGAATTTGTGTGATTGGAATTGGCATGGCACCCAAAATTTAGCATGGGTGTGAAGGCTTCGAGAAAACATGCAGCACTGTTCAGAGGGAATCTAGAAGCATGCTGCCACCTACTTCAATGCCACAGATCATCTGTTCTCACTCAGACCAGCCATCAGCAAATTTAACAGGGAGATTGTGAATTTGTGCAATTGGAATTGACATGGCCCCCCAATTTGGCACGAGCGGGAAGGCTTCCAGAAAACATGCAAACCTGGTCGGAGGGCATCCAAATGCATGCTGCTACCGATTTCAATACAGCTGACCATCCATTATCACCCAGTGGCAAATTGTGTAGAGATATTTCAACCAGTTGCACTGTTGAGGTTGAGAGCATTACCCAAGTTCAGGACAGTGGGACAGTCATCAGAAGGTTGTCTTATGCATGCTTACACCAATCTTAACACTGCAGATCATCCATTCTTGCTCAGACCACCCAGCAGCGAATTTTACACGGAGATTGTGAATTTGTGCAATTGGGACTAGCATGGCCCCCCAAATTCGGCACAGGTGGGAAGGTTTCCTGAAAAAATATAGCACTGTTCAGAGGGCATCCAGATGTGTGCTCCCACTGATTTCGACGCCACAGACCATCCATTCCCACTCAGATCCCAGATCAGCGAATTTCCCAGGGAGATTTCGAATTTGTGCCTGGCCCCCCAAACTCAGCACAGGTGGGAAGGCTTCCAGTAAACATGCAGCCCTGGGCCGAGGGCATCCAGATGCATGCTGCCACTTATTTCGACAATGCAGACCATTATTTCTCACTCAGATCACCCTTAAGCAAATTTGGCAGGAAGATTGCAAATTTTTGCAATTGGCATTCACATGGCCCTCAAAATTCAGCATGGGGGTAAGGCTTCCAGCGAACATGCAGCAATCTTTGGAGGGCATCCAGACTGATTAGAGGCTATACTAATGTTTCGACCCTGCAGACCATCTGCTCCACTGAGATCCCTGATCGGCGAATTTTGCTGGGAGATTGTGAATTTGTGCAAATGGGACTGGCATGGCTCCCCAATTCAGTATGGGTGTCAAGGCTTCCATCAAAGGTCTAGCACTGTTTGGAGGGCATAGGTTTCGACACTGCAGACCCTCCATTCCCACTCAGATCACTCATCAGCAAATTTCACAGGGAGATTGTGAATTTGTGCAATTGGGACTGGCATGCCCCCCCTAAACTCAGCACAGGTGTGAAGGCTTCCAGCAAATATGCAGCACTTTGATGCAGCATTGTTCAGAGGGCATCCCAATAGTTTAATGCTGTAGACCATCCGTTCCTGCTGAGATTGCTGATCAGCGAATTTCGCAGGGTGATTGTGAATTGGTGCAATTGAGATTGGCATGGACCCTCACATTCAGCACAGGTCAGATGGCTTCAAGCAAACATGCAGCAAGTGTCGGAGTGCATCCCGATGCATGCTACCACCAATTTCAACAGTACAGACCATCTGTTCTTGCCCAGCTCACCCATCAGCGAATTTCACAGGGAGATTGTGAATTTGTGCAAAAATTCAGCACAGGTGTGAAAGCTTCCAGCAAAGATGCAGCACTGTTCGGAGAAGCACACAAAGACGCTCACGAGTCAAACCTGGAGATATGAGCTGAGTTCGTGGGCCGCCCTGGATACTACTGAGTGACTTGTTGGACATGTGTGTCACCCATGAACATCAGATGCTCCTTGGGCGAGCGCTGAACCACAAACCTGCTTCTTTCAGGTTTCAGTACCCATAGTGGCCTGGCAGTCCAGTTGTCCTCACTCAAAGATGTTTTCCAGTAGCAGACATCTTCTGGTGAAATGGAATGTATATTATAAGTATTGTGTGATCCAGATGTATAGGCCAGTGAGCACACAAATGAGAAAGCATTGCTGACGACTTTTGGCTGTGATTGATGGCACTGGCAGCCCGGGCCCCGATCTGATGGTCACCTGATGTCTCTCGTGTGGCACAGATCAGGCTCACCTCTTGGGAATGGAATGGGTCTCCATGGTCATGGTACAGATTACTAGTTAAAAACTGACTGTTACGCACACACATCTGGGGATGTGCAACATCTGATGTTGCTACATGGATCGGCGGCCATTATACAACTCCCAGGCCAACATGTATACTTTTGCTCCACATTCACGCCTGGATAGCCTGTGCAACACACTCAATTCCTGAACAGAAGCTTAGAGACCTGTGTTGCATGGGTTCTGGAAGTCTTCCCACCCATGCTGAATTTTGGGAGCCATGCCAATCCCAATTGCACAAGTTTGCAATCCCCCTGCGACATTTACCAATGGGTGATCTAAGCGAGAATAGATGGTCAGCTGGATTGGAATTGGTGGAAGCATGCATCACAGAGCCCTGCGACTGTTGCCACATGATTCTGAGCAGGTAGGACACTCTCAACTGCTGTGGGGTAAATTATTTGTAATCTCTTTGGAAAGTTCACCGATGGGTGATCTGAGTGAGGACAGATGGTCTGCAGAATTTGAATTGGTGGCAGCATGCATCAGAGAGCCCCTTGACCGTCACCACATGGTTCTGAACAGGTAAGATGGTCTCAACCACCGTGGGCAGTCTGAGTGAGATTGGCTGGTCTGCAGTGGTGACATTGGTGGAAGCATTTATCAGAGAGGCTGATGACCACCATTGCACAGTCCTGAACTTGGCTGATGCTCTCCACTGCAATATAGCAAATTAGTTGCAAGCTCCCTGCGAAATTGGCCGATGGCTGATCTGAGCAAGAATGAATGGTTTTGCGGTGTTGAAATCTGGGTAAGCATGCATCTGGAGGCCCTCTGAAGAGTGCTTCATGTTTTACAGAAGCCTTCTCACCTAACCCTAACCCTAACCTATCCTATCCTAACCCAGTGCTGCATGCCAGCAGGAAGCCTCCCCCCCATGCTAAATTTTGAGGGCCATACCAATCCCAGTTGCAAAAATTCACAATCTCCCTGTGAAATTTGCTGATTAAGCGGGGACAGATGGTCTGCAGTGGCGAAAAATCTGGATGCCATCCAACTAGTGCTACATGCTTGCTGGAAGCCTTTCCCCCCATGCTGAATTTTGGTGGCCATGGCAATCCCAATTGCACAAATTCACCATCTCCCTGTGAAATTTGCTGAAGAGTGAATTGAGTGAGAATAGATGATCTGTGGCATGGAAATCAGTGGCGGCCTGCATCTGGATGCCCCCAGACCAGTGCTGCATGTTTACCAGAAGCCTTGCTGAATTTGGGGGGCCATGCCAGTCCCAATTGCACAAATTCACAATCTCCCTGTGAAATTTGTTGATCTGTGATCTGAGTGGGAATAGATGTTCTGTGGCTTCGAAATCAGTGGCAGCACACATCTGGATGCCCTCCCACCAGTGCTGAATGTTTTCTGGAATCCTTCCCACCTGTGCCAAATTTGGGGGCCATGCCAGTCCCAATTCCACAAATTCACAATCTCGGTGCAAAATTCGCTGATGGGTGGTCTGAGCAAGAATGGATGGTCTGCAGTGTTGAAATTAGTGTAAGCATGCATCAGAGAGCCCTCTGACAACTGTCCCACAGTCCTGAACTTGGCCAATGCTCTCAACTGCAATAGTGCAACTGGTTGGAATATCCCTGCGAAATTTGCCAATGGGTGATCTGAGGAAGAATGGATGGTCAGTGGCATTGAACTCGGTGCAAGCATGCATCAGAGAGTCCTCTGACAACTGTCACACAGTCCTGAATTTAGCTAATGCTCTCAACTGCAATAGTACAAATTAGTTGCAATGTCCCTGTGAAATTCATCCATGGGTGATCTCAGCAAGAACGGATGGTCTGCGGCTTTGAAATCGGTGGCAGCATGCATTTGGATGCCCTCTGACCAATGTTGCATGTTTGCTGGAAAGCTTTCCCCCCATCCTGAATTTCATGGGCCATGCCGATCCCAATTGCACAATTCTCAATCTCTCTACCAAATTCCCCAATGGGTGATCTGAGCAAGAATGACCAGTCTGCAGTGCTAAAATTGGTGGAAGCATGTATCATTTCACAGTCCTGAACTTGGCCGATGCTCTCAACTGCAATAAAGCAAATTAGTTGCAATCTCCCTGTGAACTTTGTTGATGGGTGATCTACGCGAGAATGAATGGTCTGCAGTGTTGAAATCGGTTGGATACCCTCCAACCCATGCTGCATGTTTTCCAGAAGCTGTCCGACCTCTGCTAAATTTGGGGTGCCATGCCAATCCCAATTGCACAAATTTGCAATCTCCCTGCAAAATTCCCTGATCAGTGATCTGAGCGGCAATGGATGGTCCACAGCATCGAAATCAGCAGCAGCATGCACCTGTGCTGAATTTAGGGTGCCATGCCAATCACAATTGCACAAATTCGCAATCTCCCTGCAAAATTCCCTGATCAGTTATCTGAGTGGAATCAATGGTCTGTGGTCAGAGGCAGCATGCATCTGGAGGCCCAATAACCAGTGCTGCATCAATGCTGGAAGCTTTCTCACCTGTGCGGAATTTTGGGGGTCATACCAATTCCGATTGCACAAATTTACAAGAAGTTTGCCAATCAGTGATCTGAGTTGGAATGGATGGTCTATGGCATCAAACTCAGTGGCAGCATGCATTTGGATGCCCTCTGACCAGTGCTCTATGTTTTCTGGAAGCCTTCCCACCCATGTTGAATTTGGGGGGCCATGCCAGTCCCAATTCCACAAACTCACAATCTCCCAGAGAAATTAACCAATGAGTGATCTGCCAGTGAGAAAAGATGGTCTGCAGCATTGAAATTTGTCCAACTATGCGTCAGATAGCCCTCCGACCACTGTAACACAGTCCTGAACTTGGCCAATGCTCTTAGCCTAATATCACAACTTATTTGCGATCTCCCTGTGAAATTTGCTAATGGGTGATTTGTAAGTGAGAATGGATGGCCTGCAGTGTCGAGATCAGTAGCAGCATGCATCAAAATACCCTCTAACCAGTGCTGCATAGTTGCTGGAAGTCTTGTCACCCATGCAGAATTTTGAGGGCCATGCCAATTCCCATTGCACAAATTCATAATCTCCCTGCAAAATCTGCCGATGGGCAGTCTGAGCGAGAATGGTTGGTATATGGCATTGAAATCAGTACCAGCATGCATCCAGATGCCCTCTAACCAGCAGTGCTGCATATTTGCTGTAAGGCTTCCCACCTGTGCTGAATTTTGAGGGCCATACCAATCCCAATTGCACAAATTTGCAATCTGTCTGCAAAATTCGCTGATCAGTGATCTGAGTGGCGATGGATAGTCTGTGGTGTCTGAATCAGTGGCAGAATGCATCTGGATGGTCTCTGACTAGTGCTGGATATTTGATGGAAGCCTTCATATCTATTCTGAATTTTGAGGCCATGCCAATTCCAATTACACAACACAATCTCCCTCCCAAATTTGCTCATGTATGATTTAAGCGAGAATGATTGGTCTGCAGCATTGAAATTAGTGTTGAGCCTGAAGCTGTAGGCAGAGACCCTTCATAGCTTGCTCTTGACCACCATGTACAGTTTTTAGTGCCCTCAGTCTGGACAACTGATTTATCCTAATAGAGAACACAGTGTGTTGTCAACCTTTTGTTGGCTGTTGCAGACCTCATGGTCAATTACAATGTTTCCCATTGCAAACAATTGCACAAATTTCAGAAATGGCATTGTGGTCTGTGGCAGTGCTGTAGTATAGACAGTTGTTGAGTCTGAGGCTATAGGCAGAGACCCTTCATAGCTTGCTCTTGACCACCATGTACAGTTTTTAGTGCCCTCAGTCTGGACAACTGATTTATCCTAATAGAGAACACAGTGTGTCTCAACCTTTTGTTGACTGTTGCGGACCTCATGGTCAATTACAATGTTTCCCATTGCAAATGTTTGGTGGCTTGTATAGACATTGAGAGCACAGGATGTTAATTTGTTGATCCCATGGATTGGTTCAATTTATAAAATTGCTGATCATGCATCATTTGTTGTTGGCTTGTTGCAATTGTAATTATTTTTTGGCATTCAATCTGTTGAGTCAGTTCTTGAAGGAAATATTTCCTAGCCTTCATTATGCTCGGAAACACATTAAAATCCCAGGCTTCACCTTCATTCCACCTGGAACCATTCTATAGTTGCCATTTATTTTTCATCAAAACCCCGCCTTCGTCTTGCCGAAATGGTATCCGGCTGATAGATGCCTTCGTTGGAATGCACAAATATGTCAGCCTTCATTTTATGAAAGCTGCCTGAATTGTCCTCATCCGCCGGGTGGCTTTATTCACAATAAATATTCATAATAAACAGCAGGACAGAAAGAGACAGGATCTTGACATTTATAAATAGAAACTCAACATAGTGAACAGTCCGGTGGAGCAGCCAATTTTTGAGTGAAGCAGTGGAGCAAATGACCTCATGAGATGCCCCGGCAGTCAGTATGAATCTACCAGAGTTAAATGGTCTTGTCCCGCCGGGACAAGAAGACCTCAATTGTAATATCTGGAGGCTCATTCTTGACCCTCGATTCGTGAGGCGTTGAGCATCTCAGAGCCAGTCAGATCTTGGGGGAACAAAGTTTTGGGATATGCAGGGACCCATTGACAGTGCGGGCTGCTTTGGTCTGATAGTTGCTGCAATTCACGCCGAGATAACAGGAATACTCTTGGTGCCATTGTGGGGTTGTCAGAGGGGTGGGCAAGTCCCTGGTACATAGATTGTCGGTCTGTGCCCCAATGGGACGGAGATGTACATACATTTATGGTGGACAGGCAACTGTATATCTCGATTGTGGAAGGTACTTCAGGCTTATGGTGGAGAATGTATGGTGCAAAACAGTGTAGATTCATCGGAGCATTTTGCTAATTACACAGATTGGTGGAGCAGGTGGGAAGAGAAGCATGGAGAACACAATGACTGTGCTCCTGGTGGGTGTGCGGGCTTATGATGACATCACATCGGAGCATTGGAGCTCAGGAAAACTCGGATCAAGTTTGTCTCGAGACAACGTGTTCGTTTCTTATATACATTAGGGGGTGGGGACACAGGTAGCACGTGTACCACACAAACTGGAGGAACAGCAGGGGGTGGGGACATGAATAGCGGGCATACTGCACATACCATGGGGACATAGGTGCTCGCTGGGTTCTTCAAGGTGTTACACCGACAGTGGACATACACCTCTGAAACCTCACTGAGGAGCAATGCAAGATCAATATAATGGTATGTCTACTACCCCTGGAGTTTACAAAAAGCACCAACCATCGCATGCTAGTTTTCAACAACAAGCAAAAGTATCTTTATAACAAACAGGGGATGTCCCTGATCCAGAGAACAACATCTGCCCTCCTGGTGGCTGGGAGGATTGTGACACTGCAGATTAAATTATGGACAGCACAGCAGAGCTTGACTCCAGTCATGTCAGTGGAAACCCGCAAGGTATCATGGAGGACCATATCAGAGTGATGATGGGCAAAAAGGGGTGAGCCACACGTCTGCTGGAGACACCACACAGGCCTAGCCCGGCGGTTATCCAGACCAAGGGCACTAAGAACTGCATATGGTGGTCAAGAACAAGCTATGAAGGGTCTCTGCCTACAGCCTCAGGCTCAACAACTGTCTATACTTCAGCACTGCCACAGACCACAATGACATTTCTGAAATTTGTGCAATTGTAATTGCATGGCCCTCAAAATTCAGCACAGGTGAGAAAGCTTCCAGCAAAGATGCTGCACTGGTTATAGGGCATCCAGAGGTATGCTAGCACTGATTTCGACACCATAGACGAGCCATTCTCGCTCAGACTGCCAATCAGCAAATTTCGGAGGGAGATTGTGAATTTGTGCAATTGGAGTTGGCATAGCCCTCAAAATTACGGACAAGTGAGAAGGCTTCCAGCAAACATGCAGCACTGGTCGGAGGGTATCCAGATGCATGCTGCCACTGATTTCGAGACCACAGACCAGCCATTCTCACTCACAGATCACCCGTCAGCGAATGTCAGAGGAAGATTGTGAATTTATGAAATTGGACTTGTCATGGCCTGCAAATTTCAGCACAGGTGAGAAGGCTTCCAGTAAAGATCCAGCACTGGTCGGAGGGGATTCAGATGCATACTGCCACTTATTTCAACGCCATAGATCAGCTATTCTCGCTCAGACCGCCCATTGGCAAATTTTGCAGGGAGAATGTGAATTTGTGCAATTGAAATTGGCATGGCCCTCAAAATTCTGCACAGGTGAGAAGGCTTCCAGCAAACATACAGATCTGGTTAGGGGGCATCCAGATGCATGCTGCCACTTATTTTGACACCGCAGACTATCCATTCTGAATCAGATCACTGATTTTCCGGGGAGATTGCGAATTTGTACAATTGTGATCAGCATGGCCCCCAAAATTCAGCATGGATGGGAAGGCTGCCAGAAAACATACAGCACTGGTCAGAGGGTATCCAAATGCATGCTGGCACTGATTTCAAGACCACAAACTATCCATTCCCACTTAGATAACTGAGCCACAAATATTTCTGGGATTGCAAATTTGTGAAATTGGGATTGGTATGTCCATCAAGATTCAGCACAGGTGTGAAGGCTTCTAGTAAAGATGTAGGACTGTACAGAAGGGCTCCAGTGTGGAAGGCTGCTGTATTGTGGAGGCAGTCAACACTAGAAATCCCAATTGCACAATTTTGCCATTTCCCTGCAAAATTTGCCGAAGTGTGATGTGAGCAAGAATGGATGGTCTGCAACATCAAAATCAGTGGCAGCATACATTGGATGCCCTTTGGCCAGTGCTGCATGTTTGCTGGAAGCCTTCACACCTGTGCTGAATTTTGAGGGCCATGTCCATCCCAATTGCACAAATTCCCTATCCCCCTACCAAATTCGCCGATGGGTGGTCGGAGCAAGAATGGCTGGTCTGCAGTGTTGGAATTGGTGTAAGCATGCATCAGAGAGCCCTCTGACCACTGTTGCACAGTCCTTGACTCAACTGATGCTCTCAACTGCAATAGTGCAAATTGGTTGCAATCTCACTGCGAAATTTGCTGATGGGGGATCTGGGCAAGAATGGTTGGTCTGTGGCATTGAAATTGGTGGCATCATGTATCTGGATGCCCTTCGACGAGTGCTGCACATTTTCTGGAAGCCTTCCCACCCTTGCTGAATTTTATGGCCACGCCATTTCCAATTGCACAAATTCACCATTTCCCTGCTGATGAGTGATCAGAGCGAGAATGGGTGGTCTGCAGCATTGAAATCAGGGGTAGCTTGCATCTGGATGGCCTCCAACCAGTGTTGCATGTTTGCTGGAAGCCTTTCTCCTGCACTGAATTTTGGGGGCCACAAGAATCCCAATTGCACAAATTTGCTATCTCCCTGCCAAATTTGCTGAAGAGTGATCTGAACAGGAATGGATGGTCTGTGGCCACAAAATCAGTGGGTGCATGCATCTGGATGCCCTCTGACCAGTGCTACATGTTTGCTGGAAGCCTTCCCATCCATGCTGAATTTTGTGGGCTATGTCAATCCCAATTGTACAAATTTGCTATCTCCCTGCCAAATTTGCTGAAGAGTGATCTGAACAGGAATGGATGGTCTGTGGCCACAAAATCAGTGGGTGCATGCATCTGGATGCCCTCTGACCAGTGCTACATGTTTGCTGGAAGCCTTCCCACCCATGCTGAATTTGGGGGGCCATGCCAGTGCCAATTGCATAAATTCACAATCTCCCAGCGAAATTTGCTAATGAGGGATCGTAGCAGGAATGGATTCTCTGCAGTGTTATCAAATTGGGATGCCCTCTGAACAGTGCTGCATCTTTGCTGGAGGCCTTTCCACCCATCCTGAAATTTGGGGGCCATGCCAACCCCAGTTGCACAAATCAGCAATGTCCTTGTGAAATTCACCAATGGGTGATTTGAGCAAGAATGGATGGTCTGTGGCATTGAAATTGGGGGCTGCATGCATACTGGAAGCCTTTCCCCTCATTATGAATTTTGGGGGCCATGCCAATCCCAATTGCACAAATTCGCAATCTCTCTGCGAAATTTGCCAATGTGTGATCTGAGGAAGAATGGCCAGTCTGCAGTGTAGAAATTGGTGGAAGCCCACATCACAGAGCTCTCTGCCCACTGTCGCATAGTCCTGATCTTGGACGATGCTCTCAACCACAATAGTGCAAACTGGTTGCAAGTTCCCTGAAAAATTCGCCGATGGGTGATCTGACTGAGGATGGATAGTCTGTGGGGTTCGAATCAGTGGCAGCATGCATCTGGATGGCCTCCAACCAGTGCTGCCAGTTTGCTCAAAGCCTCCTCACCTGTGCTGACTTTTGAGGGCCATGCCAATTCCAATTGCACAAATTTGCAATCTCCCTGCGAAATTCACTGATGGGCGATCCGAGCGAGAATGGCTGGTCTGCAGTGTTGAAATTGGTGTAGGCATGCATCAGAGAGCCATATGACCACTGTTGCACAGTCCTGAACTTGGCCAATGCTTTCAACCACAATAGCGTAAATTGGTTGCATTCTCCCTGCAAAATTTGCAAATGGGTAATGTGAGCGAGAATGGCCAATCTGCAGTGTTGAGATCAGTGGGAGCACGTATCACAGAGCCTTCTGCCCACCATTGCAGTCCTCAATTTGGCTGATGATGTCACCTGCAATACTGCAAATTGGTTGCATTCTGCCTGCAAAATTTGCCACTGCATGATCTGAGTGAACGTTCCCGGAATTCAAGCCAGTCCCTTGATCACGAGCAGGATCAATACAAAACATATGCCCCACAAAGTGAGACTCACAACGACTTCACACTCTGATGTGCCTTCTCTTTGCGCAAACTCACAGGGTACAACATTGAGTGCGCTGCAACGATGTTTGGTGGTGAAACTGTTTTCTCCTGATCGCTGCCCACTGCCATGATTGTACTGTATTTCGCATGGACGCTGCTGCTGCTTGCTGCCATCTAGTCATCCTTGCGCTGGTCTATATGCTGACACATATCACATGCACCCATTTAACAGGTGTCAGGAAGAGGGAGAAGTGTGCCATGTGGGGATAACACAGGAAGATGGTGAATTTTTACAATTGGGATTGGTATGGCCTCCAAAATTCAGCACGAGAGGAAAGGCTTTGACCATGCATGCAGCACTGGTCGGAGGGCAACCAGATGCAGGCTACCACAGATTTCGATGCCACAGACCATCCATTCACGCTCAGATCACTGATCTGTGAATTTTGCAGGGAGATTGTGAATTTTTGCAATTGTGATTGGCATTACCTTCAAAATTCAGCCTGGGTGGGAAGGTTTCCAGGAAACATACAGCACTGGTTGGAGGGCATCCAGATGCCTGCTTCCACTGATTTTGATGCTGCAGACCATTCATTCCTGCTCAGATGACTGATCAGAGAATATCCTAGGGAGATTACGAAGTTGTGCAATTGGGATTGGCATGGCCCCCCAAAAAGGATCCCAGCAAACATACAGAACTGCTCAGAGGGCAACCAGATGCATGATACCACTGGTTTTAATGCCGCAGACCATCCATTCCTGCGCAGATCACTGATTGGAGAATTTTGCAGGGAGATTGCAAATTTATGCAATTGGGATTGGCATAGCCACCCAAATTCAGCATAGGTGGGCAGGCTTCCAGCAAACATACAGTGCTGATCAGAGGGCATCCAGATGCATGCTGTCACCGATTTCAATGCTTCAGACCATCCATCCTTGCTCAGATCACTTTTGGGCAAATTTTGCAGGGAGATTGCGAATTTGTGCAATTGGGACAGACATGGCCCTCTGAATTCAGAAGGCTTCCAGCAAACATGCAGCACTGGTAGGAGGTCATCCAGATGCATGCTCCGACTGATGTCGATGCCGCAGACCATCCGTTCTCCCTTAGATCACCCATTGGCGAATTTCGCAGGGGATTTGCAACCAATTTGTGCCATTGCGGTTGAGAGTATCAGCCAAGTTCAGGACTGTGCAATGGTGGGCAGAGGGTTCTCTGATATATGCTTCCCTCAATCGCATCACTGCAGACTGGCCATTCTCGCTCAGAGAACCCATTTGCGAATTTCACAGGGAGATTGCAACCAATTTCCGGTATTGGGGTTGAGAGCATCACCCACGTTCACAAATTGGGCAGGGAGATTGTGAATTTTTGCAATTGGGATTGGCATGGCCGTCAAAACTCAGTATGGGTGCAAGGCATCCAGAAAGCATGCAGCACTGTTCAGAAGGCATCCAGACGCATGCTGCCACTGATTTCAACCCCACAGACCATCCATTCTCACTAAGATCACCCATTTGCGAATTTCAAAGGGAGATTGCAATCAATTTGCACTATTGCGTTGAGAGTATCAGCCAAGTTCGGACAGTGCAACGGTGGGCAGAGCACTCTCTGATATGTGCTTCCACCAATTTCAAAACTACCAACTGGCTAATCTTGCTCAGATCACTCATAGGTGAATCTCGCAGGCAGATTGCGAATTTGGGCAATTGGGATTGGATGGCCCACAAAATTCAGCATGGGGGGCAGTCTTCCAGCAAACATGCAGCACTGGTCGGAGGGCTTTCAGATGCATCCAGCCACTGAGTTCAATGCCCCAGACCATACCTTCTCTCTAAGATCACCCCCTGGTAAATTTTGCAGGGTGATTGGAACTAATTTGTGCTATTTCAGTGCAGAGCATCGGCTGAGTTCAGGACATTGTGACTGGTGAGAGGGCTCTTTGTTATTTGCTTCCACCAATTTCACCACTGCAGACCAGCCAATTGCTCAGACTGCCCATTGGTGAATTTTGCAGAGAGATGGCGACTTGTGCGACTTGGATTGGCATGGCCCCCAAAATTCAGCACAAGGGGAAAGGCTTCCAGCATGTATCCAGTACTGGTCGGAGTGTATCCAGATGCATGCTACCACCAATTTCAATCCTGCAGACAATCCATTCTTGCTTAAATCACCGATCGGGGAATTTGACAGGCAGATTGCTAATTTGTGCAAATGAGATTGGCATGGCCCCCAAATTTCACCATGGCTGGGAAGGCTTTCAGAAAATATACAGCATGGTTGGAGGACGTCCAGATGCATGCTGCTACCAATTTCGACACCCCATACATCTGTTCTCACTCAGGTCATCATTCAGCGAATAATTTACACCATAGTGGTTGAGATTGTCCTACCAGTTCAGAACCATGTGCTCATGGTCGAAGGGCACTCTGATGCATGCTGCCACCAATTTAAACACCACAGATAGTGAATTTCACAGGGGGATTGCAAATAATTTACCCTATAGTGGTTGAGAGTGTGTTACCAGCTCAGAACCATGTGGCAATGGTTGAAGGGCTCTCTTATGCATACTTCTACCAATTTCAACCCCGCAGATATCCATTCACTGGTTGAGCATTTCAAGTTTTTTCAGCTCAATTATCAGTGAAAAACTTCCTTTATTTTCACACATTTTTCACTGAGAAAGCATCTGAAAATTTAAATTTTTTTCACCACTTTTTTCACTGAGAATCAAGGTGAAAAATTGGAAACAAAATTTATAACTTTTCCTCCAAGAGTACTACCAGTTTCTGCAGTATTTTTTCACATTTTTTTTTCACTGAAAAACCAACTGAAAATTTT